>CM055904.1:36439114-37004273 GCA_029582155.1 Panopea generosa
CTTGGCGAATGTGAACATGGTCAGTATGAGCCTGGCCAATGTGAACATGGTCAGTATTAGCCTGGCGAATGTGAACATGGTCAGTATTAGCCAGGCCAATGTGAACATGGTCAGTATTAGCCTGGCCAATGTGAACATGGTCAGTATGAGCCTGGCGAATGTGAACATGGTCAGTATGAGCCAGGCCAATGTGAACATGGTCAGTATTAGCCTGGCCAATGTGAACATGGTCAGTATTAGCCTGGCCAATGTGAACATGGTCAGTATAAGCCTGGTTAATGTGAACATGGTCAGTATGAGCCTGGCCAATGTTAACATGGTCAGTATGAGCCTGGCCAATGTGAACATGGTCAGTATTAGCCTGGCCAATGTGAACATGATCAGTATGAGCCTGGTCAATGTGAACATGGTCAGTATTAGCCTGGCCAATGTGAACATGGTCAGTATGAGCCTGGCCTATGTGAACATGGTCAGTATGAGCCAGGCCAATGTGAACATGGTCAGTATTAGCCTGGCCAATGTGAACATGGTCAGTATGAAACAGGCCAATGTGAACATGGTCAGTATTAGTCTGGTTAATGTGAACATGGTCAGTATGAGCCTGGCCATTGTGAACATGGTCAGTATGAGCCAGGCCAATGTGAACATGGTCAGTATTAGTCTGGTTAATGTGAACATGGGCAGTATGAGCCTGGCCAATGTGAACATGGTCAGTATGAGCCAGGCCAATGTGAACATGGTCAGTATTAGTCTGGTTAATGTGAACATGGTCAGTATGAGCCTGGTTAATGTGAACATGGTCAGTATGAGCCTGGCCAATGTTAACATGGTCAGTATGAGCCTGGCCAATGTGAACATGGTCAGTATTAGCCTGGCCAATGTGAACATGATCAGTATGAGCCTGGCCAATGTGAACATGGTCAGTATTAGCCTGGCCAATGTGAACATGGTCAGTATGAGCCTGGCCTATGTGAACATGGTCAGTATGAGCCAGGCCAATGTGAACATGGTCAGTATTAGCCTGGCCAATGTGAACATGGTCAGTATGAAACAGGCCAATGTGAACATGGTCAGTATTAGTCTGGTTAATGTGAACATGGTCAGTATGAGCCTGGCCATTGTGAACATGGTCAGTATGAGCCAGGCCAATGTGAACATGGTCAGTATTAGTCTGGTTAATGTGAACATGGGCAGTATGAGCCTGGCCAATGTGAACATGGTCAGTATGAGCCTGGCCATTGTGAACATGGTCAGTATGAGCCAGGCCAATGTGAACATGGTCAGTATTAGTCTGGTTAATGTGAACATGGTCAGTATGAGCCTGGCCAATGTGAACATAGTCAGTATGAGCCAGGCCAATGTGAACATGGTCAGTATTAGTCTGGTTAATGTGAACTTGGTCAGTATGAGCCAGGCCATTGTGAACATGGTCAGTATGAGCCTGGCCAATGTGAACATAGTCAGTATGAGCCAGGCCAATGTGAACATGGTCAGTTTGAGCCAGGCCAATGTGAACATGGTCAGTTTGAGCCTGGCCAATGTGAACATAGTCAGTATGAGCCTGGCCATTGTGAACATTGTCAGTATTAGCCTGTCCAATGTGAACATGGTCAGTATGAGCCTGGTCAATGTGAACATGGTCAGTATTAACCTTGTCAATGTGAACATGGTCAGTATGAGCCAGGCCAATGTGAACATGGTCAGTATGAGCCAGGCCAGTTTGAACATGGTCAGTTTGAGCCTTGCCAGTGTGAACATGGTCAGTTTGAGCCAGGCCAATGTGAACATGGTCGGTATGAGCCTGGCCAATGTGAACATGGTCGGTATGAGCCTGGCCAATGTGAACATGGTCGGTATGAGCCTGGCCATTGTGAACATGGTCGGTATGAGCCTGGCCAGTGTGAACATGGTCAGTATGAGCAAGGCCATTATGAACATTGTCAGTATGAGCCTGGCCATTGTGAACATGGTCAGTATGAGCCAAGTCATTGTGAACATGGTCAGTATGAGCCTGGCCAATATGAACATGGTCAGTATGAGCCTGGTGAATGTGAACATGGTAAGTATGAGCCTGGTCAATGTAAACATGGTCAGTATGAGCCTGGCCAATGTGAACATGGTCAGTATGAGCCAGGCCAAATGTAAACATAGTACGACCATGGTCAATGTGAACATGGTCAGTATGAGCCTGGTCAATGTGAACATGGTCAGTATGAGCCTGGTTTATTTGAACATGGTCAGTATGAACCTGATTAATGTGTAAACATGATCAGTATGAGCCTGGTCAATGTGAACATGATCAGTATGAGCCTGGTCAATGTCAGTATATGCCTGGTCAATGTCAGTATGGGCCTGGTCAATATGGTCAGTAAAAGCCTGGCCAATGTTAACATGGTCAGTATGAGCCTGGTCAATGTCAGTATGAGCCAGGCCAATGTGAACATGGTCAGTATGAGCCTGACCAATGTAAACATGGTCAGAAATGAGTATGAGCCTGGCCAATGTGAACAAGTTCAGCATGAGCCAGGCCAATGTGAACATGGTCAGTATAAGCCTGGCAATTGTGAACATGGTCAGTATGAGCCAGGCCAATGTGAACATGGTCAGTATGAGCCTGGTCAATGTGAACATGCTCAGTATGAGCCAGACCAACGTGAACATGGTCAGTATGAACCTGGCCAATGTGAACATGCTCAGTATGAGCCTGGCCATTGTGAACATGCTCAGTATGAGTGGCCATTGTGAAGATGGTCAGTATGAACCTGGTTAATGAGAACATGGTCAGTATGAGCCTGGCCAATGTGAACATGGTCAGTATGAGCCTGGCCAATGTGAACATGGTTAGTATGAGCCTGGCCAATGAGAACATGCTCAGTATGAGCCAGGTCAATGTGAACATGGTGAGTATGAACCTGGTTAATATGAACATGGTCAGTATAAGTCATGCCAATGTGAACATGGTGGGTATGAGCCTGGTTAATGTGAACATGCTTAGTATGAGCCAGGTTAATGTGAACATGGTCAGTATAAGTCATGCCAATGTGAACATGGTGAGTATGAGCCTGGTTAATGTGAACATGGCCAGTATAAGTCATGCCAATGTGAACATGGTCGGTATGAGCCTGGTTAATGTGAACATGATCAGTCTGAACATGGTCAGTTTGAGTCTGGTTAATGTGAACATGCTCAGTATGAGCCTGGTTAATGTGAACATGATCAGTCTGAACATGGTCAGTTTGAGCCTGGTTAATGTGAACATGCTCAGTATGAGCCAGGCTAATGTGAACATAGTCAGTATGAGCCTGGTTAATGTGAACATGCTCAGTATGAGCCAGGCTAATGTGAACATAGTCAGTATGAGCCTGGTTAATGTCAGTATGAGTCTGGTCAACGTGAACATGGTCAGTATGAGCCTGGTTAATGAGAACATGCTCAGTATGAGCCTGGTTAATGTGAACATGCTCAGTATGAGCATGGTTAATGTTAACATGGTCAGTATGAGCCTGGCCAATGTCAGTATGAGTCTTGTCAATGTGAACATGGTCAGTATGAGCCTGGTCAATGTGAACATGGTCAGTATGAGCCTGATAATACATGTAATTAAAAAAGAATTTGGCAATGTCGTGTTTATCCTGATACTTGATTTTGCCATTTGTGTTTAATTAGAGACATATCATTGTGTAATTGAGCCACTTATTAAAAGGAGAGCAGAGATTTTACTCGTTTGGTATATAAATTAAAGGCATTGTTTATTTGGTTTCCTTTTATGATTATGGGTGTCCTAAAAGTTATGAAGAAAAAATTATCAGATTTTTGTTTAATTTTAATGTGACCAAACTTTTATTATATTGAAAATATAATTATTTTTCAGAAAAAAACTATACCATAAATTTTGTCAACAAAAATTTAAAAGCTATATTGTTGGTTAATAGATGACAATGTGATCGTATTATCTAAAAAGCTTTGAAACTTAACAAACTATAATTTAAGTAAACGGGTCAATATGCAATATGGTAAATGGTCTCAGAAAAAGCACTTGGTATCGAAATAACAAAAAGGTTTCTTTCTTTTTTCAGGTCGAGCCTGTAACTCATGCAAATGATCCGAGATATCGAGCACTACCTCAACGCTGTTTAGATATAGGTAGACAAGTGCAAGGCCTTAATATCAAGTAAGTTTATATTTTTTTTCAAGAGGGAAAGCTAGTGACATGTGTTTTAACTTGAATAACTTGAAGGCTCATGTTATGTTGCCCTATCACTGGTCTGTAATTGATCTTTGCTTCAGATAATTGTAAGGTCTGGCCAAAAATGTTGTAATTTTGCATGTTGGTTTTTTTGTGTGTTTTTTTTTTAGGTCATCTGAGACTTTGTGTTAAGGGACCTTCTGCGATTGCCTTTTGTCCATCGTCGTGCATCAGTCTGTAAACAATTGACATTTTCGACTTCTTCTCAAAAAACCTTAGAAGCTCAATTGTAATGAAATGTGGCCATGGGGGTGGGCCAAAACAGTCAAATTCAAGTTAAACTTTAAAAATCTTCTTCTTTATATAGGAAGCACTGGGAAACAAATGGTCAGCATGATTATGGAAATATATTGGTCCTTTACAAAAAATTGTGAATTGCATGTCCCTGGGTCTCACGGTTTGGCTCCTGGGGCTTGGCCTAAAAATATTTAGTGCATCTGTAAACAATTGACATTTACGACTTCTTCTCAAAAACCGTATGCTCAACTGTTATGAAATGTATGCAGCTTTGGTACCTAAGGCTTAATCAAATTTGTTAATTGCATGGATCCCACCTCCCTGGGGCCTTGGGGGATGAGGGCCTAAAAAGTTTTAGTGCATCTGTTAACAATTCACATTTTCAACTTCTCAAAAACCTTAAGCTCAATTGTAACGAAATGTTGTATGCAGCTTTGGTGCCTAAGGATGAATCAAAATTGTGAATTGCATGGTCTCCATCCCTTTATTAAAAATTGTGAATTTCATGCCCCTGTGTCTTACAGTATGGTCCTCGTGGTGGGGCCTACTTTACTTGATCTATATAAGAGAAAATGACAAAAAACATTATTTCTTATGACTGAATATACTTATGTGAATGTTTTTTGGTGTGATTTGTTGTTGCTGACATGACAGTTAATACCTATGTGAATTTCATGGTCCCTACCCCCATGAGGTCTTAGGGGCGGGATGGGGCCCAGTAAGGGGACTTTTTAACCTTTGAATGCTACTGGCAAACTGATGATTCTCATCTACTCAAGTTCTTTATAGCTTAGTTCTTTCAAAATTTGAAAAGAAATGACAGATGAAATCAGATGAGCAACTTAGACCCATATGGGCCTTTTTTTAAAGCCAGTATATCAGGATTTTTCAAAATTTTAAAATTGGATAAAAACATTTTTCCCCCAATAAAACATACCCTATATATACTCAGTTATACTCAATAACCTGTATTGCTGAAAGGATATATATTTAAACATTCCAAAATAATATATTGAAAAGGAATTTCCTAACTTGGGCTATGTGCCTAGATTAGACTAAAATAGATTTCTCCTAAAATTGCAACATATTTTGTGACATTAAACGAGTCACTTGATTTCTATTTAATTTCAAGTTGATATGTTTACAGATTTACATGTAGTAAAACTTGTCCTAATTATGATGTGAAGGTCATCAAGCAGTAGTTAAGAGCCACCTATTTTAAGAATAGTGACTCCATTTTAAGTTTACCTCTCCAATTTAAATATAAGACATTTATAGCGTTTTTCCTCGGCATACTCCCTTTAAATTTGTACACAAGATCTCTTAATACAACATATGGCATGGGATTTTATTTTCAGGCTCACATTTAATTTAACATGAGTTGTGCCCCTTTATTTAGAGTAAAACTGCATATTAATCAACATCAGCTGACTAATCTAAACATATAAAAAAAATTGCCTGATTCTTTTTTCATATTTGTCCACAAGGTTGCTTTTCATTGCACCGTGCATATGGGATTTAATTTCCGCTCCACACAAAGTAATTAAACAGAGTTGTACCCCTTGTTAACTCAACTATTCTATAAATAGGCAGTTATTGTACTGGTGCTGTATCAGTGTGCCACCTGTTTTAAAGTTGTTCATGAGTGCTTTCAGTTATATGGATGGGACTTTACATAAGTATGTGGGCTTATGCGCTATGCTCTGAGGCAGTATGTGACATATTGGGGGTCCTTACTTCAAAGTCAAGGTCACTTTGCAGGGTGAAAAGGTCATATTTGCCTTTAAATTTTGCAGATTTGTTGCAAGTGTGCACTTCTTGCAGTTAAATAAATATCAATAGAACTTGACATAATTGTTCATGTTTATACTCTTGGGCAGTTTGTAATTAAAAATTTTTTTGAAAATAGTGTCAGTTAACAATATTTCAGGAATCCCACAGAGGCTCTCCCCTGTGTATTCCTAGTGCAAATAAACCATTTTTCATATAATTTTATCACCCTCTGTAACTTTGTCATGTGTAGATGGATTTTATAAATACTCTTTATGATCAACATAACATGACGTGTCACGCTTAACACCCAGACTCCTACTTCATAGGTGAAGGTCACACTTTAACTTTGACAACACTTTCAATTTGTTTAAGATTTTGTGTCCGGTCTGTAACAGTGTCACCTATGGATAAATTTAAAAAAAACTTGGCTCAATTCATCAGCATGACATCATGGCGCGTAAGACCCACACCCGTACCTCACAGGTCAAGGCCACACTTTGAGTTTGTTTGACAACACTTTGAGTCTATGTGAGATTTCGTGTCTGTTCCTTAACTTTGTCATACATGGATAGATTTCAATAACACTTAGCTCAGTTGATCAACATAGCATGATGATGTGTCACATGACTGTGAGACCCAGAACCTTTTCCTCAAAGGTCAAGGTCACACTTTCAATTTGTTTGATATTTCGTGTCTGGTCTGTAGCTTTGTCTTAAATTTGGCTCACTTGATCAAGATGACATGACGATGTGTCACACGTAAGACCCAGACCCGTACCTCAAAGTCCGAAATCACACTTTGAGTTTGAGATTTCAAGTCTGTAACTTTATTATAGATGAATGGATTTCAAAAATACTTGGCTCAATTGATCGCTTTATCAACATGTTATGATGATGTGTCGGGTGTATGGCCAAGAACTTTTACTTGAAGGTCAAAGTCTTATTTTCAGTTTGTTTATTTCATGTCTGGTCTGTAACTTTGTCTTACATGGGTGGATTTTAAAATAGCTTGACACAAGTGATCAACATGTCATGATGATGTGTCACTTGCATTTACCTGTAGAAACACACAAACCTTTACATCAGATGCCAAGGTCAAGGTCACACTTTAATGTAAAAAAAACATGAAATTGCATGTCTAGTCTGAAATCGTCAGTCCATTACTCTTGATATTCATGGATACATATAAAATCGCTACCTATGACAAAATATATTGTTATTTAGACAGAACATCTTGGTGGAAGGGTGGGGTGGTGGGGGGAGGCATTTGACACTTACCAGTGACATTTCTTGTTTTTAATACAATGTTGACTTTTATCAAACAATTTTATGTTGTATATAACCATAGCAAATGATTGGGCATGACATGTTACTTAGTGGCATAGCTGCTTTTACCCCACAACCTGAATACAAATGAATCGTTATATGCTCTGGAAATGTCTCCAGAATGCAGGAAATGCATACTAAAAATAAAATCCACCAGACCTCACCCTAGAACCACTGTATGTGCATATGTTTAGTAGGGGTTCTACAAAGGAAGACAGCGAGCAGCATGGTTTGTTTAAGTTGTAGCAACTTGTATCAGAATTGATGTGAAATAAGTATGTTTAAAACATATAACCTCTAACCATTAAAACAAAAGGGTCCTCCATTGCTCCAGGTAAGCACCATTTGGGAGTATTTAAGCACTGACATTTCTGAATAAAGCATTGAAATTTTTGAATAAAGCATTGACATTTCTGAATAAAGCATTGATTTCTGAATAAAGCATTTGAATTTCAAAGTAAGGGGTAAAATAAGCATTAGATTTTGGCACTTTCAGTGTTGATGCATACCAATTTAAGGAGTAAAATACACATTTGAAGAAAAGCTTATCTGGAATACTGGTCCTCAGTGGACTAACGGTCTAAGGCGTCGTCTCAAGATCCCTTACCTCTCGCCCCTGATGTGGTAGGTTAGAGTCATGCTTGGTCAAAAACATTTAAGTGAGTAGTTTGTCAGTTACTTGTTGGAGACAATGGCGTTATTCATCTTCATTCTGAAGTCTTCTTTCACCAGCAAAACTGGATGCTAGTATGTCAAATAATTACACTGTATTATAGCAAGATTCGTGTTGTACCAGATCGGCTATATTAAGACTGTAGTGCCTATTACTTGAAATGGGATCTGTTAAATGAATAAAAAACCAATCCAAGAATTGGATATGATTGAAAACAAGTCATTTTCAATTGTCATAAATTCAGACAAGATTGGAAATCAGTCCATTATTACTGTGGTAGACTCAGACAAGATTGAAAACCAGTCCCTTTTAACTGATATAGAATCAGACATTATTTAAAACCAGTCCTGTTTAACTGTCATAGACTCCGAAAATGTTTAAAACCAGTGCCCTTTAACTGTCATAGACTTGGATAAGATTGAAAACCAGTCCCTTTTAACTGTCATAGACTCAGACAGTATTTAAAACCAGTCCGTTTTAATTGTGATAGACTCAGACAATATTTAAAACCAGTCCCTTTTAACTGTCATAGACTCAGGCAAGATTGAAAACCAGTCCCTTTTAACTGTCATAGACTCAGACAATATTTAAAACCAGTCCTTTTTAACTGTCATAGACTCAGACAATATTTAAAACCAGTCCCTTTTAACTGTCATAGACTCAGGCAAGATTGAAAACCAGTCCCTTATAACTGTCATAGACTCAGACAATATTTAAAACCAGTCCCTTTTAACTGTCATAGACTCAGACAATATTTAAAACCAGTCCTTTTTAATTGTGATAGACTCAAGACAATATTTAAAACCAGACCTTTTTAACTGCGATAGACTCAAACAATATTGAAAAACAGTCTTTTTTAACTGTGATAGAGTCAGACAATATTTTAAACCAGTGCTTTTTTTACTGTGATAGAGCACTAAGACTCCTAAAGAAAATATTTAAAACCAGTCCTTTTAAACTGTGATAGACTAAATGTATTAAAAACCAGTCCTTTTTAACTGTGATAAAGTACTTAGACTCAGAAAATGTTTAAAACCAGTCCTTTTAAACTGTGATAGACTAGGACAATATCTAAAATTAGTCCTTTTTAACTGTGATAGACTCAGCCAATATTTAAAACCAGTCCATTTTAACTGTCATAGACTCGGACAATATTTAAAACCAGACCTTTTTAAATTTGACAGACTCAAACAATATGGAAAAACAGTCTTTTTCAACTGTGATAGACACAGACAATATTTTAAACCAGTGCTTTTATTACTGTAATAGAATACTAAGACTCCTGAATAAAATATTTAAAACCAGTCCTTTTAAACTGTGATAAGACTCTAACAGTATTGAAAACCAGTCATTTTTAACTGTGATAGAGTACTAAGACTCAGAAAATATTTAAAACCATTCCTTTTAAACTGTGATAGACTCCGATAATATTTAAGACCAGTCCTTTTTTACTGTAATAGACTCTAACAATATTGAAAACCAGTCCTTTTTAACTGTGATAGACTGAGACAATATTTGAAACCAGTCCATTTAAACTATTATAGACTCAGACAATATTAAAAACCTGTCCATTTGAACTGTCATAGACCCCGAAAATATTTAAAATCAGTCAGTTTTAACTGTGTTAGACTCAGACAATATTAAAAACCTGTCCATTTTAACTGTCATAGACTCAGACAATATTTAAAACCAGTCCTTTTTAACTGTCATAGACTCAGACAATATTTAAAACCAGTCCCTTTTAACTGTCATAGACTCAGGCAAGATTGAAAACCAGTCCCTTATAACTGTCATAGACTCAGACAATATTTAAAACCAGTCCCTTTTAACTGTCATAGACTCAGACAATATTTAAAACCAGTCCTTTTTAATTGTGATAGACTCAAGACAATATTTAAAACCAGACCTTTTTAACTGCGATAGACTCAAACAATATTGAAAAACAGTCTTTTTTAACTGTGATAGAGTCAGACAATATTTTAAACCAGTGCTTTTTTTACTGTGATAGAGCACTAAGACTCCTAAAGAAAATATTTAAAACCAGTCCTTTTAAACTGTGATAGACTAAATGTATTAAAAACCAGTCCTTTTTAACTGTGATAAAGTACTTAGACTCAGAAAATGTTTAAAACCAGTCCTTTTAAACTGTGATAGACTAGGACAATATCTAAAATTAGTCCTTTTTAACTGTGATAGACTCAGCCAATATTTAAAACCAGTCCATTTTAACTGTCATAGACTCGGACAATATTTAAAACCAGACCTTTTTAAATTTGACAGACTCAAACAATATGGAAAAACAGTCTTTTTCAACTGTGATAGACACAGACAATATTTTAAACCAGTGCTTTTATTACTGTAATAGAATACTAAGACTCCTGAATAAAATATTTAAAACCAGTCCTTTTAAACTGTGATAAGACTCTAACAGTATTGAAAACCAGTCATTTTTAACTGTGATAGAGTACTAAGACTCAGAAAATATTTAAAACCATTCCTTTTAAACTGTGATAGACTCCGATAATATTTAAGACCAGTCCTTTTTTACTGTAATAGACTCTAACAATATTGAAAACCAGTCCTTTTTAACTGTGATAGACTGAGACAATATTTGAAACCAGTCCATTTAAACTATTATAGACTCAGACAATATTAAAAACCTGTCCATTTGAACTGTCATAGACCCCGAAAATATTTAAAATCAGTCAGTTTTAACTGTGTTAGACTCAGACAATATTAAAAACCTGTCCATTTTAACTGTCATAGACTCCGACAATATTTAAAACCAGTCCGTTTTAACTGTGTTAGACTAAACAGTATTGAAAACCAGTCTTTTTTAACCATCATGAATTTGAGCAAGGTTGAAAACCAGTCCTTTTTAACTGGCATAGACATGGACAAGATTCAATATTAACCCTTAAGTTGGCATGGCATGAGGTTGAAAATTGGACAGACTCCGAACTTGGAGACTTGGAAATTGACCAAATTTTCATGTCTGGTGCTGGGATTCTGAAATTTTATATCAATAATCAGATGCTATCAGTTACTGATTATCAATATTTATATTGCAGTAAGGTTGAAATTTTAAATACTAAATTTATGAATTATTTTCTTTAATTTTAGTTGAAAAAAAAAATCGAAATTTTAAACTATTGATTGTAGAATACAAAATGGGGGATCGCTTTTTCAAGCTTTTTCAAGCTTAAACTAGTTTAGTTTAAACTTTTTTTGTTTATTTTACTTCAGTTGTGAAACAAGTTATTACAACTTAAACAAATCACGCTTGAAGTCTTTCTGGGTAGAACAAGTACTAAGCATATTATGTGGTATAAGTGTCCTGCTTAAGGACACCACACATAGCTTTGAGGAAGGATTGAACCCACAACCCTCCAATCCTGGGTTTGATGCTCTACCACTGGACCCCACGCCCCACTTAGCTTTAACCAAGTAATAACGAATTATGATTGATCATTAGAACAGCCTCTAACTCTGTAACATCTTGTCCTTTTTAGCTTGCCATGACCCCGTTGTCGGTGTCGGCTGTAAACACCCAGGTTAAACTTTTGCGTTTAGTTGCGTTTAAGTTTTGGTGTTTGCCTCCAATCTCAATCTTTGCATGGGTGGTGAGTTTTATCCCATAGGTGAGCTTTGTTGTCTTCTGACAGACCGCGGCGCGGTCATACCAAAGACTTTAAAAATGGTACTAGAAGCTTCTTGCTTGACGCTCAGCATTTAGAGGAGAGTTCTAGGTCAGGTCAGCCCGGTGTCAGTATAATGTGACTGGGTGGGGTATCATGCCATGTATCTGTGGCATGATACTTCAGTGTGACATCGCTTAGAATATTGTCTCAAGCTGACACCGTCGCGATATGACTGAAAAATTGTTGAAAGCGACGCTAATCACCATACGACATTGTCTTCTGACAACTCTTGCATCATTTAATCAATCCAGAAGAGCAATACAGATGCTTGTTAACCTTTTGTTTCATATTTACAGAAATGATGTACTTGTAATACATGATTGTGTCTTTTATTTGAAGGGTTCATTATTTTGGAAATGATGTTGATTCAGCAACCCCAGTTCTGCTTAGATGGTCAAGTAGATCAAATTTCGACACAGTCCTGCGTGATATATCAGACAGACTTAATATGACAGTATATCGGTGAGTTACTTACATAAATTCATACAACTTAAAGTGAACAAGAAACCTCAGAGGCAGGTTCCACTAATAACAGTCTCAACATGAGATTTTCCTCAACTCAAAATTCTCAATTTCTGTGAAGTTTTTCTCTTTATTTCTATTTTATTGTACAGCAAACTGGTCTATATAGAGTTTATATAGGAACACATCTTTACTTATTGTACAGCAAACTGGTCTATATAGAGTTAATATAGGAACACATCTTTACTAATTGTGCAGCAAACTGGTCCATATAGAGTTAATATAGGAACACATCTTTACTAATTGTACAGCAAACTCGTCCATAAAGAGTTAGTTTAAGAACACATCTTTACTTATTGTACAGCAAACTGGTCCATATAAAGTTAATATAGGAACACATCTTTACTTATTGTACAGCAAACTGGTCCATATGAGTAAGTTTAGGAACACATCTTTACTTATTGTACAGCAAACTGGTCTATATAGAGTTAATATAGGAACACATCTTTACTAATTGTGCAGCAAACTGGTCCATATAGAGTTAATATAGGAACACATTTTTACTAATTGTGCAGCAAACTCGTCAATAAAGAGTTAGTTTAAGAACACACCTTTACTTATTGTACAGCAAACTGGTCCATATAGAGTTAATATAGGAACACATCTTTACTTACTGTACAGCAAACTGGTCCATATAGAGTTAATATAGGAACACATCTTTACTTATTGTACAGCAAACTGGTCCATATAGAGTTAATATAGAAACACATCTTTACTTACTGTACAACAAACTGGTCCATATGAGTTAGTTTAGGAACACACCTTTACTTATTGTACAGCAAACTGGTCCATATGAGTTAGTTTAGGAACACACCTTTACTTATTGTACAGCAAACTGGTCCATATAGAGTTAATATAGGAACACATCTTTACTAATTGTGCAGCAAACTCGTCAATAAAGAGTTAATATAGGAACACACCTTTACTTATTGTACAACAAACTGGTCCATATAGAGTTAATATAGGAACACATCTTTACTTACTGTACAGCAAACTGGTCCATATAGAGTTAATATAGGAACATATCTTTACTTATTGTACAGCAAACTGGTCCATATAGAGTTAATATAGGAATACATCTTTACTTATTGTACAGCAAACTGGTCCATATGAGTTAGTTTAAGAACACACCTTTACTTATTGTACAGCAAACTGGTCCATATAGAGTTAATATAGGAACACATCTTTACTTACTGTACAGCAAGCTGGTCCATATAGAGTTAATATAGGAACACATCTTTACTTATTGTACAGCAAACTGGTCCATATAGAGTTAGTATAGGAACACATCTTTACTTATTGTACAGCAAACTGGTCTATATAGAGTTAATATAGGAACACACCTTTACTTATTTTACAGCAAACTGGTCCATATAGAGTTAATATAAGAACACATCTTTACTTATTGTACAACAAACTGATCCATATAGATTTAATATATAAACACATCTTTACTTATTGTACAGCAAACTGATCCATATAGAGTTAATATAGGAACACACCTTTACTTATTTTACAGCAAACTGGTCCATATAGAGTTAATATAGGAACACATCTTTACTTATTGTACAACAAACTGATCCATATAGATTTAATATAGGAACACATCTTTACTTATTGTACAGCAAACTGGTCCATATAGAGTTAATATAGGAACACACCTTTACTTATTGTACAACAAACTGGTCCATATAGAGTTAGTATAGAAACACACCTTTACTTATTGTACAACAAACTGGTCCATATAGAGTTAGTATAGAAATACACCTTTACTTACTGTGCAGCAAACTGGTCCATATAGAGTTAGTAAAGGAACATATTTTTTCTTATTGGTAAAGGATATAAAGCTTAGCTATTTATCAGTGTAACATTTTTTTAATGAAGTTATAACATTTAAAAAATTTGAGGTAAGGAAAATCTCAAGTTGAGATATTCATTGAAACTGGAGCCATTCACTGTGCAACAGCTTTGAGAAAATGAAATGGAGAAATATTGATTGATGAATGGAATGATTTATTAAGAGTCATTTTTATGCCATCGAGGGTGAACAGATTATCAGTTAACCTTATTGCTGTTTCCTGGAATCCTGGACGGTTAACCAGTACTCGAGCACACCCCTTCTCTGCAAGTAACACGGAGAATTAAATGTGGTCAATAAGGTCAGGTCACACTTAAAAGTAAACCTTGTTTTAATATAGTTGTCTTGCAAACCACCTTGTTCATATCTGAATCACCTGTATTATTATGTAACAGTTTAATTGCTCCAGAATTGACATTAATTACTTTGTGCAAGCAGTACATAATAATGTGGTGGCAGTCCTGCCGCCTTGTTTATAATACACTTAACTAGGATAAGTTACTTCTTCAACTGAAATGTATGTTAAGGAGGGACCACCTGTTCAAGGCTTGATATTTCTTATAAAAACTACTTGTCATCCCATTCTGACATCTTTTATTGAATGCTTATAATCAAAGAAACATTTAGGTCAGTTTCTTAAATATTACTCCGTCCTGACCAAATGTTCACTCGTCATGGAGAGTGGATGAGTGGAATTTTCCAGTTCTGCTGTTTCCAATTGAGGCTACCCTTAATAAATTGCTTGTTTGCCACTTCCAACTCCTACCATTTAGGGGTGGGTAGGTTGGTAAAATTTTTTTATTTTATTTTTTTTGTAATCAATCAGAGAATCTTTTTAAGGACATGTAATGACCGAGAACATTTTAAATGAACACCAAAGAAAAAAAAAAA
This sequence comes from Panopea generosa, assembly GCA_029582155.1. Classification (NCBI taxonomy): domain Eukaryota; kingdom Metazoa; phylum Mollusca; class Bivalvia; order Adapedonta; family Hiatellidae; genus Panopea; species Panopea generosa. Next base: position 36,454,341 of record CM055904.1, read on the forward strand.
ATTATAATTTTTTTTGGACACTCAAAAAAAATTTCCTGACCGGCAGTGTTGTTTTGGGTCGGCTGGAAGTGGCAAACAAACAAAATATAGGCCTGTTTTGTTAGGCCTGATGTGTTAGGCCTGAAGACAGAGAGTTCCTGATTGTATGCTATTTTGCTCTTGTTTATTTTACAGTATATTTAGGATTCTCCACGAAGGAGTCTCAGATTCAAGTAATTTTGAGCAAATTTTGGATCCAGATCAGTTGCAGGCAGATGATCAAATACTTGCCATGGGCAGAAAGGGACATCCCAGTGGTTCATATTGGATAAAAGGGAAGTTGAATTTGTCAAATGCACGTGATCCAAGTCTTTATGATAAATCGCCGCGTCATAAATCAGAAGGCTCCAGGTAAGTCAGTTTACAAAATCAATGTTATTAAATACTGAAAAGATTACCTAACATGTAATTACTTTTGTGTATGTGATTCTAGCCTACCAGGATGTTTTAAGTTCATCTGAGACTTTGTCTTAATCCTTTACTCCATAGATACGCGTTTTCCCCGCACCAATCACAGAAGGCCTTTGAAAACAGTGCAGGAAGAGTTCAGATTGCTCGTAACGAGCAATCTGAACACTTCCTGCACTGTTTTCCACTCTTTCAGCTAATATAAACATAATTCATCCATTGCTGATATGTGGTGAATTAATGCTTTCAATATTAGAGGTGTCCAAAGGCGTCTAAAGGAAGCAAAGGGTTAAGTGACCTTTTGCAGTGGTTTTTTGTCCGTCATCGCCCAGCGTCCGTAAACAATTCACAATTTCGATTTCTTCTAAAAAAAATGTTAAGCTCAGTCATAATGAAATGTTGTATGCAGCTTTGGTACCTAAGGGTGAATCAATTTTGAATTGCATGGTCCTTCTCTCCACTGGTTCCTTTTGGGCGTAGCCAAAACAATCAAATTCAAGGTAAATTTTAAAAGTCTTCTTCTTACTATCGGAAGCACTGGGAAACAAATGGTGGAGATGATTATTAAATTTCACCATGATGGCTTTTAAGACGTCAAATTAAATATATTTATTTATGTCATGTGTTTTAATATGTAACTTCATAAATTGTTCCAACGTCACAGCAGGGTAGAATGAGTGCATGAAGATGCGGTACTCGGTAAAAATACGCAGAAATCCTTGTCCGGTATGCAAGAATGTAGTTTCTGACATGATGGTTAATGCTTGTGTTATTAAGTGCACCCCACCCCTGTACCCTTGGGCCTAGGCCAGAACAGTCGAATTTAAGCTAAACTTTAAAAATCTTCTTTGTATGTAAAATAAACTTCAGTTACTCTAGAACTTCAATGGTATGAAACCGATAGGACAGAACAAAATAGTTCGAGTTAAGGGTTGTTTGAGCCAAGTTCAACATCATACAATACATGTAAATACATCGAAATAGGAATCAGCTGTGGCCAGAAAAGTGGTTCAAGCTATATAATGGTGAACAGGCCATCCGTACTTGAGCCAACACAATTTTACTGTATAATCAAGAATGGAATTGCAGCGCATAGTATCTGACAATGGTATTGAAAGGTTGTAGTTGTAAAGAATGCATTGCATTGCGATGTTTTGGAAGTTTCATTTCTCACCTGATACACACATCGGCAGAAAGATTAATCATTCATTATCCATTGATGCATCCGTGAAGTGGTACTGTACATCTCTAATGTAAAATAAACTATAACAGTGTTCTCACAGCATATGTATATTAAATAAATTGCAACAATGTTCTCACATATCTGTTTATAAAATAAACTATAACACTGTTCTCACAGCACCTGTATATAAAATAAACTATAACAGTGTTCTCACAGCATATGTATATTAAATAAATTGCAACACTGTTCTCACATATCTGTTTATAAAATAAACTATAACACTGTTCTCACAGCACCTGTATATAAAATAAACTATAACAGTGTTCTCACAGCACCTGTATATAAAATAAACTATAACAGTGTTCTCACAGCATATGTATATTAAATAAATTGCAACACAGTTCTCACATATCTGTTTATAAAATAAACTATAACACTGTTCTGACAGCATCTGTATGAAATAAACAATGTGCTCACAGCATCTTTATATAAAATAAACTATAACAATGTTCTGACAGCATCTGTATATAAAATAAATATATCAATGTTCTCACAGCACCTGTATGTAAAATAAATTGCAACACTGTTCTCACAGCATATGTATGTAAATAGACAATAACAATGTTTTCACAGCATCTGAAAATAAAATAAACTTTAACAGTGTTCTCACATCATATGTATATAAAATAAACTATATCAATATTCTAACAGCATCTATATATAAAATAAACTATAACAAGGTTCTGATAGCATCTGTATATAAAATAAACTATAACAATGTTCTCTAAGCATCTGTATATAAAATAAACTATATCAATATTCTCACAGCACCTGTATATAAAATAAACTGTAACAATGTTCTCACAGCATCTGTATATAAAATAAACTATAACAATGTTCTCACAGCATCTGTATATAAAATAAGCTATAACAATATTCTCACAGCATCTGTATATAAAATAAACTATAACAATATTCTCACAGCATCTTTATATAAAATAAACTATAACAAGGTTCTGACAGCATCTTTATATAAAATAAACTATAACAATGTTCTCACAGCATCTGTATATAAAATAAACTATAACAATGTTCTCACAGCATCTTTATATAAAATAAACTATAACAATGTTCTCACAGCATCTGTATATAAAATAAACTATAACAAGGTTCTGATAGCATCTTTATATAAAATAAACAATAACAATGTTCTCACAGCATCTTTATATAAAATAAACTATAACAATGTTCTCACAGCATCTGTATATTAAATAAACTATAACAATGTTCTGACAGCATCTGTATATAAAATAAACTATAACAATGTTCTCGCAGCATCTGTATATTAAATAAACTATATCGATTTTCTCACAGCATCTTTATATAAAATAAACTATAACAGTGTTCTCACAGCATCTGTTTTTAAAATAAACTCTTTCAATATTCTCACAGCATCTTTATATAAAATAAACTATATCAATGTTATTACAGCATCTTTATATAAAATAAACTATAACAATGTTCTTACAGCATTTTTATATAAGATAAACTATAACAATGTTCTCACAGCATCTGTATATAAAATAAACTATAACAATGTTCTCACAGCACCTGTATATAAAACAAACTATAACAATGTTCTCACAGCATCTTTATATAAAATAAACTATAACAATATTCTCACAGCACCTGAATATAAAATAAACTATATCAATATTCTCACAGCATCTTTATATAAAATAAACTATAACAATGTACTCACAGCATTTGTATATAAAATAAACTTTTACAATGTTCTCACAGAATCTGTATATAAATAAACTATAACAATGTTCTCACAGCATCTGTATATAAAATAAACTATAACAATGTTCTCACTGCATCTTTATATAAAATAAACTATAACAGTGTTCTCACAGCATCTGTATATAAAATAACCTATAACAATGTTCTCACAGCATCTGTATATAAAATAACCTATAACAATATTCTCACAGCATCTGTATATAAAATAAACTATAACAGTGTTCTCGCAGCATCTGTATATAAAATAAACTATAACAGTGTTCTCACAGCATCTGTATATAAAATAAACTATAACAGTGTTCTCGCAGCATCTGTATATAAAATAAACTATAACAATGTTCTCGCAGCATCTGTATATAAAATAAACTATAACAATATTCTCGCAGCATCTGTATATAAAATAAACTATAACAATGTTCTCGCAGCATCTGTATATAAAATAAACTATAACAGTGTTCTCGCAGCATCTGTATATAAAATAAACTATAACAGTGTTCTCGCAGCATCTGTATATAAAATAAACTATAACAATGTTCTCGCAGCATCTTATATAAAATAAACTATAACAATGTTCTCGCAGCATCTGTATATAAAATAAACTATAACAGTGTTCTCGCAGCATCTGTATATAAAATATAGTGTAACAATGTTCTCGAAGCATCTGTATATAAAATATAGTGTAACAATGTTCTCACAGCATCTGTATATAAAATATAGTGTAACAATGTTCTCGCAGCATCTGCTTATGTATGTATAAAATATGTTTCTATTTTCAGTGTTTACAAATATAAAAACCCCTTACCAAGTATTGGTTCGACAAAGACAACAAATTCTCCGTCATCCCACCCTCCGTCACAGGGTAAAGGGTCACGCGACAGGTTAGTACCATGCTTTCTTTTATCAATAGTTAACCCACAGCTGTGAAATCAGAATACAATATTTGTAATTATTTGAAATATTTTAAATTTTGTATAATATGTATTTTGATATACATATAGATATTTTAATTGGGTTTAATGTCATTTTCAACACGTGTATGTGTTTCTGCCCAGGTCAGTCCAAAATCTTTTTGTAGAATGGTAAAGTTTTTGGACTGGGCTTTGTGGACAATAACAGAGGACTTTAAGTGGACATGGTATGTTTAGTCTGTGTCCAGTGTAGTAGTCATTTCATAGATTGCAAACAGTTTAGAGCCCGTTTACTACCAATAGCCATTAAGTTTGATCAGGGCTAGCAATGTTTACATTTCAATCTGCAGATATTTGTAAATATATGTTTTCTTATTTGATTGAGTATTAAGCATCATTTTAATGTCATTGAGGGCTAACAGACGATCAGCTGACCACTCTGTCCTGGGATCCTGGAAGGTTAACCAGTACTCGAGCACACCAATCTCTGCAAGTAACTGAACATTCCCACTTGAATCAGTGGTGAGAGAGATGAATGACAATGAGATGCAATGTCATACACAGTAAAACCCCTCTAATAAGACCACCTTTGGGACCAGGCAAAAGTGGACTTAATAGCGGGGTGGTCTTATTATCAAGTTTTAGAGTCATTGACAAAAGTTGTAGGCCTTTGTGGCTGTAATAGTAAATGGATGTATACTATATTGTGCATATGTATGGATTTACTTTTATACCAATGATAATAAAAATAAAATAAATAAATCCTTTTTTTTCTAATTATGGATTTGTTGCTGTTTTTACTCATTATTATCATAACAAGTATTTTAAATGCATGCACATGTAATAACAAGAGGATAATTAAAATAAATATGGTGTATGGTTGATCTTTTATTTACATACATAAAATAATAACAAGTAAAGACAACACAAAAAATATTTCAATATTATGCATGAGTAGATATAGTCCTCGTGGTCCTTAGTAGAGTCGTTCCTTTCACTTATGACATTCTATCCTTATCAATGAACAAACGTGTTTGAACTTTTATTTCATCATTGTCAGGACCCTGAAAACAAAAAAGAAAACAGTAAGATGTCATGAAAATATATAAATTGTAGCAACAGTTTCATTCTTTATCATCATTTAAAATTGCTATTATTAATAAGAGTATCATTTTCTTTAAGAGTAAGTTCATTGTATTTTTGTTCCTCCTTTTTTCGGACATGTTTATATTTACAGTAAAATTTAAAAATGCGATTCTCCTCATCATGAAAGACCATGATATCACTCAAATAACAATTAAGCAATTAAAAGATGCCAACTTAATGGTTTTCATTCTACATAGTCACCTGCTTTTTGACAGGAGGAACCGCTGATCACACACGTGGTCATAATTAAGGGTGTGAAAATAGAACAAAGACCATACTCGGGACAGATTTGGTGGTCGTAATACCGGATTAGAAGAGTGCTAAATAACATATAGTCGGGTCCTGGTTGATCAGACGGCAGCTCATCTGACTATCAATCCAGGGGTCTTTAGTTCAAATCTCCGCCCGGCCTCTTCCCCAAGATGATTGATATAAAACTTTACGTCATTGTCACTTGTCTATCATCTTTGATTCAAGTGGGAAAGTTATCAGTTACTTGATGAGAATGGTGAACCTGTGTACTGGTTAATCTTCCAGGGTCCCAGGAAAGAATAGTTACATTAACTGATAATCTGTTGGTCCTCGATGGCATAAAATGACTCTAAATATTTTTAAACAAACAAAACAAAATAATTATATCACACACTTTCTTTCATTTCAGAAGAAGCAAGAGTAAACAAAGAAGAGAAGTTGATTATGATGAAGGTAGGAAAAGAGAATATAAATAGGGTTGGTCTGATCCAGGTGGGTGGGGCTTAGTTCATTGACAATATAAGGAGGGTTGGTTTGATCCAGGTGGGTGGGCTTAGTTTATTAACATTATAAGGAGAATGTGTCTGATCCAGATGGGTGGGGTTTAGATTATTAAAATGAGGATGGTTGGTATGATCCAGGTGGGTGGGGCTTAATTCATTAACAATATAAGGAGAGGGGGTCTGATCTAGGTGGGTGGGGTTAAGTTTATAACTAATAAAAGGCAGGTTGGTCTTATCCATGTGGGTGGGGTTTAGATCATTAACAATATAAGGAGGCTGTGTATGATCTGGGTGGGTGGAGTTAAGTTCATTAACAAAATAAAATGGGTGGGTCTGATCCTGATGGGTGTGTATAAGTTCGTTTACAATATAAGCAGGTTGGGTTTTATTCAGGTGGGTGGGGTTTAGTTCATTTACAATATATAATGGGTGGGTTTGTTCCAGGTGGGTGGGGTTGGGTTCAGTTCTATGGGCATTGACAATATAAAATTGATGGGTCTGTTCCAGATGAGTTGGATTTAGTTCATTTACATTATTAACTCTTCAGGACAAAGTCCAAGGAGAGCTATTGCCATGACCCCGGTGTCAGCGTCGGTGTCTGTAGACACCCAGGTTAAACTTTTGCATTTAAGTTTAAGATATCTATGCAACCACTCATTGGATGTGAATGAAACTTCACATGTGTGTTCACCATCATCATTGGAACACACAGAGACAAGAACCATAATTTTGGCACAGTAATGGCCCTTTTTTGATTTAGACATCCAGAGGCGAGCTTTGTTGTCTTCTGACAACTCTTGTATAATGGGTAGGTCTGTTCCAGATGGGTGGGGTTGAGTTCAGCATTATAGGCATTGACAATATAAAATGGGTAGGTCTGTTCCGGGTGGGTGGGGTTGAGTTCAGTATTAAAGGCATTGACAATATGAAACTGGTGGGTCTGTTCCAGGTAGGTGGGGTTGAGTTCAGTACTATAGGCATTGACAATATTAAATGGGTAGGTCTGTTCCAGGTAGGTGGGGTTGAGTTCAGTATTATAGGCACTGACAATATCAAATGGGTAGGTCTGTTCCAGGTAGTAGGGGTTGAGTTCAGTATTATAGGCATTGACAATATTAAATGGGTTGGTCTGTTCCAGGTAGTAGGGGTTGAGTTCAGTATTATAGGCATTGACAATATTAAATGGGTAGGTCTGTTCCAGGTGGGTGGGGTTGAGTTCAGTATTGTAGGCATTGACAATATAAGTGGGTGGGTCTGTTTGAGATGGGTGGGGTTGTTTTCAGCATAATAGGCATTGACAATATTAAATGGGTACGTCTGTTCCAGGTGGTTTGGTTGGTTCATAAACAATATAAGGAGGTTGGGTCTGATCTAGATGGGTGAGGTTGTTTTCAGTGTTATAGGCATTGACAATATAAAATGGGTAGGTCTGTTCCGGGTGGGTGGGGTGGAGTTCAGTATTAAAGGCATTGACAATATGAAACTGGTGGGTCTGTTCCAGGTAGGTGGGGTTGAGTTCAGTACTATAGGCATTGACAATATTAAATGGGTAGGTCTGTTCCAGGTAGGTGGGGTTGTGTTCAGTATTATAGGCATTGACAATATTAAGTGAGTGGGTCTGTTTGAGATGGGTGGGGTTGTTTTCAGCATAATAGGCATTGACAATATTAAATGGGTACGTCTGTTCCAGGTGGTTTGGTTGGTTCATAAACAATATAAGGAGGTTGGGTCTGATCCAGATGGGTGGGGTTGTTTTCAGTGTTATAGGCACTGACAATATTAAATAGGTAGGTGTGTTGAAGTGGGTGGGGTTGAGTTCAGTATTATTGGAACTGACAATATTAAATGGGTGGGTCTGTTCCAGGTGGGTGGGGTTGAGTTCAGTATTATAGGCATTGACAATATTAAATGGGTAGGTCTGTTCCAGGTGGGTGGGGTTGAGTTCAGTATTATAGGCATTGACAATATTAAATGGGTAGGTCTGTTCCAGGTGGGTGGGGTTGAGTTCAGTATTATAGGCACTGACAATATTAAGTGAGTAGGTCTGTTCCAGGTGGGTGGGGTTGAGTTCAGTATTATAGGCATTGACAATATTAAATGGGTAGGTCTGTTCCAGGTGGGTGGGGTTGAGTTCAGTATTATAGGCATTGACAATATTAAATGGGTAGGTCTGTTCCAGGTGGGTGGGGTTGAGTTCAGTATTATAGGCATTGACAATATTAAATGGGTAGGTCTGTTCCAGGTGGGTGGGGTTGAGTTCAGTATTATAGGCATTGACAATATTAAATGGGTAGGTCTGTTCCAGGTGGGTGGGGTTGAGTTCAGTATTATAGGCACTGACAATATCAAATGGGTAGGTCTGTTCCAGGTGGGTGGGGTTGAGTTCAGTATTATAGGCACTGACAATATCAAATGGGTAGGTCTGTTCCAGGTGGGTTGGGTTGAGTTCAGTATTATAGGCACTGACAATATCAAATGGGTAGGTCTGTTCCAGGTGGGTGGGGTTGAGTTCAGTATTATAGGCACTGACAATATCAAATGGGTAGGTCTGTTCCAGGTGGGTGGGGTTGAGTTCAGTATTATAGGCATTGACAATATTAAATGGGTAGGTCTGTTCCAGGTGGGTGGGGTTGAGTTCAGTATTATAGGCATTGACAATATTAAATGGGTAGGTCTGTTCCAGGTGGGTGGGGTTGAGTTCAGTATTATAGGCACTGACAATATCAAATGGGTAGGTCTGTTCCAGGTGGGTGGGGTTGAGTTCAGTATTATAGGCACTGACAATATCAAATGGGTAGGTCTGTTCCAGGTGGGTTGGGTTGAGTTCAGTATTATAGGCACTGACAATATCAAATGGGTAGGTCTGTTCCAGGTGGGTGGGGTTGAGTTCAGTATTATAGGCACTGACAATATCAAATGGGTAGGTCTGTTCCAGGTGGGTGGGGTTGAGTTCAGTATTATAGGCACTGACAATATCAAATGGGTAGGTCTGTTCCAGGTGGGTCGGGTTGAGTTCAGTATTATAGGCACTGACAATATTAAATGGGTAGGTCTGTTCCAGGTGGGTGGGGTTGAGTTCAGTATTATAGGCATTGACAATATTAAATGGGTAGGTCTGTTCCAGGTGGGTGGGGTTGAGTTCAGTATTATAGGCACTGACAATATCAAATGGGTAGGTCTGTTCCAGGTGGGTGGGGTTGAGTTCAGTATTATAGGCACTGACAATATTAAGTGAGTAGGTCTGTTCCAGGTGGGTGGGGTTGAGTTCAGTATTATAGGCACTGACAATATCAAATGGGTAGGTCTGTTCCAGGTAGTAGGGGTTGAGTTCAGTATTATAGGCATTGACAATATCAAATGGGTAGGTCTGTTCCAGGTGGGTTGGGTTGAGTTCAGTATTATAGGCATTGACAATATTAAATGGGTAGGTCTGTTCCAGGTGGGTGGGGTTGAGTTCAGTATTATAGGCATTGACAATATTAAATGGGTAGGTCTGTTCCAGGTGGGTGGGGTTGAGTTCAGTATTATAGGCACTGACAATATCAAATGGGTAGGTCTGTTCCAGGTGGGTGGGGTTGAGTTCAGTATTATAGGCACTGACAATATTAAGTGAGTAGGTCTGTTCCAGGTGGGTGGGGTTGAGTTCAGTATTATAGGCACTGACAATATCAAATGGGTAGGTCTGTTCCAGGTAGTAGGGGTTGAGTTCAGTATTATAGGCATTGACAATATCAAATGGGTAGGTCTGTTCCAGGTGGGTTGGGTTGAGTTCAGTATTATAGGCATTGACAATATTAAATGGGTAGGTCTGTTCCAGGTGGGTGGGGTTGAGTTCAGTATTATAGGCATTGACAATATTAAATGGGTAGGTCTGTTCCAGGTGGGTGGGGTTGAGTTCAGTATTATAGGCATTGACAATATCAAATGGGTAGGTCTGTTCCAGGTGGGTTGGGTTGAGTTCAGTATTATAGGCATTGACAATATTAAATGGGTAGGTCTGTTCCAGGTGGGTGGGGTTGAGTTCAGTATTATAGGCATTGACAATATTAAATGGGTAGGTCTGTTCCAGGTGGGTTGGGTTGAGTTCAGTATTATAGGCATTGACAATATGAAACTGGTGGGTCTGTTCCAGGTAGTAGGGGTTGAGTTCAGTACTATAGGCATTGACAATATTAAATGGGTGGGTCTGTTCCAGGTGGGTGGGGTTGAGTTCAGTATTATAGGCATTGACAATATGAAACTGGTGGGTCTGTTCCAGGTAGGTGGGGTTGAGTTCAGTATTATAGGCATTGACAATATAAAATGGGTAGGTCTGTTCCAGGTGGGTTGGGTTGAGTTCAGTATTATAGGCATTGACAATATGAAACTGGTGGGTCTGTTCCAGGTAGTAGGGGTTGAGTTCAGTACTATAGGCATTGACAATATCAAATGGGTAGGTCTGTTCCAGGTGGGTGGGGTTGAGTTCAGTATTGTAGGCATTGACAATATTAAGTGAGTGGGTCTGTTTGAGATGGGTGGGGTTGTTTTCAGCATAATAGGCATTGACAATATTAAATGGGTTGGTCTGTTCCAGGTAGTAGGGGTTGAGTTCAGTATTATAGGCACTGACAATATCAAATGGGTAGGTCTGTTCCAGGTGGGTGGGGTTGAGTTCAGTATTGTAGGCATTGACAATATTAAGTGAGTGGGTCTGTTTGAGATGGGTGGGGTTGTTTTCAGCATAATAGGCATTGACAATATTAAATGGGTACGTCTGTTCCAGGTGGTTTGGTTGGTTCATTAACAATATAAGGAGGTTGGGTCTGATCCAGATGGGTGGGGTTGTTTTCAGTGTTATAGGCACTGACAATATTAAATAGGTAGGTGTGTTGAAGTGGGTGGGGTTGAGTTCAGTATTATTGGAACTGACAATATTAAATGGGTGGGTCTGTTCCAGGTGGGTGGGGTTGAGTTCAGTATTATAGGTATTGACAATACTAAATGGGTACGTCTGGTTCAGGTGGTTTGGTTGGTTCATTAACAATATAAGGAGGTTGGGTCTGATCCAGGTGGGTGGGGTTGTTTTCAGTATTACAGTATTATAGGCACTGACAATATTAAAAAGGTAGGTCTGTTCAAGTGGTTGGGGTTAAGTTCAGTATTATTGGAACTGACAATATTAAATGGGTGGGTCTGTTCCAGGTGGGTGGGGTTGAGTTCAGTATTATAGGCACTGACAATATCAAATGGGTAGGTCTGTTCCAGGTGGGTGGGGTTGAGTTCAGTATTATAGGCACTGACAATATCAAATGGGTAGGTCTGTTCCAGGTGGGTGGGGTTGAGTTCAGTATTATAGGTATTGACAATACTAAATGGGTACGTCTGGTTCAGGTGGTTTGGTTGGTTCATTAACAATATAAGGAGGTTGGGTCTGATCCAGGTGGGTGGGGTTGTTTTCAGTATTACAGTATTATAGGCACTGACAATATTAAAAAGGTAGGTCTGTTCAAGTGGTTGGGGTTAAGTTCAGTATTATTGGAACTGACAATATTAAATGGGTGGGTCTGTTCCAGGTGGGTGGGGTTGAGTTCAGTATTATAGGCACTGACAATATCAAATGGGTAGGTCTGTTCCAGGTGGGTCGGGTTGAGTTCAGTATTATAGGCATTGACAATATTAAATGGGTAGGTCTGTTCCAGGTGGGTGGGGTTGAGTTCAGTATTATAGGCATTGACAATATTAAATGGGTGGGTCTGTTCCAGGTGGGTGGGGTTGAGTTCAGTATTATATGCATTAACAATATTAAATGGGTAGGTCTGTTCCAGGTGGGTGGGGTTGAGTTCAGTATTATAGGCATTGACAATATTAAATGGGTGGGTCTGTTCCAGGTGGGTGGGGTTGTTTTCAGCATAATAGGCATTGACAGTATAAAATTGGTAGTTCTACCAAAGGTCAGGGTGTGAATCAAAAGACCTTTACAAAAGGACTGATATAGAATTTACCAAAAGGTCATGCTATGAAAACTTAACTTAGATTGGCCCTGTACTTAAGGTTATAAGATGTATTCATATGTAACATGTGATAGTTTTACTGAAGGCACTTTTGTGAGATATTTACCAAAGTTAAAATTGAAAGACCATGACCAAATGTGATGTGTGGTAGTTTTACCAAAGGTAATGTTGTGGGACCTTTACTAGTGGTGATGGCGTGATAGTTTTACCAAAGGTAGTGTTGTGGAACTTTTACCAGAGGTGATAATGTGATAGTTTTACCAAAGGTAATGTTGTGGGACTTTTACCAGAGGTGATAATGTGATAGTTTTACCAAAGGTCATGTTGTGGGACCTTTACCAGAGGCGATTATGTGATAGTTTTACCAAAGGTAATGTTGTGGGACCTTTACCAGAACCGCGGCGTGGTCTAGTGGTAGAGCGTCCGCCTCGCATGCGGAAGGTCATGGGTTCAATCCCCGGCGGGGTCATACCAAAGACTTTAAAAATGGTACTAGAAGCTTCCTCGCTTGACGCTCAGCATTTAGAGGAGAGTTCTAGGTCTGGTCGGCCCGGTGTCAGTATAATGTGACTGGGTGGGGTATCATACCATGTGTTTGCGGCATGATATTCCAGTGTGACAGCGCTTAGAATACTGTCTCAAGTAGACACCGTCGCGATATGACTGAAAAATTGTTGAAAGCGACGCTAAACACCATACAACAACAACCTTTACCAGAGGTGATAATGTGATAGTTTTACCAAAGGTCATGTTGTGGGACCTTTACCAGAGGCGATAATGTGATAGTTTTACCAAAGGTAATGTTGTGAGACCCTTACCAGAGGTGATAATGTGATAGTTTTACCAAAGGTAATGTTGTGGGACCTTTACCAGAGGTGATAATGTGATAGTTTTACCAAAGGTAATGTTGTGGGACCCTTACCAGAGGTGATAATGTGATAGTTTTACCAAAGGTAATGTTGTGGGACCTTTACTAGTGGAGATGGCGTGATAGTTTTACCAAAGATAATGTTGTGGGACCTTTACCAGATGTGATAATGTGATAGTTTTACCAAAGATAATGTTGTGGGACCTTTACCAGAGGTGATAATGTGATAGTTTTGCCAAAGGTAATGTTGTGAGACCCTTACCAGAGGTGATTATGTGATAGTTTTACCAAAGGTAATGTTGTGTGACCTTTACCAGAGGTGATAATGTGATAGTTTTACCAAAGGTAATGTTGTTATCGTTATTGTGCAATTTAAGTGAATTAAACATCTAATTCCAGCTTACATTTATTAAATGCAATATTTCGAGATTGTTCACAGCAAATTTTAACCCTTTGCTCCATAAGCCTTTTCTTGGACTCTTCCAAATTGAAAGCATTAGTTCACCACTATCAGCAATAGGTGAATTACGTTTGTATTAACTGACAGAGTGGATAACAGTGCAGGAAGTGTTCAGAACTCTTCCTACACTGTTTTTAAAGGCCTTCTGTGACTGGTACAGGAAAACGCATATCTATGGAGTAAAGGGTTAAACTTTATTATTGCATGATGTTAACTCAGTTTTGTTCCTTCAAATAGATCGCAGTGGCAGATTCAGATCCAAGCAAAGAAATAATCATGGAGCTAAACAGGTAAAAGAGACGAAAGAAACGCGAACTGACCGCCCCATCGATCAAATGGAAGCTGAAGTTGTGTCGGAGGTAGGACATGTGGTTTAGTGGCCAATGGTCAAGGTCATGGTTGACCTTTGAACTGAATGACCATAAAAGGTTATGTGGATGAAAGGTCAACCCATGCATCATGATCCCACCACTAACAAATGCATGCCTCTTCGTAGTTAACCCTCTGTGCTTTAAATCCTTTTTGTCTGTTTCCATGGTGTCAAGCATGCTGTTCATTGTTGTTGTTAACATTTGTAACCAATAACAACTGTCACTATGGTAACCATGTCAGTGTAAATACTCCTTTTGTTAATAATATTTTGAAACTTTTCTACGAGGGTAGAAAATTGTGTGTGTCTACACTAATGCTATCTTTACCTGGCAGTTAGCCCCCTTATTTAACACAACATTCTAAAACTTCCATCAAAAATATATATTTCAATACTGAATGTTCATGGTTATCACTCAGACTCCAATGAAATTGAATGAAAAATATTCAAATGTTGTATTCTGACTAGATGGGAAGGGCTATGATATGTGGCTGCACCAACTGTTAGTTCCATTATGTCGGACCTATACTGATACTATAAGAATCAAATTTGGGTATCGGGTATATTCCAGTCTCAGGTTTCACTGTTTTTGATTGGTACCAAGGTTACTTTTAGAACATTGATAATAAGGGTTTAAAGGTGTTTTCTCAATAAAATACACATGAATGAGTCTTGTTCTTATGTGTTCTCAAAGACTTTTGTATATATATATATATATATATATATATATATATATATTTTTTTTTTAAACAAAGGCATTGATTTATCATTTTCTGATATACTAGCTGAGCATCTCAACTTTATCTAAACACTATCTCAATGCTGGGGTGAGATATGTTTGTGTAAAAAGTCATTGTCATGAATTCTTACACTGCACCATGGTCTAGTAGTAGATCGTCCGCCTCAAATGTGGAAGGTCATGGGTTCGATCTATGGCCAGGTCATATCAAAGACTTGAAAAATGGTCCTTCACGCTTCCTTGCTTGGCACTCAGCATTAAGAGGAAAATTCTAGGTCTGGTCGGCCTGGTGTCGGTATAATGTGACTGGGTGGGATATCATACCATGTGTCTGCAGCATGATACTCCAGTGAGACAGTGCTCAGAATACTGTCTCAAGCAGACACCGTCGCAATAATTTTATTATGACTGAAAAATTGATGAAAGCGACTCTAAACACCATATAACAACAACAACAACAACAACAACAACAACAATAACAATATAAAAAATTCATCGGAGCTACGTGGATTGTCTGAACACTTTGATCATTCAGCAATGTTATATTCGTATGTTAAGTTTAACTGTATTTATATAACAAATGTAACGGCTACTGTACATGTTTTTTGTCACCTTTTTATGTTTGTTTTGTTTGACAGTCAATATTTATATGTTCTGGGATTGATTTTACTCACCATCTCAAGCTGTGATTTTCTTCAACTCAAAACTCGTATTTATTTCTCTTAACTGTTATTAGAACTCGCTACACATTAGATTACCACTTTCTTGCATGCCGGATAAGGATATCTGCATTTGTACTGGGGTTAGATATTTCTATCTCACCCTTGGTCCAAGATAAAGTTCTCACTCTACGACTTTAAGACTCATTTATGATGTAACGTATTAAAAATACGACATAAATGATATAATTTTACGTCTTAAAAGTGACTGTGACAAAAAATATATGGATAAAAATAAGTCAACAAAAATTATTTAATATATTTGGTATGCAAGAAAAGAATCATTCATGGCCTTTTCAGTTCGAATAGAAAATTATGTCCCTTGGGATAAATTTTTTAGCAGTAATTTGGAAGGACTTCATTACCGCCAAAAACAGTTTTCCTTCGGGACGAAATGGTCTATCCGAACCAAAAACAAATGTAAGATTTGAAATAAGACATTTTTACTGACTGGTAAATGATAACATTCAAAATGATCAATCTAAATGGAAGTTATAGCATTTGAGTTGCGGAACATCTCAATAGTGAAACGGGAGGCCAGCATATTCATACACGGGCTCGAGGAAATTACTTGAGCGCAGCTTTTATTTGACTCTCATTTATCATGGTAGTAGTTATCTGATTGGAGGACTATGTAAACTCCTATAGCATGACATTGTGATTCAAGAAAATTGTGGATCTTCATTTAGGGTTTTGGACATGTGGGCTGCCAAATTTCAATTCAGGGATGTTCAAGGTGGTAATTTTTTTAAAAAAAATTGTCTGAAAATGCTGCCGGTCCTGCGGTACTATCTGGCATCTTTGGAAGAGCGTCCAGGGTGGAAACAGCAGGTCCAGACCACCTCCCTCCTGAAATTTCTTGAATATTATTAAAAGGTTCCAATTTCACTGAAAATGGTGAAAAACATTTTGAGATAAAACCTTCTATCAGCTCTGGAATAGGGGGATGGACTTTTTCTGAAAGTCACAAAACTTGACTGAAGATCCTGGATCTGTAGGTAGTTCTTCTGGTACAATCAGACAGCTACAGTCACGAAAAGTTGGAGCTTTTATTAGCTTATATTTATGATCTAATTTTGCTTTTATGCTAATCTTCCTTTAGGCCATAATAAATTAATTGCTAGATTACCATCCCCGCCCACCCCCATAATTTTCATGCCGCCCTGACCCTTTTTATTTTCATATTTCTTACTTAAAAAAACATCAAAAATTTTAAAAATAAAAATAAAATCCTCCCACCCTCCCCGTTTTTAAGAAAAATTTGGATGATAATCTAGCAATTAATTTATAATGGCCTTATTTACCGTATAATTAAAACTCTGATATTTCAAGAGAATATATTAAAATCGCACGAACCTGCAAAAAGCTATGATGTTATTATATATAGCTATTCAAGACAGTTTTAGTCAAATAGTTAGTCTCCTCAGATGTACCTGTATGTGAAATATCTTATTGTTTTGTGTGTGTTTCACTTGAATTTTTTTTTCTTTCCTTCCCGGTAAGTGTGTTCCAGCATCACTGACCTCTTACTGACCTCGTACTGCTTAGGATGTAGGTTTGAGCCCAGCTCCTCACTATTTGTGTATTTTCTCTACAAATTAGTTGGGAAACCATATATTACGAAACTGGTCACCATATCCTATATGGCATATAAGTATATTTTACTCCCTTAATGGTTTCACCAGAGGGGACTGACTGACTATAGGTGTTCCAGCGGACATCGGATATTTGTCCATCCGGCAATATTTCTCAAAAAGTATACAAGCTTGGTTTGGATAGGGCAATAAGAAAAAAATGCAGGTCTTTTTATTTTTTCAGTAGGACAAAAATTGTGGTTGCTTTGGCAACAAAATTGGTAAAATTACAGATGGAACCTGTTTTCTGTGGTAACACTATAAGTAATCGGGCCACATTTGTGAAACTTAGCATGTGTATAGAGGGCAAAAAGGAGATCATGCACATCAAATGTTTTACAGGCATTGTGATTAAATAAATGAGATCTGAGCGAGCTTGGGGCACTTTATTTGCATACAAACACTTGGAATGACTTCATTACCAGTTGTTGGTCAAAAATAAGTGCTAAAAGAGTAAAATTTCAACTAAATAGAACCACAAAATTTAGCGACCGCAGGGAACAAATGTCAGTTCTATAGTGTAAAAATTTCATTTTATAAACACGTTAAAAATAGCATTTTGCAGGCCCGTGCAATTGGTGATCGTGAACCACAACAAGTTTTTATTGCCGTTTTTTTTCTCTCGCTTTTAAAAAAATGTTAGAAATGACACCGACGCCATAAAGCGTATGTATCGGAAGAATTTATGCCCTGCTATGTTCTGTAAACGCTGTTTTCTAGCTATTGGTGTGTTTGGATGATTGCTTATAGTCACTAGTGTAGATCCTACAGTAATCCATGGCTTCAGATGAATATAATAGTAAAACAAATAATAATTATTTCATAGTAATGTTTAGGACTGTGTAGTCAAACGTGATCAAGGGAATTTATCAGGATTTTTCAAACTATTAAAATTGGCTAAAATATATTTTTTGCAATATATCGGACCTATATATACTCACTGACCCCATATTGCCATAAACCTCTCAAAATAATATATTTAAAATGGATTTCCTATCTTGGGCTACACGCCTAGGTGTCATTTTGTTAATAGATTTCCTGCTTAAAAGTGCAACATATTTTGTGACGTATTAAATGAGTCACATGATTTTATTTTGATGTTAAGTTGACCCGCTATACACAGGGGGGGATCCAGGATTTCAGTTCAGAGTGGGGGGTGCAACACAAAGTTTGAACAAACATGTTTTCAGTAGAAATATAATGTATTTTGATAACATATGGATGTTAAGGGGGGAAGGGGGTGTACACCAGATTTTTTAAAGAGTAGATCTGCCATTGATACAGGTTTGCACGTAATAAACATTGTTTCATCTTAGAAAGATTCCGAATGACGTCAAGCAGTGCTGTTTATTTTTAGAATGGGAATTTAGTTTCAAGTTTACCACTCCAATTTAAATATTGATTTTGTCACGTTTTAGTGGATTTTCCATATAACCAAACCATTTGGGTTTGATTTGTTATTGATAGTAAGATACTTTTTATCCGTTTTAATAATTATTTTATTTTTAACGACATTTTATTTTATTTTTTAACACATTTCTAGCATGTTTTCCTGATATACTCCCTTTAAAATTGAGATAACTTGACTACTTGATCACTTTATTTTGAGATAACTCGATTCTGAGATAATTTTATATTTTGAAAAAAAAAATTCTAACATAATTTGATTTTTAAGCTAATTTGATTTTCAAATAATGGCATTCTGGCATAATCTTTAGACAGCTCAGATAGTAATGTGTTTTGCTCAATCCAGGAATCGTAAGTCCAAATCCTTACTTGCCACAGTGGCTGTGATGATTGGTCAAGAACTTTGTTCTACAGTCATATCAATATATAGGAAATAAGTCAGTGTCTGACAGGTAGGGCATGTGTCACAGTCTTGTACTGATAAATTGCTGAGCAGATTCCAGGATTGAAGAATGATATCCTGACTGCCCTCAAAATACAAAATTACAGTTGAAAAAATGTATAAACACCATGCATACAAGCAAACAAACCAATTCACCCCATAGGTGCAAAAAGGTAGCAAATGCTTTCTTATTTCATACACATTTGGTATCTTACCGCACTTATAGGATGAATTGTTTGTATAGTCGCTGGGCCCGATTAGCTCAGTCGGTTACGCGTCTGACTATCACTCCAGGGGTCGTGAGTTCGAATCCCCCGCCCGGCAAGTCTCCGTGATGATTGATATACGACATTGTGTCTCATTATCATTCGTCTCACCACTGATTCAAGTGGGAAAGTTATCAGTTACTTGCGGAGATGAGGTGTGCTCAAGTACTGGTTAATCCCAGGAAACAGTGGTTAGGTTAACTGATCGTCTGTTAGCCCTCGATGGCATAAGAATGACGCTAAATATTCAATCAATCATGTTTGTATAGTCAGACTAGTTGCTTGTGAGGCTCTCGAGCTGATCCACGCGTTATATCCTTAAGCAGACATGTCAAACTGACCCACACTTCTCAAGAACAGTAATTCATTTGGAGAGCTAAAATTAATAGGAATATCTTTGACTCTTGCATACTGGAAAAGGATAATTTTACTGGGTAGAGATGCTCATATCTCGCCCCAGGGTTGAGATTAACTTATCAAGCTGTGATGTTGGGAGTGTTCTGTGAATATGTATGTCGTGAATTAGATAATTTGATGTCTTTAAAGTACAATGTAATTGTGTTAAGATAAATGATGTATTAAATTGAATTAATTATTCAATGTATTTAGCATGCAAATAAAAGAATATTTCATGGCTTTTTTTTGGTTCACATAGAAAATTCTGTCCCTTGGGATAACTGTTTTCGCAGTAATTTGGAAGAACCTCATTACCGCCAAAAAACAGTTTTCCCTCTTTGTTGTAATTTTCAATTTTTTTTTCAATTTCATGTAAGTTTCTTATATTTATTCTACATTGTAGCTAGAAGTTTTGTTTTTTATTGCACCATATATTATTTTTGCACTTTTGTTTGCTGTGGCTTGTATAGGAGGAAATACACACTAAAGAAAAGACCACTCCAATCCCCCCTGGTACCGAACTGAATAAACAGCCCTCTCACGAGCAAAAGCAGAATTCTGAAGCAGGAAATACAACTAGAGCAAACGAGGTAAACAAGAATAAAAACAAGGGTAAAAATGGCGCAGACAAATCTGCTAAGGCAAAAAATGGGGAGAAACCTAAAGCTAAAATTGGTGAGTTACCACCAGTTCTAGATGAAACTGAAACAAAGGATACTGAAAAAAGTGATAATAAGGACTCTAAAACATACAGGAAAGAGGGTGATGATAAAACTGGTGAAGCCAAGGTAAAAGAAGGTCATGTGCAAGATAAGGTAGAACAATTTGAAGATTTGGCAAAGGAGGTCACTCCAAATCCTATATTACAAAATGATGGTGATGTCGTACAGAGTCATGCCCCTTTGGCGACAACCCCTCCCAAGGGCAGTCTGAACGGAGCTGACAGTGCTTCTGAGCGTAAGGTACAGCTTGTCTGTCTGACCGTTTGTCCGTCTGCTTGCCTTAGTTTTGTATGTAGAGCAAGTCATTATAAACTAATAAGGGTCACTGTTACTGCTAGCTACTTTATACGTTGTAGTCATTGTTTGTGACTTTGGCAGGTACTATTATAAATGATAACTAACTGAGTATGTGCTGGATATGTGTTTATTTTCACTCAGCGCAAAGTTGAAAGTGCTTTTCATGTGTTTAAGAGTTTAAAACTGGGCTAATTGTTTGACTAGAAAAGAATTCTGCTTTGGTTTTGCACTAAAAATGAATTTAATGTTGTTGTTTTTTTGCTTTGATTAATGGTATGTGTTTGAAAGTTTAATTAAATGTCAGTTGTGTTTTCATCAGTTTGTCTGGCATAATAACAATAAAGGTAAGATGTCAACATGTACTAGGTCCAGGCTTCCTATACGAGATTGACAAATAAATCGCATTTTTTCAATTCATGCAGTTTACATGACAAAGTTATAAGTTCTAAGTCACAATGTTTTCTTGTTCTATTTCCAAATCTTGCTGTGAGTAGTTCTGCTCAAGGTGCCAGGCCCGATGAGCTCAGCCGGTAATGCGCCTGACTATCAATCCAAAGTTAGTGAGTTTGAATCCCCGCCCGGCAACAGTTTTTGTGATGATTGATATACAACATTATGTCTCATTATCATTCCTCTCTCACCGCTGATTCAAGTGGGAAAGTAATCAGTTACTTGCTGAAATTTGGTGTGCTCGAGTACTGGTTAACCTTTCAGGGTCCCAGAAAACAGTGGTTAGGTTTAACTGATCATGTGTTAGCCTTGATGGCATAAAAATGACACTAAATATTCAATCAATCAGTCAATTTGATAAAGTTTTGCGTTGTTTGATCTGTGTCAGTGAATTGTTAGAAAACCCTGCTACGTGACGATGATTGAAACTGGACACATCTTTAAAAGAAATCAAACACAACAAAGGTTGACTATAATTACCTCTACTGAAACTTGCAACAATTCGTAATTTTGCTCTACTGGCACACAAAGAATGGCCATGCAGGCCCTGGTTATACCATGCAACTATGGCCTGGTCCTGTGTTATTTAGTTTTCCAAAAGCTGGCCCTAGGACCATGTTACTGTGTCCCAGTCCTTGGTTATTTAGTTGTCCAAAAGCTGGTCCTAGGACCATGTTACTGTGTCCTAGTCCTTGGTTATTTGGTTGTCCAAAAGCTGGTCCTAGGACCATGTTACAGTGTCCCAGTCCTTGGTTATTTAGTTGTCCAAAAGCTGGTCCTAGGACCATGTTACAGTGCCACAGTCCTTGGTTATTTGGTTGTCCAAAAGCTGGTCCTAGGACCATGTTACTGTGTCCTAGTCCTTGGTTATTTGGTTGTCCAAAAGCTGGTCCTAGGACCATGTTACAGTGTCCCAGTCCTTGGTTATTTGGTTGTCCAAAAGCTGGTCCTAGGACCATGTTACAGTGCCACAGTCCTTGGTTATTTGGTTGTCCAAAAGCTGGTCCTAGGACCATGTTACAGTGCCACAGTCCTTGGTTATTTAGTTGTCCAAAAGCTGGTCCTAGGACCATGTTACTGTGTCCCAGTCCTTGGTTATTTGGTTGTCCAAAAGCTGGTCCTGGGATCATGTTACAGTGTCCCAGTCCTTGGTTATTTAGTTGTCCAAAAGCTGGTCCTAGGACCATGTTACAGTGCCACAGTCCTTGGTTATTTGGTTGTCCAAAAGCTGGTCCTAGGACCATGTTACAGTGCCACAGTCCTTGGTTATTTGGTTGTCCAAAAGCTGGTCCTAGGACCATGTTACAGTGCAACAGTCCTTGGTTATTTAGTTGTCCAAAAGCTGGTCCTAGGACCATGTTACTGTGTCCCAGTCCTTGGTTATTTAGTTGTCCAAAAGCTGGTCCTAGGACCATGTTACTGTGTCCCAGTCCTTGGTTATTTAGTTGTCCAAAAGCTGGTCCTAGGACCATGTTACTGTGTCCCAGTCCTTGGTTATTTAGTTGTCCAAAAGCTGGTCCTAGGACCATGTTACTGTGTCACAGTCCTTGGTTATTTAGTTGTCCAAAAGCTGGGCCACTTGCTCTCAGTACACTGGTCATCGAGTCAATTCAAGTTTGATCTAAACATTGTTAGGGATTTAAATGGAAAAAACACACAACATTTTATATAACTACTGCATCGTCTCCTACGTAGAATTTAGACTGATGCGTTCATTTCGTAGTCCTTTTTGGAAAGTGATTACACTATTGGTCCATATCTCGATATTACCATTATATGATTGCTATTCATTACTGAAAACTGCCCAACCCATTTACGGCAATTGATTCTTCTAGGTGACCTGAAATGGTGTAGAGGGTCCTCCGTGGTCGAGTGGTCTAAGGCGCCATCTCAAGTCCACTTCCCTCTGACTGCTAAGGTCGTAGGTTTGAGTCCCGCTCTCTCCAAATACTTTATGTGAGAAAGTTTCCAGTTACATGCGGAACGACGGTGGTTCTACTCACTATGACTTGGTCTGAGGTCTTCCTCCACCAGTAAAACTGGTTATGCCATATATAACCTGAAATGTGTTGAACACGGCCCATAAACCCCATTAAAAAAAAAATTGATTGGTTTAAATGATCTTCTTCCAGATCTTTATTGACAGAGACAACATAAATTTTAATAAGATTTGATCAGTGTCTACATTTTTTTGCCTTCAGTCAGTACATCTTTGTGAACACACCTTCTAGATGATGATAATAAAATGGTCCAAAAATTTATGATGGAATGGTCCAAAATTCAGATATGGAAGCATCCATTGTATGATATCAGCCGGTTAAAGGGTTTGAAAAATATGAAGTTAGATAATTGGAATCTGTTTTTTTTTTTATTATGGTCTTTACCACGCTATTGTGTTATGTGCAATGGTGGAGGGGTAATTTATTTATACCATAGAAAATAAATGTTTACTGTTTCCTGCCTACCCAGGTATACTGTTATCAAACTAATTTTAAATTATACTCAAGTAAATCAGGTAGAGGTATGTCTTGTTACTGCTGTCTGTCCGCTCATTGGTCCTGTCATTTTGGTTTCTGTTGAATAACTTCTTTGCCAGCAGGAGTTTTTTTTATTTAATATTCGCTGTGTAGTTTTATAATTATAAAATACTGGACATTTAGATAGTAATAATGTAAGTGTTGTTCAAATTTTACAGAAGTTATGACCCCTTTTTACTTAAATTTTGGTAAATTGAGGAGGGCATCAATGTCCTTTGAATACATTTGGTAAATTTACCAAGATATAGTGGGGGCATCAGGGTCCTATGAATACATTTGGTAAATTTACCAAGATATAGTGGGGGCATCAATGTCCTATGGATGCATTTGGTAAATTTACCAAGATATAGTGGGGGCATCAATGTCCTATGAACACATTTATAGTTTCATAAAGATTGCAAACAAAGATCTGTTCACTTATTTTCTTCTCATTCTGAAATCCCGGGTTAGCAAACGGTAAACATTTGTTTGTGTTGTTTAAAAAACCTTCACCCACTTTTACAGACAATGATTTTATGGTTTATATTAACCTCTTGAATGTAACCTTGCCATTGTATAATTATAGTCAGTTTAAACTAACATTGGTCCACCAGTAACTGCGTATTAAGCTTTGATTTTGTTGTTTTTTGTTTTCGGATTTTTTTTTTAAAAAATGTTGGATGAGTGATCAAAAAATTTTTTTTTATAATTTTTAAGAAAATTCTGTATTAAAGTGAAATAACTTTTTACTAACTATAAATTTTTAAGTCTAAATTGTATTTTCTATTTTTTTTGTAATTGATAGTCATCTCCATTACTATGATTTTGTGGTGATTAGTTTTTGCTTTGTTAAGGGAATCTATTTGTTTTAAATAGGTTTACTTTTTCCCTATTTACTATCATCAGCAAGAGTAAAATTATGTTATAAAAAGTTTTTCATATTCATAGATGTAAAAAAAAAAGTATAGGCAATGAACTTGGCACACCAACACATTAAAAATAGTGATGGCATTTGGCTTCTGCTTTCTAGTTATTTTGCTATAGATAAGTTATATACATATAAGATCCTTTAGTAAATATTATAAGTTATTTGTTATTATTCTCAGAATTGTTTTGTACAATTTCATCTTTGTGTGGAAAAAAAAAATATTTAAAAAAAACACAGTCAAACCTGTCTTAAGCAGCCAGTCAAGGAAAGGAGCAAAAGTGGCCTTTTAAGACAGGTTGTTGTTTAATACAGGTTAATGTGCACTGAAAGCATAGAAATTGGAAATAGTAAATGTGGCTGCATCAGACAAGTGGCTGCTTAATGGAGTTGACCACTTACACACGTTTGACTGTATATACATTTTCATTTTTTACCAAATCTGAACCCGAGAACTATTTTGCAATACTGAAGTTTTGACATTGAAAAACAGCAAATGTGACTGCTTAAGACAAGTCACTGCTTAAAACACAGGTTTGACTGTGTAGCTCAAATAAACTCGCACAATTATTCTAACTGATGTGATAAACTAGATATCTAAGGCTGAAACTCTTCAAGCCCAAGTCTAAGAATTCTCTAAAGAATGGTTGGTGAATACAAAATCTGGCCATTTCTAAGCTATATATTTATATATCGCTGCTTTCTTAACCCTTTACTCCTTAGATATGCGTTTCCTGCACCAATCACAGAAGGCCTTTGAAAACAGTGCAGGAATGTTCAGATTGCTTGTAACCAGCAATTTGAACACTTCCTGCACTGTTTTCCTCTCTGTCAGTTAATATTAATATAATTCACCCAATAATTAAAAGCCTTCTGTATATAAGGTGTCCAAAGGCGTCTATATTACAGGTGTCCAAAGGCGTCTATATGAAGTAAAGGGTTAAATAAAGAATGATAGCTGTTGTGATATAGATGGATTGAAATACTGTTGAAGGTAAAAACTCCGGTCTTAGCTTACTGTTTATGTCTGTTGTATCATTTCCAAACAATGTCAGCCCAGATCAGTGTGAGTGGAACTCTCTGCCGTTCATAATGTACATTATTTGTCTCTCAGTTGTTCTTACTAACAGCCGTGTTTTTCTCTTTTTTTAAACAGGAGAGGCTAGATCAAGATATGGTAAGTTTAGTTTTACTAGACAGAAGGTAGAAGACAAAAACCTGCACCACATTATATCAGAGAAGTTAACCAAGCATTTACATTCAATATCCTTAATTGAAAATACAAAATGGCACAATAGGTCTTTGTAATAAAATTCAAGTTTATATGTCTAATTCCTGGCAACTGTTCTTGCTTTCAAACTTTTGCTGAATTTAGTTCTGGCCGTAATTTCCTTGCTATTAAAAGCTCTAAAATAAAAACATCAAAACTCCCACAAATCACTGCACACTCGGGCAGGATATGATTTAGACAATAATAATGCTTTAATAATTCCAATTTTAAAGATAAATTAACGTTTGCTGTAAGACTGTTTAACAAAGAATCTAATGCTTAAGAGTTTGACAGCTGCCAGGGTTCACACAGATGAAGGTGAAAGGAAGTAAAAAATTACTTATTTCAAGTTCAGGGAAT
This sequence comes from Panopea generosa, assembly GCA_029582155.1. NCBI lineage: Eukaryota > Metazoa > Mollusca > Bivalvia > Adapedonta > Hiatellidae > Panopea > Panopea generosa. Next base: position 36,480,417 of record CM055904.1, read on the forward strand.
TTTGAAATGTTTTTTTATTATTGAAATATCAGCATTAGCTCAAAACATGATTCAAAAATAGTTTTGAAAATATGAAAATTTCTTGTTGCATTGTGATAATTTAGCAAGGGCAGTTTATTTGAATTTTTGCTTCTATGCTACCACAAATAATGTGGAAGGAAAATCTCAACTCATAAAACTAAAAAGGAGCTAAATTGTATATTACATTTTTTTTTTTTTTTTTTTTTTTTTTTTTTAAATTGAAACAATATTTTTTAATTCAGATGAGCAAGATGGTTCAGTTGAGAGCAGAAAATAGTAACATTAAGTTATGGCAGTATTTTGTATTGTATACAGATCTGTGTGAACCCTGGCTTATCTCCATATCAGTGCCCATTTGTATGTACATGGCTTCATTTACAACAAGTTCAACCTCAAATTTGTGTAAATCTGCAAATTTGTGTTTAGTATTAATATTTATGACCATTCTATAGAGCAAGACGCCCAACGCATATCAAACTCCTGACCCCGGTGGGGACAACAGGTCAGATGCTTTAAATGAAACCCAACAACGGGCAGAGGATTACCAGACCCCAACATAATTTTTTACACAAATACGCTTTATTTGAATGTAAGAATATTAAGTCTGAAAAAAAAAGGCACACAACCTGTCTGCAGGTGAAGGTCACGCTACTTGTTATTGTGGGCGATGGATGAGCACTTGGGCTAATATTCGTAATGTCTTTGAGTAGAGGATCACAATCTTATTTACATAGGCGTTAATAGTTGGTAATTCTCAGCTTAAGTTCAGCTCGGACCGATATCTTTATGTGAGAAAGTTTGCCAGTTGCTTGCAGATTTCTCCCCCAGAAAACTGGGCGTGCCATCTATAACCTGTAATGTGTTGAAAATGGCGTTAACATCCATTCTAAAAAGATTCTTGGTTTAATTGGCAATTTATACAATAGATATACCAGTAAATTATGAATAGAGACAAAAACTGAACACAAAGTTCTCTGATTTTTAAAATGTCATTTATAATCAATCCCTTGCTAGCAAATTGTCCTATAATAAACAGATCTGAATCAGAACATTTTGATTTCCGAAAAATCTGAAAACCTACCTGTCTGTTGGAGAAATTTGCATCTCAAATCTATTCTCTGTGCATTATATATAAGTGAATTTGATATTTCTTATTACGTTCACTATGACCTATATTTTAACAATCATAAATTCTTTAAAGACGTTGGATGTACCAGTAAAGTGCTATATATAGTTCTCTTCTCAAAGAGTTACAGAAAATTAACATGTATAATGAATGGTCTTTAAGTTAAATTGCACCAAATTGAATTTCATTATTTAAAAAAAATCATATTTTACGTAGTACACGTAATAACTGTGCTTAGAATTTTGTATAGAAAAGAATATTGCACTTTTATGTTCATATATTGTTTTTAGAGCACTGGTAACAGAAATATGAATTCAAAATTTATATCCAAGATATCAGCTTTGTCATATACACTGTATCTTGCTATATAAATAGCAGTAAATACCTCAAATACACTGTATCTTGCTATATAAATAGCAGAAAATACCTCAAATACACTGTATCTTGCTATATAAATAGCAGTAAATACCTCAAATACACTGTATCTTGCTATATAAATAGCAGAAAATACCTCAAATACACTGTATCTTGCTATATAAATAGCAGTAAATACCTCAAATACACTGTATCTTGCTATATAAATAGCAGAAAATACCTCAAATACACTTTATCTTGCTATATAAATAGCAGAAAATACCTCTTTGGTATGACCCAGCCTGGGATAAAACTCGCAACCTTCCATGCTATATGTGATGTCAGATTGTATTAAACTACACTCTTATACACCAACAACAAGAATCGCTTAACATATATTACATGAATAAATAGCTCTCCCTGTCTATTATTAGCTCTTCCTGTCTATTATTAGCTCTCCCTGTTTATTATAAGCTCCCCCTGTCTATTATTAGCTCTCCCTGTCTATTATAAGCTCCCCCTGTCTATTATTAGCTCTCCTTGGTTATTATTAGCTCCCCCTGTCTATTTTTAGCTCTCCCTGTCTATTATTAGCTCCCCCTGTCTATTATTAATTCTTCCTGTCTATTATTAGCTCCCCCTGTCTATTATTAGCTCTCCTTGTCTATTATTAGCTCTCCCTGTCTATTATAAGCTCCCCCTGTCTATTATAAGCTCTCCCTGTCTTATCCAGCTGCAAGACAGGCTTAATATTTATGTTGCAAAATTCAAACATGACTATACAGGTCAATATACGGTACCCTTGATTTACATTTGGGCTTCCCCACATTTTATAATCCCTCGCAACGTTTAAACATCATGTTCTGCTGAATACATGTAGTTTAAATTTGTATGTTTAATTTTTATTTATTTTGCCATAAATGTATTTTACTTTTTGCACTGCATGCCATATTGATTTGATTTGTTTGTTTATTATTGTTATTGATGTATGTAATATATATATGACATATCTATATGTATAGCAGCATGCCTCTTATGATGTTGATTTTAACCTCTAACAAACCTTTGTCTGTTGGCGAAATGTAGATGACGTAGTTTTTAGCGGCTCATAATTTAGTCTCCAATATTGAACTAAAGCATGGCATGTGGTAATTGTCAGTTATAACTTCACTGTTGGGTAACATGTACAGAGAAATGATCAACATGCTGAGGCCAGCGATAATGTTTAAAATGTAGAACAATTAAACAACTGGAATGATTTAAATGATACATATTCTGTAGGCAATTATTTGTAGACTTGTTTTAAATTACTAAAATTAATACACTGAACGGATAAAGAAACGCCAAGTGAGTTTCAGAACTATATTAATCAAACTATTGTAAGCGATATTTACAGTTTAAAGTTATTCATAAATGATTTATTCAATAGGGTCATTATTATTGGGAAAATCATTGTAAGGCCATAATAAATTAATTTCTAGATTATCATCTCCGCCCGCCTCCCTAATTTTCATACTGCTCCGACCCATTTTATTTTCATAAAAAAAAAATTTAAAAAAAAATAAAAAATAAATAAGAAAAAATAAAAAAAAAATTCAAAAATTTAAAAAATAAATAAAAAATGAAATAAAATCCTCCCGCTCTCCCCGTTTTTAAGAAAAATTTGGATGATAATCTAGCCATTAATTTATAATGGCCTTAACGAAAAACAGTTACATTACAATATTCTAAAACTGCCTGTCACCCTAATAGTTTGATAATGTGTCTCTGAAATTTGCCCAGCATTTCTTTATTTATCCTTTCAGTAAACTTTTCTTTCAAGCACTTTTGTGTAATCAAATGCTGCATCAACCGAATATATCCGCTTTTAATTAAATTGTGTAAATTAAAAACAATGTTATTTACAATTATCTTACTTTTAATTTGAAATATAGTATATCATTTAAAAATTAAAATCCAGAGTTGACATGTAATAATTATATATAATATGGAGCATGTGGTCCAGTGGTAGAACATCGAACCCATGACCGGAGGGTTGTTGGTACGATCCTCCTCTGTGGCTATAATGTGGTGTCCTTTAGCAAGACCCTTTTTCCGCATATGCTTAGTTCTGGTTCTACCCAGGAAGACTTCGAAGTTGTAAAAGTTTGTTTCACAATGGAAGTAAAATATATAATTTTAAACTAATGATTTATTTATTAAAGTTAAAATTAAAAGTGATAAATAAATGATAGTTATTAAATATAAATGTTTGTGATTAAGGAAAGTTATTAAATATAAATGTTGGTGATTAATGATAGTTATTAAATATTAATGTTGGTGATTAATGATAGTTATCAAATATAAATGTTGGTGATTAATGAAAGTGATTAAATATAAATGTTGGTGATTAATGATAGTCATTAAATACAAATGTTGGTGATTAATGATAGTGATTAAATACAAATGTTGGTGATTAATGATAGTGATTAAATACAAATGTTGGTGATTAATGATAGTGATTAAATACAAATGTTGGTGATTAATGAAAGTTGATTAATTCTCTGTATTTGTCCCATATATTGTTTGGTGTTCATCAGATGGCATTTAACTTGAAAAAAAAAATGAATAAATGATTGATTTTTTTTTTAAATGCTACTTGCCTCAAACAATAAAGAGACACAAAACTTAGTAAATGTTGTGCTTGTTTTACTATAACACTCTGTGTATTTGTCATCTGATGAGGACTAAGCGATGAACTAGTTAGTTTATTAATTAGGTATCATTAATTATCCTTTAGCACCGTCGTTTTACTGTAGCACTAACTCACCAGACTGCTTCTCTTGTCAGGAAAATTATGCAAATTAGCTGTGATGATTATAAAGAATCATACAAATAAAGCAATATTCAGTCATGAGTCGTCAGCGGAAATCGTATTATTGTTGTTGTTTATAATTTTACGCGCATAGAAGCATTGATAAGTATCATGGCTGATGATTGGCACCGAAGACAGTTGAATATTTCGAGCTTGTCGGCATTTTCGATGATATGGCGGGAAAATGAATATATTGCTCATGAAGAGTATTCTACAAGGGAGACAATCCAGTCTGAAGGACCACAACAAACAGAAAGAGGGCAAAACACATTGAAAATCAAGGGAACGATCATATTCGTGGTTTTGACATTAATTGTTTATACATACGGTAAACAAGTCATTTCACTTGATGGCTGCTCAGGACAAATACATTAACTTGCATTTTAAGCTTGATATTTTCAAAATATGAATTGATAAGACATTTTGGCAATGACAATTCCTCGGACACAGAAGCAAAAATATTGCAACTTTATTGTAGAAAATTACCACGTCATAAGACATATCTTGTCAGCCAATTTCAATAAAGCAAAATCATTGAAAAATTGAATAATTTCGAAATTGGGCTTGTGGTCATTTTCTACAAAATAGGATGCAAACACTTTTTTTTTTCACATACAACTTTCACTCTGTGTTTTACAGCAGTACCAATGTCTGTCATCTTCAAAGCAAGCTGGCATGTTCTATTTTCTTAAAATGTATTAAAGCAATATTTGAAGTTTAATTTTTTTTCCAGACATATTCTTATTCTTTATTTTTTCATAGTCAGAAAAACAGTAACTTTATCTCAATTTTAGTTTATCATAATCAGAAAAATGTCACTTTATCTCAATTTTAGCTTATCATAGTCAGAAAAACAATCACATTATCTAGTTTGTCTTAGTCAGAAAAAAGTCACTTTATATCAATTTTAGTTTATCATATTCAGAAAAACAGTCACCTTATCTCAATTTTAGTTTATCATAGTCAGGAAAACAGTCACTTTATCTCAATTTTAGTTTATCATAGTCAGAAAAAAGTCACATTATCTCAATTTTAGCTTATCATAGTCAGAAAAACAGACACATTATCTCAATTTTAGCTTATCATATTCAGAAAAACAGTCACTTTATATCAATTTTAGTTGATCATAGTCAGAAAAACAGTCACTTTATATCAATTTTAGTTGATCATAGTCAGAAAAACAGTCACTTTATATCAATTTTAGTTGATCATAGTCAGAAAAACAGTCACTTTATCTCAATTTTAGTTGATCATAGTCAGCAAAACAGCCACTTTATCTCAATTTTAGCTTATCATAGTCAGAAAAAGCAGACACATTATCTCAATTTTAGCTTATCATTGTCAGAAAAACAGACACATTATCTCAATTTAAGCTTATCATAGTCAGAAAAAACGTCACTTTATATCAATTTTAGTTTATCATATTCAGAAAAACAGTCACTTAATATCAATTTTAGTTTATAATAGCCAGATAAACGTCACTTTATATCAATTTTAGTTTATCATAGTCAGAAAAACGTCACTTTATATCAATTTTAGTTTATCATAGTCAGAAAAACCGTCACTTTATCTTCAATTTAGTCTATCATAGTCAGAAAAACAGTCACATTATCTCAATTATAGTTGATCATAGTCAGAAAAACAACCACATTATCTTAATTTTAGTGTATCATAGTCAGAAAAGCAGTCACTTATCCCAATTGTAGTTTATCATAATCAGAAAATCAATCAAATTATCTCAATTTTAGTCATTAATGTCACATTTTCTCATTTTTTTTCTCAGATTTTTTCATCTTCTTTTAAAAAGATATCCCCCCTCCCCATATTTAGATACAGTTAATCTATTTCTGTAAATAGAATAAACAGAAATAGGTTGCTAAAGAAGTCCTTCATTCAATCTAAATGGCCATAGGCAATGATAGGCTGATTTGCCAATAAACTTGTAACATAAACTTGTAACATATATTGATGTCCTTAAAAAAATACCGACCCAATCACAACCTGTCTTGGGGAAAGTCCTGCCATGGTTTACTGCACTTAGGGAAGGTAACTAAAAATACCCACCCAATCACAGTTTCTCTTGGGGAAAGTCCTGCCATGGTTTACTGCACTTTGGGAAGGCAACTAAAAATACCCACCCAATCACAATCTCTCTTGGGGAAAGTCCTGCCATGGTTTACTGCACTTTGTGAAGGCAACTAAAAATACCCACCCAATCACAGTTTCTCTTGGGGAAAGTCCTGCCATGGTTTACTGCACTTTGGGAAGGCAACTAAAAATGCCCACCCAATCACAATCTCTCTTGGGGAAAGTCCTGCCATGGTTTACTGCACTTTGGGAAGGCAACTAAAAATACCCACCCAATCACAATCTCTCTTGGGGAAAGTCCTGCCATGGTTTACTGCACTTTGGGAAGGTAACTAAAAATGTCTACCCAAACACAATCTCTCCAGGGGAAAGTCCTGCCATGGTTTACTGCACTTGGGGAAGGTAACTAAAAATACCAACCCTGTCACATTCTCTCTTGGGGGAATAGTCCTGCCATTTACTGCACTTGGAGAAGGCAACTAAAAATACCAACCCTGTCACAATCTCTCTTGGGGGAATAGTCTAGCCACCACTTACTGCACTTTGGGAAGGCAAATTTGTTTGAGCAAAAGGAAAGGAGTGGAGTATCTTTGCACGTGCGGTCAGTTTTATATTGTCATTGTCCAAAATATGAATATCACACTAAACAATTCATAGACGTTGTTAGTCAAATTTATATGTAGCATCAGTTTTTGGTTTCATTTTTAACTGGATTTTTTAAAAAATAAATCAAATTTGATATTGTGTGCTCGTAAATTGCCATTAATTTGGTGGTACGTTTTATTAATTTAAAGAAATTGCATGATTTTCCTGAATTTGCTTTTCTAGTTTTACACTTTCTTAACTAACAACCTCACAATTTAGTCCTAGCATGCATCTGTCTCTGTTTGTCTGTCTGTCTGTCTGTCTGATTGTAAACTGTATTATTTCTGGGGAGAAATCTCGTAGCAGAAAGAAGGTACAGTAACACATGTAGTTAGTTTAGCACGATTCCTTTCTCATGATATGATCTAGTGGCTGGTGTAAGTGCTCTAAAAAAAACAACAATAAAAGTCTGAACCGGCAAACAGTCACATTGGTGTTCCATCGTTAACAAGGGCGTGTTTATTTTATATTTAATACTATCGGAAGGTGTTGAAGATTTGTCAAGTCCCACAAACCAGATAAGAATATTGGCCAGATATTTCTGTCTCACCGCAGGGTCAATATGAATTCAAACACTTCTTTTATACAAGGTCATAGTAACCAGAATGTGTCTGTTATATGAAAGACATAGTTACCTGAGTGACTCTGTTGTATAAAGGACATCGTAACCTAAATGACTCTGTTATATACAGGACAAAGTAACCAAAATGACTCTGTTATATGAAGGACATAGTAACCAAAATGACTGTTATATGAAGGACATAGTCACCAAAATGACTCTGTTATATGAAGGACAAAGTAACCAAAATGACTGTTATATGAAGGACATAGTCACCAAAATGACTGTTATATGAAGGACAAAGTAACCAAAATGACTGTTATATGAAGGACAAAGTAACCAAAATGACTGTTATAGGAAGGACATAGTCACCAAAATGACTGTTATATGAAGGACATAGTCACCAAAATGACTGTTATATGAAGGACATAGTAACCTGAATGACTGTGTTACATGAAAGACAAAGTAGCCTGAATGACTGTGTTACATGAAGGACAAAGTAACCTGAATGACTGTGTTACATGAAGGACAAAGTAGCCTGAATGACTGTGTTATATGAAGGACATAGTAACTGGAATGAGTCTATTACATGAATGACAAAATACTCAGAATGTCTCTGTTATATTAAGAAGAAAGTAACCTGAATGTCTCTGTTACATGATGGACAAACAATCAGAATGTCTCTGTTATATAAAGGACAAAGTAACCCGAATGTTTCTGTTATATGAAGGACAAAGTAATGGGAATGACTCTGTTACATGAAGGACAATGTAACCAGAATGACTGTAACATAAAGGACATAGTACCCTGAATGACTCTGTTATATGAAGGACATAGTAACTGGAATGACTCTGTTACATGAAGGACATAGTAACTGGAATGACTCTGTTACATGAAGGACAATGTAACCAGAATGACTCTGTTAAATGAAGGAAAAAATAATCAAAATGTCTCTGTTATATAAAGGACAAAGTAACCCGAATGTTTCTGTTATATGAAGGACAAAGTAATGGGAATGACTCTGTTACATGAAGGACAATGTAACCAGAATGACTGTAACATAAAGGACATAGTACCCTGAATGACTCTGTTATATGAAGGACATAGTAACTGGAATGACTCTGTTACATGAAGGACATAGTTACTGGAATGACTCTGTTACATGAAGGACAATGTAACCAGAATGACTCTGTTAAATGAAGGAAAAAATAATCAAAATGTCTCTGTTATATAAAGGACAAAGTAACCCGAATGTTTCTGTTATATGAAGGACAAAGTAACCCGAATGTTTCTGTTATATGAAGGACAAAGTAACCCGAATGTTTCTGTTATATGAAGGACAAAGTAACCTGAATGACCCTGTTATATGAAGGACAAAGTAATGGGAGTGACTCTGTTACATGAAGGACAATGTAACCAGAATGACTGTAACATAAATGACATAGTATCCTGAATGACTCTGTTATATGAAGGACATAGTAACTGGAATGACTCTGTTAAATGAAGGAAAAAATAATCAAAATGTCTCTGTTATATAAAGGACAAAGTAACCCGAATGTTTCTGTTATATGAAGGACAAAGTAACCCGAATGTTTCTGTTATATGAAGGACAAAAGAACCCGAATGTTTCTGTTATATGAAAGACAAAGTAATGGGAATGACTCTGTTACATGAAGGACAATGTAACCAGAATGACTGTAACATAAAGGACATAGTACCCTGAATGACTCTGTTATATGAAGGACATAGTAACACACTGGAATGACTCTGTTACATGAAGCACAAAGAAACCTGAATGACTCTGTTACATGAAAGACAAAATTATCAGAATGTCTCTGTTATATAAAGGACAAAGTAACCTGAATGTCTCTGTTATATGAAGGACAAAGAAACCTGAATGTCTCTGTTACATGAAGGACAAAATAATCAGAATGTTTCTGTTATGATAAGGACAAAATAACTTGAATGTTTCTGTTATATGAAGGACAAAGTAACCTGAATTTCTCTGTTATATGAAGGAAAAAGTAACCAGAATGTGTCTGTTATATTAAGAACAAAGTAACCTGAATGTCTCTGTTACATGAATGACAAAATAATCAGAACGTCTCTGTTATATAAAGGACAAAATAACTTGAATGTCTCTGTTATATGAAGGACAAAGTAACCTGAATGTCTCTGTTATATGAAGGACAAAACGACCAGAATGTCTCTGTTATATGAAGGACAAAATAACTTGAATGTCTCTGTTATATGAAGTACAAAGTAACCATAATGTCTTTGTTATATGAAGGACAAAATAATCAGAATGTGTCTGTATATTAAGGATGAAATAACTTGAATGTTTCGTTGTATGAAGGACAAAGTAACCTGAATGTCTCTGTTATATGAAGGACAAAGTAACCTGAAAGTTTCTGTTATATAAAGGACAAGGTAACCTGAATGTCTCTGTTACATGAAGGACAAAATAATCTAAATGTCTCTGTTATATGAAGGACAAAATAATTTGAATGTCTCTGTTATATGAAGGATGAAATAATCAGAATGTCTCTGTTATATGAAGGATGAAATAATCAGAATGTCTCTGTTATATGAAGGACAAAATAATCAGAATGTCTCTGTTATATAAAGGACAAGGTAACCTGAATGTCTCTGTTATATGAAGGACAAAGTAACCTGAATGTCTCTGTTATATAAAGGACAAAGTAACCTGAATGTCTCTGTTATATAAAGGACAAAATAACTTGAATGTTTCTGTTATATGAAGGACAAAGTAATCTAAATGTCTCTGTTATATGAAGGACAAAATAATTTGAATGTCTCTGTTATATGAAGGATGAAATAATCAGAATGTCTCTGTTATATGAAGGATGAAATAATCAGAATGTCTCTGTTATATGAAGGATGAAATAATCAGAATGTCTCTGTTATATGAAGGACAAAATAATCAGAATGTCTCTGTTATATAAAGGACAAAGTAACCTGAATGTCTCTGTTATATAAAGGACAAAGTAATCTGAATGTCTCTGTTATATAAAGGACAAAGAAACCTGAATGACTCTGTTTTATGAAGGACAAAGTAATGGGAATGACTCTGTTACATGAAGGACAATGTAACCAGAATGACTAACATAAAGGACATAGTACCCTGAATGTCTCTGTTATATGAAGGACATAGTATCCTGAATGACTCTGTTATATGAAGGACATAGTAATCTGAATGTCTCTGTTATATGAAGGACATAGTAATCTGAATGTCTCTGTTATATGAAGGACAAAGTAATGAGAATGTTTCTGTTATATAAAGGACAAAGTAACCAGAATGACTTGTTATATAAAGGACATTGTAACCTGGATGACAGGTATATAAAGGATATAGTAACGTGAAATCATCAGAAAAGAGATACTGTTTTTTATTAGACTCTATGAAATGCTTATATAGTAGATTAAGTTGTACTGTATTTTTGACAGATGTTCACACTTACATTCACAATGTTTGCAGATCAGAAAATATTTGGCAGGGGGTCAAAAACAGTCTGTAAGAAGTTGGCAATCTAACATAGCAAGGGTTTATTTTGTTTAAAAAGCTTCCGAAATCCCAAATACACATTGATATGAATTTTGAGACAGTCCCAGAAGTTTCTTGTTAAGGATCCCCTGTTTACTCATCTCCCCTGACTTAGCCAGTACACTACAATGGCCTTGGTGTGAATAAAATATTAGTACAAGCTGCAAATACATGAAACATAGTAGGTTTATACCAATGAAAACTTTTCTGTAATAGAATAAACAGTAATGCAGGGGGGGGGGGGGGGGGGGGGTCAGATTGGCCCGAGCCTTCTCAGGTTCACCTGTCACAGCCGAGGTTCGGGGTTCCAGTCATTAGCTTGGTTAGTATATTTTATGTTTGAATGTTAGCTAGTGATATCAAATATTTATACAAAAGGGTGGTTATTCTACGCTGATTGATTCTGAGGTATTTCTCCGTCAATGAAACTGAAATCCATAATTATATAACTTGTAATATGTTGAAAATAGTGTTAAACCACATTCTAAGTGGGACGGTAGTGCAGTGGATATGCCAAAGGTCACAGGTTCAGTTCCCAGGCCGCCCCAGTGTCCTCTTACGACAACCAGTACTAGTTCTTCCTAGGAAAAAGACTTGAGAGCTCTTCATACAAGCTCCGAGCTTACTTCTCAATCAAGATAAAATTAATAAGTATAAACTAAGCTCCGTTCATAAAGAAATAACTAAATAAGAAATACTGTTCATATCTAAATTAAATACAATACAATACTGTCAGCAGTACTTGCTAATTGTTTCCATTTACTTTCATGTACAGACACATCAGTTCATGATTTATATCAGTCGCATATCCAACTTTATAATCATCTGATTGACTAACTTGATACTCTCGGGGAAAATTCTGATTGTTCCTCTATAACGACATTATGATTATATTATTGCATGAAAAGATCAAAAGGAAATTTGTTCTTAATCTTCAAATTTCATCATTCAAGGCAGGATACAAAATTTTTTGATAAATAAGCAATTGTCATCATTTGATACCAGTAACTTGAAAACTTAACATCATTTGGTGGTTAATTGCAACTTGATCAAAAGAGATATGCGATGCCTATTCCTCAATTCCACTCTCCTGATTATTATACTATTGTGTCAAAAAATCTGACGGAATTCTTTCTTAATTGGAAACAGAAGTTTAGCGTCATTGGAATTTCATTATTAAGAGGTGGCACATTGGTAATAATGAGGGAATATTTTATAGCGGAGTTGAAAACTGACATCCTTTCATTCCTAATGGCAACAAGGAGGAAAGATGGTTCATTTAGCACCTTCAAATGTCAGCCACAAGACTGAAATATTTGTTAATGAACAACTATATAATATTCATATTTGGCCTAAAAACTGACGTTATTTTTACTCATTAGAAAAACAAAATGGTTTATTGTTGATATAATGGAATACAGTATTTCTGTTATTATTCCAAGTTTGCTGTAGTTACAAAAAGTCTATTGTTCTACAAGAATACAGTTTCAAAAGAAACATGGCATTGCTTTCGACGTCATCAACTGTTCAATTCATAAGAATTCTTTTTTTATTTCTGTTTGACAATCAAAACACGTCAGATTCTGTCAGGTGGGCGTGTTGAGGTCAAGGAGCTCTTGTTAAAACTTCCCTCTTATTTTTCGGAGTAAAACCATATATGAGTTTATATAATGATATAAATGTGTTTTATACACTCCATAATTATCACCTATAAAGAATGCATCTTCTGCATCGATGTTTGAAGCACTTACACTGTGATAAGTTTTGCATACACACACTATTTTTTTCCCCTCACTTATTGTCTTCTCACTCGCAATTGTTCCAGCCCTTCAAGTCCTTTCAGATCCCTCGTGAATGAATTGAACCCTTTTTTTGTTAACCCATTCTTGTCTTAAACAAGATTTGTCTTTTTATTTATTTATTTGCTATTTTTGCTAACTCATTCCCCTGTGTAACCAATTTGTGTTTTTATCTTTTCACTATTTTGGCTTATTTCTTTACCAGTGACGTAATCTCCAATGTTTCCCACCGTCTTCCCACTTAGAATCGTACCGTAGAGTAGCAATTTGCTATAATAATGTGCTGTGCCCTGCCTACGTAGTACGTTGCATGTAGTTTCCTTAATTAAATGTTGCAGACGACAGGTAAACACCCAGAACATTCACTAACAGTAGTCAATTTTGTACTAATAACGGTTAGTTAGCAGATATAAATTCACTGACACATGCATCCTCATTCATCGTTCAGGGCAATCAACATTATGATGACTATCAGGACGACTCATTCAACCAACGTGACAGAAACTCGTCTATGGCAAAAAACAAAGAACAGCGTTCCTCCACCCCGCAGTCACGGGGGGAAGCTCGCAATAAACAGCAGGATGATCTCGAGGACAAGGTACTATCTTGCTGTTGTTAGTCGTGACCTCTTGACCTTTTACTGAAGCTGAGTCTCGTCTTTCTCTGTCATATTTTCAGGTTTACATTTTCTAAGAGTGTAAATAAATCATTTTAGCTTTTCATCCCCCATTCTTTTTGTCTTGATATCTTGCTCATTTAATCAATATTAAGACATTCATTAAAATATGTTCTGATATCTTTCTCTGTGTTTGTCTTCAAACAACACATATCAGCAATCAAATTACAAATCTTGTTAGCTCACCTGAGCCAAAGGCTCACAGGTAAGCTTTTGTGATCACCTGGTGTCAGTCGTCCGTCGTTAATTGTTAGCTTCTAACAACTTCTCCTCTGAAACCACTGGGCCAATTTTGGTATAACTTCACAGAAAAGTTCCTTGGGTGACCCTCTACGAAGTTTGTTCAAGCCATCTTGATTCGTCAAAAAACATAGTCGCCAGGAGAGGAGGTTTTCTTTATATGGATATACATGTGTAGTGAAAACTTTCTTTCGATATCTGATATCTAGATTTCCGCACAAGGGCACTATTGTTATCGCATAACTCTTCTACGCATCTTCTTCAAAACAAATCAAAATTCCAACTACTTGCCCATCTTGTTTTTGTGGAATTTTGTATTATATAATCTACTTAAGTGGGGTGACTCAAGGTCACTCAGGTGAGCGATATAGGGTCATCTTGGCCCTCTTGTTTTTTTTTTAAAGATAAAGAAAAAAATCCTCACAAGATAGTCCCCTTTTAAGTCTAATGTACAACAGTCATGTCTTAAAAAAACTCATAGCAATCAAATGACAAATCTTTTTTTTAAAAAGAAAAAGAAGAAATCCTCTTTTAATCCTTTGTCGGACAGTCCATCTATTATATGCAAACAGCTGTGTTTAAGATTTCCACATGGGAGGGGAGAGGCCCAACCATAAACTATCTCGCTCACACTTTTGCTTCCTGACAATCATCATATACAACTATACATGGACATGATTTAATCGTTTGTAAAAGCATTTCAAACCCACTCACAGAAAATAACTGAATCAACACTGCCTCTTGTATCATGTGACCCACCCCATAATTCAACATTAAAGATGTCTGCTTTCTCTTTTTATAATGTCATATTTTACTTCATACAATGGATTAACATAAAAGACAGAAATGCTTCCTTTAAAGTACTCTGATGAGTATGAAACCTATCTCAAGTCCTCTAATGGGGATGAAACATGTGTCAAGTCCTCCGATGAGGATTTAACATCTGTCAAGTACTCTGATAATGATAAAACATCTGTCAAGTCCTCTGATGATGATTAAACATCTGTCAAGTACTCCAATGAGGATTAAACATCTGTCAAGTACTTTGATAATGATAAAACATCTGTCAAGTCATCTGATGAGGATAAAACATCTGTCAAGTACTCTGATAATGATAAAACATCTGTCAAATCCTCTGATGAGGATAAAACATCTGTCAAGTATTCTGATGAGGATAAACATCTGCCAAGTCCTCTGATGATGATGAAACATCTGCCAAGTCCTCTGATGAAGGTTAAACATCTGTCAAGTCCTCTGATGAAGATAAAACAACTTTGAAGTTCTCTGTTGAGGTTAAAAGATCTGTCAAGTCCTGTAATGAGGATAAAAACATCTGTCAAATCCTCTGATGAGGTTAAAACATATGTCAAGTCATCTAATGAGGATAAAACATCAGTCAAATCCTCTATTGATAAAACATCTGTCAGGTACTCTGATGAGGAATCCTTTGATGAGGATAAAACATCTGCCAAGATCTCTGTTGAGGATGAAACATCTGTCAAGTCCTATGATGATGTTAAAACATCTGTCAAGTACTCTGATGATGATAAAACATTTGTCAAGTACTCTGATGAGGTTAAAATATCTGTCAAGTACTCTGATGGGGTTAAAACATATGTCAAGTACTCTGATGATGATTAAACATCTGTCAAGTCCTCTGATGATGATAAAACATCTGTCAAGTACTCTAATGAGGATAAAACATCTGTCAAGTTCTCTGATGAGGGTAAAACTTCTGTCAAGTCATCTGATGATGATAAAACATTGTTTTGTCTTCTGATGATGATAAAACATATGTCAAGTCCTCTGATGAGGATTAAACATCTGTCAAGTACTCTGATAATGATAAAACATCTTTCAAGTCCTCTGATGAGGATATAACATCTGTCAAGTCCTCTGATGAGGATGAAATATCTGTCACGTCTTTTGAGGGTAAAACATCTGCCAAATCTTCTGATGAGGGTAAAACATCTGTCAAGTCATCTAATGCAGATTAAACATATGTTTGGTACTCTGATAAAACATCTGTCAAGTCCTCTGTTGAGGATGAAACACCTGTCAAGTCCTCTGATGAGGTTAAAACATCTGTCAAGTACTCTGATGATGATGAAACATCTGTCAAGTACTCAGATGAGGTTAAAACATCTGTCAAGTCCTCCAAAGAGAATAAAACGTCTGTTAAGTTCTTCAATGATGTTAAATCATCTGTCAAGTCATCTGATGAGGATAAAACATCTTTCAAGTCGTCTGATGGTGATAAACATCTGTCAAGTACTCTGATAGGGATAAAACATCTGTCAAGTCCTGTGATGAGGATAAAACATCTGTCAAGTTCTCTGTTGAGGATGAAACATCTGTCAAGTCCTCTGATGAGGGTAAAACATTTGTCAAGTACTCTGATGAAGGTAAAACATCTGTCAAGTACTCTGATGAGGTTTAAGCATATGTCAAGTACTCTGATGATGATTAAAATCTGTCAAGTCCTCTGATGAGGATAAAACATCTGCCAAGTCCTCCAATTAGGATAAAACATCTGTCAAGTACTCTGATGAGGATTAAACATCTGTCAAGTCCTCTGATGAGGATAAAACATCTGCCAAGTCCTCCAATTAGGATAAAACATCTGCCAAGTACTCCAATTAGGATAAAACATATGTCAAGTACTCTGATGAGGTTTAAGCATATGTCAAGTACTCTGATGATGATTAAAATCTGTCAAGTCCTCTGATGAGGATAAAACATCTGCCAAGTCCTGCAATTAGGATAAAACATCTGCCAAGTCCTCCAATTAGGATAAAACATCTGTCAAGTACTCTGATGAGGTTTAAGCATATGTCAAGTACTCTGATGATGATTAAAATCTGTCAAGTCCTCTGATGAGGATAAAACATCTGCCAAGTCCTGCAATTAGGATAAAACATCTGCCAAGTCCTCCAATTAGGATAAAACATCTGTCAAGTACTCTGATAAGGATTAAACATCTGTCAAGTCCTCTGATGAGGATTAAACATCTATTTAGTCCTCTGGTGATGATAAAACATCAGATTCTGTCATGTTTTAATTTCATACTTAATTACATTTGTATATATGTCAGAGTGTGTATATGACCTGTAAGTATAGAAATGTATGTCAGCAGTCTGGCTAGCTCACTTGATAGAGCATTCACCCAGTCAGCAACAGGCTCTGGGTTCGAGTCATAGACTGGCTGCATATTTATTTCATCCTGTTATATTGTGGCTACAAGTTACATTCACACTGTGGCGTATTATATCCATGAATGCTACCATTTTTAATAAGATAGATCACTGTTTAAACAAACTCCTGTCTAATCAGGTAATAGGCATTGATTTAAGCAAAGACTTGTATAAGGAAGGAAAAGCAACTGATTGAGATGTTATGAACGCTTGTGTATTCATGCAAAATCTCAAGAAATCTTGTTTTCAATTTTCCTAACTTCCATACATCTCAGAAACACAAATCATACGTCTTTATTTGCACAATGGAATTGTCTACAAAATGTGACCATTCCAAGTATATTGTTTAAAGTACTTGTGATTACAAAATGTGCATACGGCAAAGAAAAAAAATCAAGGAAAGTACTTAAATTTTTTTACTTCAAACTACAATACTTTAGATTTGAGATCATTTTGCATGCTTAAAACATTTAAAACATCTAAGGTTTACATACACATTCACATTTTAAGTAAAAGAAATTGGTTGCCTGTGAAATTTAAATGATTAATTTGACAAATTATTTTATCAACATGAAGTAGAGCGATGCAAGTTTCTTATCCTTCTATATAAGTCCTTGATTTAAGTGTTAATCAGAAAGAACACTTGAGTGTTTATTGTGTTTCAAATTCATGTCCATTGTCATGGCTTCATAATTAACAAACAGCTTTAATTTTAATCCACTAACTCGTGCCACAAGACAAGTTTTGTTTAGAAATAGAACATGCCAGCTTTGTTACATTACAGACCAAAAACATAAATATCACCTAATACTCCATGAAGTGTTTGCTTTTGAATAGAAAATTGAAAAATCTTTAAAATGTCCAGATTTGAAAGTTTATGGAAATTTATGAAATTTTTAGAAAATATCATTTGATAGTAAAGAGAAATTGAAAAAACGAAAAAGAATGGTAAAATAATGATACTTTCAAGACAAACACTTCAAAATCTAAATATTCTTATTTTGTAAATATTGCCAAAATAACTTACCATTTTATGATATGAAATATCATCATAGGCTGCATCGAGACTTCAGGCTGGTTTCCGTGGTCACAAAACCAGGAAGGAGTTTCGAGCTAAGAAACAGTTACAGGAGGATCAAGCAAGAAATGTAGCCGAGGAGGAACATGAGAGGGAACAGAGAGAACGCGATGAAAGAGAGGCCATGGAGAGAGAAGAAGCAGAAAGGCAATACGAGAAAGAGCAACATTCTGCCACTGTCATTCAGGCCTCCTTCAGGGGTCATAAGCAACGAAGAGAATACAAACTTAAAAAACAGCAGGTACGTGATGAACGTGAGAGAAGTGAGAGAGAAAATTATGCCGCGACAAAAATTCAGAGTGGATATAGAGGCTATAAAGTTAGACAAGAATATAACTATAAAAAGAGACAAACTGAAGAGAACAAAATTGTAACTGATGAGAAAAATGATCGTCAGGATCAAGCTGCAACTAAAATTCAAAGCAGCTTTAGAGGTTATAAAACTAGAAAAGATATGAATTTAAAGCGTAATGCTAAAAAAATTGAGGATGATAAAAGGGTAAGGGATGAAAAAGCTGCTAGTAAAATACAAGCAGGCTTTAAAGGGTACAAAGTTAGGAAAGACTTTAATGAAAAAAAGAAAAACAAACCTGATGAAGCAAAGATGACAGATGCCATGGCAGTTAAAGCTGAGAGAGAGAGTGCTGCAGCATCTCGCATACAAGCTGGCTATAAGGGCTACAAAACAAGGAAAGAGTTGTCAGAGAGCAAGAAGAATGCTCTAGAGGAAAGAAAAAAGAAAGAAGAGGTGGCAGCAACTCAAATCCAGGCATCTTATAAGGGGTACAGAGTCAGGAAAGATATGTCAGAGCAGAGAAAGAGAGCACAGCTACCAGACCCTGTGACTCCAAAACCTGACAATGAGGTTGAGAAAGCGGCAACAAAGATTCAGAGTGGTTATAGGGGATATAAGGCTAGAAAAGAATTTAAATCAAAGGTAATCGATACTGGAGATGATGAATCTGATGTAGACCAGCTGCCAGATTCTGCTGTCTCCAGGCATCTTGTTAAAAAAGACCAGTTCATTGAAGGTAGCAAAGGGGATATAGATGACATGATACAATGTGCATTTAGGGGATATCATGCTAGAAAAGTGTTCATGGAAAAGAAAAAGTATGAAATGTCTAAAATGAAAATTCAAGCTGCTTATAGGGGCCACATAGCAAGAGAAAGCTATAATTTTGAAAAGGTAAAATTAGTACAATGTAAAGCAGCTACGAAAATTCAAGCTACTTATAGGGGGTATAAAGTTAGAAAAAGCAAACTTTATCCAGTTCAGGCTGTTGTTCGAATTCAGGCAGCATTTAAGGGTTATGTTGCCAGGAAATTAAACAAAAATAAACATGATGCATATAAAAGGGTTACCTCAGTTGAAGGCAGTGACTACTATGCTACACTAATACAGTCTTTGTGCAAGGGATATATCACTAGGCACTCTATTAAGATTAGAAGGGAATATTCCATGCAGGGTCCATCAAAGTCCAATCTTGGTACTGATAGAAGTAAACAATCTAATGTGTCTTACTGGGAAGATTCCAATATCAAAATGTATTCTGACAAAACCTTACGTTTAGCAGCCTCTACCATACAGTCAGCATACCAAACTTTCAGAACAAGAAAAAGTCATAGAGAGTGGAAAGCTAGACAATTAGGAGACAAACTGGTTACCCACTCGAGTGAGACTGAGCAAGAAGCTGCAACAAAAATTCAATCTTGCTTTAGGGGGCAT
Organism: Panopea generosa; assembly: GCA_029582155.1. Lineage (NCBI taxonomy): Eukaryota > Metazoa > Mollusca > Bivalvia > Adapedonta > Hiatellidae > Panopea > Panopea generosa. The sequence goes on from CM055904.1 coordinate 36,500,345, forward strand.
CTTGTGAGAAAGACAATGAGAAATGTGAGTGAAACAGAAAGCAAAAGTGTAACAGAAAAGTGTGAAAAAATAGAAGAAAGCAAGTCTGATGATTTGAAGAGAAAGGCAAATGAACATGTGGCTAAAAGTTCAAATAAACAGGAAAAAGTTATGACAGAGAGAAAATCAAGTGCTGAAAGCATGAAGAGTTTACATAATGAAAAGGGTGCTGAAAGAAATAGTAAAGTTAGCCCAGATATGATGGATGTAAGGCAAATGGGAAGTCCCTGTGAAGTAATTATTGATGGAAAGACAGTTACACCTGTAAGTAGACCAGTCAGTGGGAGAAACAGTACAGATAGCAGTAAATCTGTTAATAGTCGACATTCTAGTAAGAAAGAAAAGAGAGAAGGTAGAAGTGCGAAACATAGACATTCTAGCAAAAGACCAAAAAGTAGCAGAATGATAGATGTTAAAGAGGGTTGTTCTGATAAGAAAGATTTTACGATATTGAGTAATTCTGTTGAGTTGGCCATGACAAGCGAAAGGAAAGAGAGTCCTATATTAAGTCCAACTGAAACAAGGGAGAGTGCAAGTGCTGAGAGTAGAACCTCAAGTCGTCCTGTGAGTAGTGCCATGAAACGAGATTCATCAGGCAGGGTGAAGAGTAAAAGTAGTCGAGGTAAAGCCTCTCTTGTAAATGATAAAGGAAGTGTTGATTTGAACATTACAGTTGATAATAGTTTTACAAATTTGGACAATGAAATTGTTACTGATGGTAAACATGATATTGTTCGTACATCTACACAGGAAAACAGCACAATTGAGAATGAAAGTATTTTAAGTGTGAGTGATGTTGTCGAAGAAAAGACACAGGAAAGTTTTGACAATGAAAAAAGCAAACATACACATAAAAGCTCCGCAAAAACACGGAGTTCAAGTGGAGAAGTAGAGAAAGAGGGAGACAGTGTACGGGAGATTGAAGATGATGCAGGAGAGCTGAGTTCTATTGAAAAAAATGTTACTGCAATTAGCCAGCTGCAAGCAGCTTTCAAGGCTTATAAAATGAGAAGAGAAATCTCTGAATTATTGAGTGGTGGTGGAGAACTGATGGATATACGTAAAATTGACAGAGCAGTATCAGCATTGAGAAAAGATTTTAGACTAAGAAGTAACAAGGTAAGAAGATTAGGTTCATACCAGTTTGGTACAGGAAAGAAGGCCAACTGGGATCAAAACTGGTGGGAGGCAGATGAATTAGAAAACCCTAAAAAAGATGTAGCAGCAACCACAGTACAAGCTGCATTTAGGAGTTACCAGTCTAGGCAGTTGTATTATTCCATGAATAAAACTATTCACAACAAAGGACAATTGAAAGTAAGTAATAATGAAGACAAAGACCTTAACCTAGAAAAGATAAACAAGCTTATAGTTGATGAAAATGATTCATTAAATGAAACTGATGGTGGTGAAAGTTTGAATAGAACAACAAGTGAGAAAGATTTGGCTGACAAAAAGATAGCTAGTGCACAAATTGAGGCAGCTTTCCGAGGGTTTAGGACGAGAGAGACGGAGAAACAGAGAGTCAATAAAGCTTTTATTGAATCAGAGAAAAGTAAAGCAAAATCACAAATAGAGGCTTCATTTAGGGGGTACAGAACTAGACAGACGGAACAAAAACGAAAGCTTGTAGTTGAAGAAAATGATTCATTAAATGAAAATGATGGTGGTGAAAGTTTAAATAGAACAATAAGTGAGAAAGATTTGGCTGACAAAAAGATAGCTAGTGCACAAATTGAGGCAGCTTTCCAAGGGTTTAAGACGAGAGAGGCAGAGAAACAGAAAGTCAATAAAGCTTTGATTGAATCAGAGAACAAAGCAAAATCACAGATAGAGGCTTCATTTAGGGGGTACAGAACTAGACAGGCGAAACAAAAACGAAAGCTTATAGTTGAAGAAAATGATTCATTAAATGAAAATGATGGTGGTGAAAGTTTAAATAGAACAATAAATGAGAAAGTTTTGGCTGACAAAAAGATAGCCAGTGCACAAATTGAGGCAGCTTTCCAAGGGTTTAGGACGAAAGAGGCGGAGAAACAGAGAGTCAATAAAGCTTTGACTGAATCAGTGAACAAAGCAAAATCACAGATAGAGGCTTCATTTAGGGGGTACAGAACTAGACAGGCGGAACAAAAACGGATTCTAAAAAGCCGACAAAGTACAAAATCAGATAAAACATTGCATGTGGAAATGCACAGTGGGGTCATCAATCATAGGGCAACACAACTACAAGCAGCTTTTGCTGGACATCAGACAAGAAAGGTTTTTATATCACTTACTAAAATGGTGGAACAAGAATCATCTTCAAGTAACAGGGCCGTCGTACAGAACTTAGAAAGAATGGGATCTTTATCTGAAACAGACGATTTCAAACTACGACACAAATCCATTGCTAAAATGCATGCAGTATTTGAAGCACACAAATTAAATGTTGAAAATGGTAGTTCTAAATTGCCAATAGTCTTTAAGGAAAGACAGAGCTATGCCAGTAAGGTAGAAATTGTGGTTAATACACACTTGAGTGAAAAGGACGCTTTCCGGCCAAAGTCAGGTTCAGTACTTGAAAATCAATCCATATTGCACACTGTTTCTAGTCCTAAGTCCAAAACTCACCCAGATTTGTTAGACGAACAAGTTAATAATGACAGTGCAAACAATCTGAATGGAATTGAAACTTTCATCCAGAGAAAAGTTGCCAGCACTATTATTCAGTCATATGCTAAAGGCTTTTTGACACGACAAAGCTATAAAAACATGAAAATAGGTTTTCAAGAGAACTCAGTTAAGATTACGAAGGAAAATCGTGGTATAAAGACTCCCATATCTACAAGGTCTAGAACAAGTGGTAAAGAGACAAAAGAAGAGAAGGATTTAACTAACTGGGCAAAGGAAGAGATGACTGAGATGGTAAGAGTTAGAACTGCTTCTGTGAAACTTGAAGCAGAGCGAAGAAAAGTCATTGCAGAAAAAATGATGCTTGCCAGGGAGGCATCTGAGGCTAAAGAATGTACAGCTTCTGTAAAAAAACAAGCTGAAAAACTGAAAGCAGAAAAAGGCTTAAGTAAGAGAGTATTAAAGTCACCAACTAGAATGACACCAATACTCTCAGATAGGTCTGATAGAGGTAATGGTGCACAAAATGAATCTGCAGTAAAAATACAGAAGGTTTTTAGGGGTTATAGGGTAAGAAAGAAAGCGAATAGACAGAAAAAATTGGATAATGAATATGAGACATGGAAATACAAACGTATTGAAGCTGCTGTGACTATACAGAGTGGATGGAGGGGATACCAAGTCAGGAAAGAACTAAAGGAAGAGGAAGAGATGCTGCCAGATGAATTTCAGATGTTTGAACCACCAGGTCTTTTGATAATCAACATTGGTAGAACAAAGTCTGAGATTGCAAGAGCTGAAAAGAGACATGAAAATGCTAGTATGTTACAATTAGTGTATAGGGCAAGCAAGGAGAGACGAAAGTTGATGGTGAAAATGGCTGTTAATAGGCAGGATAAGCATGCTTCAGCAAGTAAAATTCAGGCTTTGGTGAGAGGATTTTTAACGAGAAGGAGACTTAAGCTGAATGAGCATGCATCAAGTATTCAGGTGGTATTCAAAGGCTTCATGAGTAGAGAGAGCATGAAAAATAAAAAGTTAAAGAAATTGGAAGAAATGAAAAATGGTGCTACAGTTATACAAGCTGCATACTGGTCTTGCAAGAAGAGAAGAGAGAATGAGGAAGCTAAAGAGGAGAGAAGGAGGGTTATTGAAATGAATGAAGCTGCTGTTGATATACAGTCAGGATTTAGAGGATTTGCTGTAAGAGAAGAAATGGCTAAGAAGAAGCTAGAGTTGCAAGAGGCTGCAGCTGATAAGATTCAATCTAGCTTGAAAGGGTATAGACTAAGAGTGAAAATGAGAGAAAAGAAGAAAGCAGCATCTGTTTTAGTTTCTGCTTATAGGTCTTATAAGCGAAGACAAGATTTGAAACTGTATAAAGAGAAAATAGAGTTGGAGAGAGTTGCTGCTACAAAATTACAATCTGCATACAAGGGCTACATTCAAAGACTTGAGACAAGATTGAGAAATCAGAAACGGGCAAAGGAAAACAAAGCTGCTTCCTGCATTCAGAGTATTCTGATGGGGAGAAAAGCAAGAAAAGATTTCAAGAGAAGGAAAGAAGAACGCCAAGCTGCTGTCTTAAAAATACAGTCTGTTTATCGTGGCCATCAAGGCAGGAAGGTTGCCAGACAAGAAAGATATATTGCAGAAGTGCATAATGAGGCTAAACTCATCATTGATTTGCTGTTTAACAGGTCAGTTGATTACCTGCTCAGAAGAAAAGCATCTGCTGAACGTATTCAGGCAACATTCAAAGGATATTGTACTAGAACAAAATTGGCTGAAAAATTAGATGCACAAGCCAAGGAAAAGCATAGAAGTGCAACACACATCCAAACTATTGTGAGAGCAAGACAGGCAAGACTTCAACTTGAAAAGCGACGACAGTTGGTAATCAAAAAAGAGATTGCAGAAAGAAGTGCAACATGCATTCAAGCAGTAGTTAGAGCAAAACAAGGAAGAGAGATTCTCGAGAAGAGAAAACAACTTGTTATTCAAAATGCTTCAGCTGCTAAGATTCAGAGTTTGTTTAGGGGTTACAGTGCTCGAAAAGAACTGGATAGAGAGAGAGCAATAATCTCAAGGTTGAAGCCTCCAACTAGCAGTGTCAGAACACGCTCCGGAAGACTGCTTGAACTGACCATGGATGGGGTCCTAATGAAAAATGCACGAGCAATTATTGTTTTTCACAAGAGCGCAACTGAGCTACAAGATGCTTTCAGGGCATATAAAACAAGACGGGAGATGCAAAATAGATACGTTCGAAAGTTGAAAATTACTGAAAATACACCAAGACGTGAAAAAAGCATGAAAATGCCCAGCCCAGAATATACAGCAGCGGTGATGATTCAGAAAACATTTCGTGGTTATTCTGATAGAAAAGCGTACGACTTTATGGTAAGAGATAAGTGCAAACATTGGAATAATGCAGCAACATGCATACAGGCATCAGTGAAAGGGTATCTGAAGAGAAGGGCGGTGAGACAGCGAAGGATGAGATTAAAGAGTTATGATAGAGATGAAGAAGTGAGAATAAAAGATGAGGCTGCAGATCTCATTTCTTATGCCTACAGAAGTATGAAAAGGAGAAGTGAGAAAGTTTCGATGAGAGCAGAAATGTAACTTGGGTGTTAACATTACTGGGTTATATCGAAAGCATAAAACAGCAGATTGAACGTGAGTTTTTATCCAAACTTAAAAGTGGAGAAACATAAACTAGTGATGTTTAAAAGTGTCAAAATATTGTATTACAGAGGTTGCTGGACTATCATGTGTGAAAAAATATCAATGGTTAATACAATGATTGCCCCTGTGATGGATATTATTGCAAATGAACAAAAAATTCCTTAAACAGTAATAATATGTAAATATTGCAAGTGACAGGAGGTTGGGGGAGGGTGAGTGATGGTAGTAATTTCACATTTAAAAAAAAATTACAAAAAAAAATTGTGGCAGGTTACGGTTAAAAAAAATGACTTCATAAAGGAAATTGATATAAATTCCCTTGTTTTATGTTTACAAATTGTAAGTTGGAATGCAGGGATGGTTATAATATGTTGTGTAGAATGACATCGGATAGAATTACAAATCTGAATATGAACTGGTCTTCATTGTTGTTTAAAGCATAGTCCTTACTCCTTGTGAGCAGACTCCATTATGAAGAGTTTCAGTGGGCAAGATAGACACGTGTATCACATGTGTACGTATATTGCTGAGTGGATTTTTAGACCCCCAAGCAAACATGTTTTGTTGAAATTCTGTTTATAAATCAATGTATTACTGTGCTTTGTATTAGTAATTGAGAAATTGTTTAATATTTTAGGGGTTTTTTTTGTTTTCGTTTTCAAAATTAAACTTTTTGAATGAAATTTGGTTGGACCAAAAAAGGTAAAGTTTGACATGCTGTGTATACAAAGATTCATTGGGGCTGGTGAGGAGCACAACAGAAAGGACAGTTGATATCAGATAAAGGATCAATTTATAGTGGCGAAAAATAATAGAAATTATTTTTTTAAAAAATCTACATGAATTTTAACAGATTTAAAACAAAGTATTGTGATGAAGGAACAGAATAAGGGCATACTGCAAAATCCACAAACACTGATTCTGATCATTTTTGGAATCTGTTTTTTTTCTTCACATTTAATGTCAAAATATATACTAGCTGCTACACACACTTTCTTTATAAACCCTGCTTGACTGATTTAATTTTAGTTTCACTTCGATAAACTTAATGTAATTTACTGAAAATAAAACTAATGTAAAATTTATCTACAGAAAAAGATACTAAACAATCATTACAGAAAGTAGAATTTTGAATAGTTAAAAAGAATATCATTCTATAAGATAAGAAATTACTGGTCAAATTCAGAATGTTTAGAAATGACAAATTTAATAAAATAAACATAGAATGTAGAAAAATTTGGAATACATGCCATGTAGTTGAAAGCGTTCAACATTAAATAAAGACAAATAAAACATCGGGTCAAAATCATAAAGTGTTTGAATTATTTTCTGATTAGAATGGCATTTAGGTATTTTCAAAATTTATATACAGTAGTTAGCTGTGTAGCTTGAATTAGTTAGAACTACGCCAAGTGTGTTCATACAGGCAGCTGTAATAGAGAAAATGGGTGGACAGTAGCTTATCTCACCGAGTGGGATTGCAAATATTACATCACGTAGAGTTTGGACACAATTTATCATACTGCTGTGGCACAAATTTGGATTTTTTTCAAAACTTGTGTCATTCCCAATTTTTAACAACAATTTTGAAGTTTTTTTATAAACATGCTTGTTTAATCACTTTGAACTAAAAATGTAAAATAATATTTGGTTCATATGTTGTTGTTGTTTTTTTTTATAATACTTACGTAACAGATTGACAAAACATGCATTTTTGCCACACTTTAAACTAATTTTTGATATACCGGTAGCTTTTGGCTCACATTTGTTTTTCAAAATTTATAAAATATCACTAAATTGTTGTGCACATTTGATATTTGGGATCACTTTAATGAACTGGTTTGAAATAATTAATATTAAATACTCATTAACTGTTGATACATACGTTTACAAGTGATGTACTACTTGCAGGCTACTCAATGTAACCTGGCTATATATTGTCTTACAACATGTATTGTGCATGCAATATACAGGCAAACATGGTTATATATTGTCTTACAACATGTATTGTGCATGCAATATACAGGCAAACATGGTTATATCAATTTTGTTTCTTAAAATTGTTCTATTTCATCTAAATGCATGAAGTATATTTTATTATATAAATTATCTTTACATTTTTATCTTTCTTCGATTTGTTACTTTTATAATCTGACGTCTACTCAGAGACTTGCAAACTCCTGTCGACTTCACTGTTTCCTGCATGCTTTATTTTAACAATTTTAAACAGTAAAATTAACTAAAAAAAACAATATTGTATAAATGAATATTGTTTGCCTAAAAGTTAAGTATATTAAGACTTAAAAATATTAAAGCTTAAAATGATTTCTAAAATTAAAAGAATATTTTCCAAAATTTCAGTAAATCACGAATGTGAGATTTTGCTTCGTGCTTGCCTTGTAATATTGCCTCTATATAAACATTGTATTTCCACTTGTTAAGTATGATGGAATGACTGCATGGTAATGTTAAAGTTACAGTAGTTGTCGAACTAGCATGGTTTAGGGAATAACCAATAGTTGTTTTTTCTTCAAGACAATAGGGATTTTTCACCATTTTTTTAGCTTGCCGGGACGAAGTCAAAGGAGAGCTATTGTCATGACCCCGATGTCGTCGTCGGCGTCTGTAGACACCCAGGTTAAACTTTTGCATTTAAGTTTAAGATATCTATGCAACCACTCATTGGATGTGAATGAAACTTTGCATGTGTGTTCACCATCATCAATGGAACATGCACAGACAAGAACCATAACTCTGGATTGCATTTTGGCACAGTTATGGGCCTTTTTGGACTTAGACACCCAGAGGCGAGCTTTGTTGGTCTTCTGAACCAAAAACAAAAGTATGTGAGAAAATACTGGTATTCCCTGAGGTTCTTAGAGGTCAATTTGTGATTTCAGGCTTCTAAATAGAGAATACAACTGACCTAATTTTTTTTTACTTTTGAAACTAGAATTGATCCTAAGTAGAGTGGTAGTGCAGTATTGGCTGCTCATGCCAGAAGTTGAAGGTTTGATCCCCAGCTGGATCTGATGCCTCAAAAACAAAACAAAAAAACAATTAGTACTGGTTCTACCCAGGAAGTTGACTCGCGACTGGTTCGTATAAGTTCTTAGTTTTCATTGCAATTGAAATAGATCTGTTGTTAAATAAAAGTAGGTCCATGACCAGTAAAACCGGTCATTTGATAAACCGTGATTTATTATATGAGTATTTTTTATTGAATTGGGGAAAAACAAACAATTGGTTACCTTAAATATCTAGTAAATATGACTTTCTTGCATGTATAAATATTACCATTATACTGTTATAGGCTCTGTTTTGATATATTTATCTGTTTTGATTGGTAGAACAGCGAAATGCTTTCCCTTACTAATTCAGACATTTATCTGACTGGTTTCCCGCATACACCATTATAATATAAGCTTCCACTTTTGGTTTTCAGCACCATTTAGTTCTTTTGGAAATCAGGAAATAAAAAAGAGAGGTTAACAAATAACTGGGTACCAGTACAGAATAATTATCATTATCATTATTAGAGTCATTTTTTTTTAAATACAGAAATATTTTATATACGCAAGAATGAGAAGCCAGCAGAAATATTAATTTTTCATAGCATGTATAAAAATAATTGATAGATTTTCTTGGAGTTGAATGCATTGCAAATATTAACATGTTTTGCATTATTTGGCTACTGAACAATTCATTATATGAACAATATAAATACAGAGAATTTGATTGGTCAATGTGCACTGATATATAGGCCTGATCTATGAAGCAGTTCAGATATTATTTAATATAACTATGTTGATTGTAAATATTTAAGTTGTATTATTGTATATTATTTGTTACTGTTGATGGATGTAACATTTCAGAGAGTTACTATGGTGACCATGAACTTGTAACGTTTCTTGTTTCTTTAAATTTGTAAGATAATTGTTTTACTAAAGAGCTCTTTATTGTTTTATGTGACGTTTGTTTTTTCACTATTCACTTGGCATCATTCATGTATTTTAATGGTTTTGAGATTGAAATCTACTTAATGAAGTGCACTGATTATTAATTATGAATTTCATTTTAATTACTGCAATGAATTGATAAGTGTTACTTGCGATAATTGAATTAATTTGTATATATATTATGATATTTTTTTGAGATGGAATTTTTTTTTATTTATTACGACTTTTATTATCTGTAATCAACTTCGTAACTTAAGGGTTTGTGGCAAAACTAGTGTATTCGCTTGTAAATAAAGTGGGATATACAGTAGTGTTGCATTTAGTCATCAAATTATAGAAATTCTTAATTACAGCTGTACTTTTTAGCTTTTTTGCCATCCCACGTACATGGGTAATGGTATTTTTACTAATGCCAGCTTTAGTTTAGAGATTATTGGAGACTTGTTTGACTTGTTATTGGTACAAATAGAAAAAATAAAAAAGGTAATTTTGTAGTAGTGAGGCTTGCATGCTACATATATATATATATGAATATATACAGTTTAGTGGTAATTGCTGATGTTTTGGCTATATTAGTGCAGTATACACCTTGTGTTTGTGCTGATGTGAATTTTCTCGGTGATAGATCTGCGGAAGACTGGTCTATATTTGTGTTGGTATTGTATATTATGTTTCTTGCATACCAGATACCGATATCAGCCATTTTACAGGTGTGAGACTGATTTCTGAATCACCTTAGCGTCGAGACGAAATTCCCTAACTTATATAATGCATGTACCTGTATGACATCATGCTGTCCTTAACAGACAGTAAATCTAAATAGAACTTTTTAGAACTAAATATACAAATCTGAGTGATATGCAGGAAAAGAATCAATCGTGAATACACAAGTGAAATAATGATATTCCAACCCTGGGTATCAGCCGGCCTCGATTGTGATAGAAACAGTGTACCCTTGGCTTGGAATGTCCTTTTATCATGTCAGTGCGTTCATTTCTGCTGATAAACTGTCTGCCTGCTAAACATAGGTTTAACAGGTTGATGCAAGTTTATCAGGCATATGACATCATTATGTATAATTATACATTTTGACCTTGACAAAATCTATACAGGCTGTAACAAAAGTTTGATTTTCATAAAAAAAAAGACAAATTAGAAATGTTAACATGATAAAGAGAATACCATGTTAGTGTCTGATATTATCAACTTTATCGGGTTCGGCATGAAAAAAAACAACAAGGACTCGGCAACACCTCGTCCTGGTTTTTTTCTAAGCCTCACCTGATAAAATTGATAATATCAGACACTAAAATGGTGTTCTCAATATCTCAACCTAATAAAAAGGAATCTGTCTTTCAGTTTCAGTAATTAAAATATATATAAAAAAAAAATGAATACTTGTCTGTTGAAATTTTTTATTATACAATTTTATTGATATGTTGTCATGGTTAAATGAGCCGATGTTATTATGAGACTTATATTTGCTCCGGGTTCCGGGTGAGAAACAAAATTTGGGTTTGGATTGGCAGTTTGATAATGTGAAAAATCTGAAAGACAGAACCATTGCAATTGATTGTTATATTTGGAGACGGAAACATTGCACATGTTAATAATATGATCATTTGAAGCACATTACGTGGTTGCACTCGCACACAAGGGGTTACCTCGTGTCTCAGAATAGAAATTAGTCGTTGTTGCACGTATGTTGTTAGCTGCTACGTGCTGTGCATGCAAAATTGGTGAACAGTTAAAATAATTAATTTATTCTCAGTATGGTAAAACATATATTTTTAATAATTGTCAATTTGTTAATATTTAATAATGATCATTTAAAAAAAATATTTATAATTTTAAAAGAAAGATTTTCATTCAGACCTTTTTAAAAAGATTTAACTTTTAATTTGATAATGATAATAGATATTTAAAAAAAAAAAAAAATTAAAAAAATATTTTAGACAGTTAAACTTATATCTGAGACACCCCTTTTTATATCACATGACTTTTGCTGTGACTGGTTACACACCTTACACCTGTTTTCTTTTACTTTTCTCAGGGTCAGAAGTGAGTAAGCACGGGACCAGTCTGGATTTGGGATTTCAAGCATCTAGCGGCTCGGATCAAGACTTTTTATGATAAAGACTTTTACTGGGTTGATTGTATCATTTTGAAATCATAAGATGACTATATGTAACTAGTTGAATTACCATTTTTAACATTACGTTATGTTATGTTGAATTTATTTCCTGTGATTAAATGCATGTATAATGTAAGTTTTAGACTTATTTATATTTAAATTGTTAATTTTCATTGCTTGTTAAATAGACCTTGCCATTTATAACATTCACACATTTGTTTAGCTTTCAAGAAAAGCTAATTGCAGAAATGAGCATGTAGCTCTTAATTTAAATTTAACAATTTCCTAGTGTCATAAAAAAAACTAGGTTTACCGTATTTATTTGTGATAACTTTTTAATTTTTAACACAAAATATCTGGAATAAAGAATTTTTTTTTTTCTGTTTTAACTGAGCATACTTTTTTTATTATCAAGAACGTCCATATCATTATTCAGAATCTATTTTTATAAATGTTGTATAAAAGAACTCATTTTATCACCCTATTTATTTAAGAAACCTCCGTCCTTAAATGTTATTTTGTGATTGGTGACATTGACACATATATGAAGGTTACATGGACAAAACTGCCAGGGACACAACTGCTAAATTCAACTGAATATTAAAGGGACACAACTGCTGCATTGTGTACTGGATATTAAAGGGAGACAACTGCTGCATTGTGTACTGGATATTAAAGGGAGACAACTGCTGCATTGTGTACTGGATATTAAAGGGACACAATGGCTGCATTGTGTACTGAATGTTAAGGGAACATAACTGCTGCATTGTGTACTGGATATTAAAGGGACATAACTGCTATATTATACAGAATATAAAAATGACACAACTGTTGCCAGAAACGTACCTTATAGATATCCTACTAGTTTTTATCTGTTGATTAAGAGCACTTGCATCTTCATTAAAAAATGTATTTATAGTATATATGGCTATGACAATGGCAGCAGTGTTGGTAGTCAAACAATGTAACAATGGTAAAAAATGTATATGGTCAAGGGTCCACTATCAAAGAAAATCTAACGTACATGAACTTGAATGGAAATAATTAAATTAAGTATTATTATTAACAAGATATAACAAAACTTTTCATTTTACAAGGGTAGCAGCAAATGGGGTTGGGTTGAAAAAGAAGCATTGTCTCTGCTTTTGATACCTATGACAATGAAATATATGTTAGCCATTTGTGATCTTTTGTTTGACCGGAAAACCTTTGGGAACTTATGATACTCATCTCATCTATATGAAAATATGCGGTGTTAAATATAACAGTCAAACCTGCCTTAAGCAGCCAGTTGAGGGAAGGAGCAAAAATTGCCTTTTAAGACAGGTTGTTGTTTGATACAAGTTAATTTGTTCTGAAGGCATAGAAATGGGAAATAGCAAATGAGGTTGCTTCAGACAAGTGGCTGCTTAATAGAGGTGGCTGCTGACACAGGTTTGGCTGTTTAATGGTTGTGAATCTTTGCAGTTTTGACCGACTGATCGACTTCTTTTGTTGGTGGAGGGTGGAGTAAACACTGCACCAGAAATTTGCTTATTATTCGGACTGTAGTTACATAACATAGAGATTGTATGTCACATTTACATAACAGTTATTCCATATATAGATACATATATTTTGTTTGAATTTATTTTGTATGTTTAATTTGAATAATACATAGTATTTACTCATTAACATTACAATTTTAAAGAATATTTTAAGTTGATGTTAACACAGTGTTGTAACAAACCATAAAGCCAATGACAGAATTATTGAGTAGATGATTTTCTGATCATTCCAGTTAAAAGCTGTTTTTCACTTCTATATAAAATATATTTAGACCGAAAAAAAAAAAAAATCGTGTGAAATTGTATTGAGGAGAACAGTAAAATATTATCAACACATAATTTTATAATTGTACTGTAAATATGTACATGAATGTGGAACCAGATGTTTGTATGTTTTCTTGTCATGTTATTTGTTAAAAGTAGTTTTAAGAAAAATAATTTACTGTTAATTGTATTGTTATACCAGATGGCAATCATATTTTTCCTTTGAGATTCTAACGAGTGTTGTGATTTGGTGGATAAAATGTTAAATGTAATCTAGTTTTTGTAAGGTATATAATGATTGGCTAAAATCAAGTCTTGCTGTTGGTGATGTTAATGTTCTCTGATTGGTTTAAAAAGAAGTAACTTTTTTATGACATCTGTTTCAGTTCCCATAATTTTTTTCTTAATTTTTTCAGCATAATAATATTTTAATAGTTGGTTGCATTAGGTTTCAGTGAATAACATACCTGCCATTCAGTTTTGTTTTAAACATTTTTGGTTTAATCTTTAATATAATTTTTGGCACAGAAGATTTTCTGAATGTGACACATGATTGTCTTTATGTCTGAGTCGCCATTGAATCCAATTGACGCTTAATATCCAAACAAATAAACACTACAATTTTTGGCTTAATGAATAATGTAAACTTTATACCAAAAAATCGTACTTCCCAGTAGTAGAAAATAAATCGAAAACTTAAATTTTATTTTAGCTTTTGTTAGTCTAGATTATATAATTTGATAGCATGTTTTCATTTTATTTGTTTTTAAGAAACAGAAGTTGTCCGCTCAAGGTTGCCTTAAAGATATATTTCAGGAATACATTTTACTATAGATACTAATATAGCTCTAGAATTTTATATTGTGTCACAATTTTGAAATGTTTAGAACTTATCACATCACAATATATAATATATATTCTCATGAAATATAACCTATCTATATTAATATATAAATATATATATGTAAAAAAAAAATAAAGAATATGAAACAGGCATATATGAATAAGTAGCTGTGATATATTGTTATTTCAGATTAGCTAAAATGCACATCAGAACTAACTTTTGCCAAAAAACCTACGAATATTAAATTGGAAAATGACAATTTTTAACAGTCCTTATAAATTCACTTTTGATATATTTTATCCATTGTACAAATGCATCAGTTTGATTGGTTAAATGTTATTTGTAAGTATTTGTTGGAAAAGTAAACGGACCATTAGATTATTTTGCCACTTACAAGACAAAAGTAAACAAATACTTTATTACGCAATTTCATTTTTAATTGTTTAATATTTTTTAGGGGGTGGGGTGGGGTGGGGGGGAATAAAGTGAAACTGAAAAATGTGGTGTAAATGTGCATTTCAGCTTCTTCTCTGTTATAAAGATAAAATATTCAGTTTTGATGATTCCAGGATTTTGAAAAGCTTGTATACGTGTTACTACTTTCAGGTCACAATATGCTTTGTAAAGCTCATTTTGTAAAGCTTGTACAAGTATTGCTTTCAGCTCACACTGAATACTTACACAGCTGTAAGTGATAAGCAAACTCCAGTATGCTTTATTTGAATTACTTGTACAATGGGAATTTTAACAAACCAAACACTGCCATTTTATCATTCCTAGAATTACGATCATACAGATTCTGCAATACTCCTAGGGAAAGTTTGAGCACAATACTGTCCATGAGGACAAGACCGTAAAAACTAACTGAAATTTATGGTGTGCTCTACTGCTTTTATCTTTACAGAGAGCCATTTTGAAATCATAAATGCCGAGTTAGAAATTACACTAAATAAATACACAAAGGGATAAAGACGACACTGGAATCCTCACGACTGAATATTTGGAAATTGTGATAATTTACTCTTCTGTTTTTTTTAACAAGATCCTTTACTTTTATTATTTATTTTATTATTATTTGTTATACAAGTAGAATGTCTCATTTATAACGGATGTAAATATTATATGTAAATGTTTGTTTCAACAATATTCTCAAAGTCATACTAACAAAGGAGCCTACAAGTGTACACTGTCCTAAAGCAGATTTTAAACTTTTGACATAAACTTGTTTATGCTGCGACTTCGGCCATACCAAATTAAAGAAAAACTTCTAGGCTTTGATAACAAGCAGATATTTTCCCCCATGTTTCATGTGCCATCAACTAGTAATACATAGGATATAGGCTGGGGTCAGAAACTTCTCAATACAACTGGAAAAGTTTTCTTCCCATTTGAAATGATAACGGGTGAAAACTCATCTGACAGTAAATATGGGATAAGAGAGACAACTCTATAGTGATGGTATACTTTGATATGGGAGATAACTCCATACTGGGTGTACTTTGACATGGTAGACAACTCTATAGTGATGGTATAGTTTGACCTGGGAGATAACTGATATGACTTTCTGAGAATATATATATAAATATACATGACACATTGTGGCAGTTGTATAAATTGTTGACTTAACTCAATATATGTATCCAGTGTACTCGTCTCCTTGTTTTATCTTGTTTACCACATCCATAATGTACACTAACCAGTAATATTTTCCTGTTCCGACTCTGCCTTGATTAGTGCTCACTTTGGAGTGAGTAGTGCTCACAACTGAGCGTGAAGTGCTCACAATGGAGCAAGAAGTGCTCACAATTGAGAGAGTAGTGCTCACAATGAAACAAGTAGCGCTCACTATGGAGCGAGTAGTGCTCACTATGGAGCGAGAAGTGCTCACAATGAAACAAGTAGCGCTCACTATGGAGCGAGTATTGCTCACTATGGAGATAGTAGTGCTCACAATGGAGCGTGAAGTGCTCACAATTGAGAGAGAAGTGCTCACAATGAAACAAGTAGCGCTCACTATGGAGCGAGTAGTGCTCACTATGGAGATAGTAGTGCTCACAATGGAGCGTGAAGTGCTCAATATGGAACTAGTAGCCCTCACTATGGAGCGAGTAGTGCTAACAATGGAACCAGTACTGCTCACAATGAAATAAGTAGCGCTCACTATGGAGCAAAAAGTGCTCTCTATGGAACGAGTAGTGCTCACTATGGAACAAGTAGTGCTCACAATGGTACGAGTAGTGCTCACTATGGAACGAGTACACCATAAGTGAGATCCTCAGACGTTAAAACCGACATTATCTGTAATAACGTTGTGTATTTGAACATGCTTAATACATGTATTTACAATGTGTTCACTCTTGTGTGAGTAGTGATGAGATGTGTTCTAGTCAGTGAGTAATGTTCACTGAGAGGTGTTATAAACATATTCTAAAGTAAGTTCAGGACAATATATAAACCAGGACACAGAACACGTTCAATGTGGTACAAGCTGGTCCAAGTAAAACAATACTGAACAAAAACCTAATCTTCCTATATTTATTTATATTCTGAAATGTACAAGTGTAAAGTAATATGACATTCAACTGCTTTTGTCAAATATATTATTTCAGTACAATTTAACTAGCGGGTCCCGGCTAGCTCAGTTGGCTGTGTGTCTTGAATATCAATCCTAAGATCCCCCGAGTTCAAATCACTGCCTGACCACAGTCTCTAAGATGATTGATTTACAACATTGCATCTCCTTGTTATTTGTCTCTCACCACTGATTCAAATTATAAATAACTCATGGATGAAAGTGTACTCAACACTGGTTATCATTCCAGGAAAGAGTAGTTTACTGATTATCCTCAGTGGTATAAACATGATGCTAAATATTCAGTACAATTTAACAAGAATCCTTGAGGTCAAGACACTGTCTGAAGACCACTTACAATTGGCTACGAAGGTCAAGGGTTATTTTAAGCTTATTTGTGAAACAAGTTATTACAACTAGTACAAATCATGCTCAAAGTCTTCCTGGGTTGAACCTGTACTAAACATATTCGAAAAAAAGGTTCAAACCCAGCTCTGTCCAGAAACTTCATGTGAGGTTTCAAGTTACTTGCAGGACGCTGGTTCTGCCCCAGTCAATTCTATTGGTCCTCTCTATCCGAGTGGTCTAAGGTGCTGTTGTCTAATGGCCCTTGCCTTTCACTGCTTAAGTCATTGGTTCAAGCACAGTTTGGTGCAAAAACACGAAATTATTTACCATTTACTATTGAAAGGGCGGTGATTTTACTCTATATTCTATATACTCTTTTTATTGTGTTTTTCAGTTTTCACGTAGATTACATGAAGTAAAATATAGTCTCCAGTGGAATGCCTTGTTGTTTTCCGGCCCATTAACGTCCTTCGCTGATCATTCTACGGCAATTTACGACAAAATAAACCAATGCCGTATCACACATGTTGATCTAGTACATGCTTTATTAGGCTTGACGCCAAGTAGTCGATGATGGCACCGTCATGGTATTTCTGTTTCTTTTTCTTTTACCCTTTCTTGGGACGAGACCCATCTGTTGATAACTTGTAACTAAAATAAAATAAGAATGAAATACAACAAAATTTACTGCTTAAAGTTCAGGCTTGCTGTTCAGGCTATCCATTGACATAAAGACTTAACTGACCTTGTAGTTTGTAAAAAACTTATATTTTGTTGAAACATTCTATCAAATCCAGCATTATTTTAGTGCTCAGACAAATAAAACATGAATAGCATTATAGTAAATTAATTAAGCAATGTTACTAAGTGCAATAACTCCAAACAAAGTTAAGTCAGCATCACAAAGTTTGATTTACACTCACTGTTGATCACATTTCAAGTCAATTACTTGAATACTATGGAAGAAGTTTGCTCCACAAGCTCTAGGACAACAACTCTGCTTCATATTAAGTCAGCATCGAAAAAATTTACGCCACACACATCTACACTTGATGTTTACAATGTTTGCAAAGTATCAAATTGATCGCCGTAAAACTAGAAGTAGTTTTCTCTGACAGTTACTGACTGACCAGCAGACAGACCAACCAACCATTACAATGACTATACAGCCTCTCAAATTTTGTTTACAAGGTAACTTATACGTTTTTAATAGTCTGTTGATGCAACAATGAGGAATAATAAAAGAGTTTTTTGCATACAAGACAATCGTGGTTTATGGAGCAAACAAATGTATGCTTCATTTTAAGCTTTCCTCCAAACCAAAAGCTATCAGATGGCAGAGAACAGGACAATTATGTAAAGCCCGTCTCAAAATATCAATGCACAGTGTGACAAATAAGACCATCCTTTAACAGTTTAATCCAATCAAGGGTCCTTACTCTCAAAATATGTATGTGGCTTGGTTACTTTTAGAACTTGTCAAAGATATTGAGGATATGAATAAAAATCCAGTTCAAGAGTGCACATAAGGTCAAATAAAACAATTTTTGATAATTCAAAATACATAACAAGAGCATTCAAGTCACTTTCCCAGGCAGAACCAGAAATGGTATTCTTTTTTTAAAAGCCATTGATCCAATCTATTAAAAATATTCTTTAAGTCCTTACTCGCACTTTAAACCTCGCCAGACAAGCAGGTGACAGTTTATCCTCAGCCGTCAAGTCTCGTGGCATTATCACATAGCAGAACATCAACGTCTGAAATACGAACAAGAAAATCAATGTGCAAGGTTAGAATACCTAGAGTTGCGGAAGTGAGGTCAATCACAACATTTCTTTGCATTTCATGTCAGTAAGATGAAGCATATTCTTCAATAGTCTTCTCTTTTATATATGGCAAAATTGCGCTATAAATCAAAGTTGATACAATATGAACTTTCACAAAGCATCAAAGTTGTTGCATGGAGGTTTGCATATTGTTCAGATGATGGTGATGATGTATAGCAAGTTTGATTATAATTGGATAAAAAGCGTAGAAGTTGAGTCCACAAGGTACATATGTATAATCGGACAGATGGACAGTTCAACACTACATGCCCTGCGAGCCTTCCACCCGTGGGAGCATAGAAATGCAAAAAATAAGACAACCTATTTTTAGGTAAAAATACATACATTTAGATATGCAGAAAAAAACACACTTTCACGGTATCTCTAAAAGCAGAGTGCCAAGCAAGGAAGCTTTTACTACCATTATTGAAGACTTTGGTATGCGAGACATATTAGGCATACAATTACTAGACCATGACGGTGGTCAAAGGAATAAAGTTTAAATAATGATAATGATGTAGTTGAGATGTTTACCTTGGCAACATGTTCTGTAACTCTATTTAACCCTGAGAAAGAAGACCATGTCAGCTTCCTGTTGGTGTATTCCTCCACCTCAGTGTAAGTACCTGTGATAAAATAGTGCATGAGATCTCAACTAGTGATCTTGAGATCAGGTTTTTTCTTTATATGGTTTAACTTTATTTTCAACATATACATGTAATAGGTTAAATATGGCATCCAGTTAATTGGTGGAGTAGGACCTCGGAATAAATTTAAATAGAATCACTGTTCTTATGCAAGCAACTGGCAAACTTTCCAACATACTTTCCAACATATAGTTTTTGGACGAAGACGAGTTCAAATTTATGACTGGTAAAAAAACACATGAAACTTAAATACACTATCACTCGTATGGCCCTAATCTTTTTGTAAAAGATGTAAAATTAATATTTGGCTGAGAAACCAAAGTATACTTACAGAACAGCTAACCTGCCACCTGACATTTAATGTATCTGACATATGGAAGTAGGCTCTAACTTTGTTTACTACGTGTACACAAATATGTTAAAAATGAGTCACGGGACAGATGGTAAGTTGGCTAGATAGTTACTCCATGTACGTATTGTAATCATGTTTCACTGAACACCTCTGTGGCGTATATGGAAATACAGCGCTTCCATAAGTCTTATATGTGACCTTGAACTTTGAGGTAGCCACCAATGTGTGGTGTACAACATGTTATGCTGAACACCTCTCTGCGGTATATGGAAATACACAGCTTCCAAAAGTCATATATGTGACCTTGACCATTGAGGTATTAAACCATAGTGTTGTGTACAACATGTTACGCTGAACACCTCTCTGCTGTATATGGAAATACACAGCTTCCAAAAGTCATATATGTGACCTTGACCTTTGAGGTAGCCACCAAGGTGTTGTGTACAACATGTGTTTTATGCTGAACATTACTGTGCCGTATATAGAAACACACTGCTTCCATAAGTCTTATATGTGACTTTGACCTTTGAGGTATCCACCAAGGTGTGGTGTACAACATGTTATGCTGAACACCTCTGTGCCATATATCGAAATACACACGTTCCATAAGTCCTATATGTGACCTTGACCTTTGAGGTAGCCACCAAGGTGTGCTGTACAACATGTTATGCTAAACACCTCTGTGTTGTATATGGAAATACACAGCTTTCTTAAGTCCAATATGTGACCTTGAACTTTGAGGTAGCCACCAAGGTGTGCTGTACCACATGTTATGCTAAACACCTCTGTGTTGTATATGGAAATACACAGCTTTCTTAAGTCCAATATGTGACCTTGACCTTTGAGGTAGCCACCAAGGTGTGCTGTACAACATGTTATGCTGAACACCTCTGTGCGGTATATGGAAATACACAGCTTCCATAAGTCCTTTATGTGACCTTGACCTTTGATGTAGCCACCAAGGTGTGGTGTACAACATGGTATGCTGAACATCTCTGTGCTGTATATGGAAATACGCAGCTTTCATAAGTCCTATATGTGACCTTGACCTTTGAGGTGGCCACCAAGGTGTGCTGTACAACATGTTATGCTGAACATCTCTGTGCTGTATATGGAAATACACAGCTTCCATAAGTTCTATATGTGACCTTGAACTTTGCGGTAGCCACCAAGGTGTGGTGTACAACATGTTATGCTGAACACCTCTGTGCCATATATGGAAATACACACGTTCCATAAGTCCTACATGTGACCTTGACCTTTGAGGTAGCCACCAAGGTGTGCTGTACAACATGTTATGCTGAACACCTCTGTGCCATATATGGAAATACACACGTTCCATAAGTCCTACATGTGACCTTGACCTTTGAGGTAGCCACCAAGGTGTGCTGTACAACATGTTATGCTGAACACCTCTGTGCTGTATATGGAAATACACAGCTTCCATAAGTCCTATAATTATTTGACCTTGAACTTTGAGGTAGCCACCAATGTGTGGTGTACAACATGTTATGCTGAACACCTCTGTGCCGTATATGGAAATACACAGCTTCCATAAGTCCTATGTGTGACTTTGACCTTTGAGGTAGCCACCAAGGTGTGCTGTACAACATGTTATGCTGAACACCTCTGTGCCGAATATGGAAATACACAGCTTCCATAAGTCCTATGTGTGACCTTGACCTTTGAGGTAGCCACCAAGGTGTGCTGTACAACATGTTATGCTGAACACCTCTGTGCCATATATGGAAATACACACGTTCCATAAGTCCTACATGTGACCTTGAACTTTGAGGTAGCCACCAAGGTGTGCTGTACAACATGTTATGCTGAACACCTCTGTGCCATATATGGAAATACACACGTTCCATAAGTCCTACATGTGACCTTGAACTTTGAGGTAGCCACCAAGGTGTGCTGTACAACATGTTATGCTGAACACCTCTGTGCCATATATGGAAATACACACGTTCCATAAGTCCTACATGTGACCTTGAACTTTGAGGTAGCCACCAAGGTGTGCTGTACAACATGTTATGCTGAACACCTCTGTGCCGTATATGGAAATACACAGCTTCCATAAGTCCTATGTGTGACCTTGACCTTTGAGGTAGCCACCAAGGTGTGCTGTACTACATGTTATGCTGAACACCGCTGTGCCGTATATGGAAATACACAGCTTTTGTTAGTTTTATTCCAGGGCAAAGACTTGTGTGAGCTGAGAAAACACATGTACGCCATTAATATAGACCACAAAACCTTGATGAAGCTGGTGAGGAAATTTTTTCCTCCGTGCAGATGTAAGAATGTGTACGAGAGGCATAATCAAGCACTTAAATATGTAAGACACTCCTATACCTGACCTTGACCTTTGAGGTAGCCACTAATGTGTTTTCAGGGCTTGAAATTGATTACAAAAGTTAGTTGTCCTCCTTTTCCAAATTTTTGTTTTGAATGCATAAAATCAAAGAAATATTAAGGTCAGTTTCTTTAATCTTGTTCGTTCTGGCCTTATGTTTATTCATCATTGCAAGTAGATGGGTGAAATTTTCCAGCCCTGGTTCTGTACAACATTTCTGTGAAGTTATTTGAAAATCGGTCTGTGCATGTGGAAGATACGAAGCGGACAGGAAAGTATGACTGCCAGACTGATAGGCAGATACAAGCAAACCTGGAGTCCCCAAAATTAGTTTATAAATTGGGGGAAGACTAATAATTAATGAGAACAAGCAGTATCTGGACCTACTCACCTTCATATACGACTTTCACCACTACTGAATAGCTGCCATGGAAAAATGGAGGTCCTACTCTATACAAAACTGAAATTACAAAACTGTTTTGTATATATTTTACCATAAATAAAACTAGAAGTATGACATGGATACCTATATTGATATTTCAGACTCGCACAAATTCATTTGACCAATTACATACAGTAATATATCCTCTCACCCACAACCCCCCACCACCCACCCACCCAATTTTTGTTTAGACTTCTATTTTTAGTAACAGTGATCTTCACCCAATTTATCTCCTAAGCAATACAAAGGTTTCTTTTGACATTCAAAACTTATTCTCAAAAATTTTATAGGAAAATTAAACCACGCATTTTTTGCATATAAAGAACCAATCCAGACAATTATGTTAAAGTAAAGTAAGTTTACTGAGCTGAAACAATTTTTTATTTTCAAATTAACAATAGCAGCCTTAACTCCACCCAATATAGCTCAAGAGCAATACCAAGTTTCATTTTCACATTGACCTGATTTGGCGGCTATGAAGCATACAATCTTAAATTTCATTTAAATATACATGGACATAAGAAACCTTAACAAGACACAAAATTTTATTTAAAGGTAGACTAGTAACTGAGCAGAAACCCGTCTTGGTCTTCAGAAACAGTGGCCTTGGCACTGACTCAACTGTCCGTTCACATTAGTCATCAATCCCCAACATTTCATCTGAATATCTTAAATGGAACTTAGATTTTGACCTATTTTTGTTTAGCAGTTTTTGATTTTTTATTGTCATTTTGAACAAAGTGGACAGAATTCATTTAAAAAAACAACAAAACAAAGCTTTCAAAGACATTACAAATGAAAGAATCCCTACTTATTTTAATTTTAAAGGAAGTATATTGGGATTTTTTTCAAAACTTTACAACTGGGAAAAAACATTCTTTTCCCCAGTAAGCCATGCTAAAATCTACTTACTGAGCCCTGAGAATAGGCCAAAAGATTTCCAGCTTAAAAGTAAAATGTATGTTGTGATGTTGAAAACGAGTCATTAATTAAATTTAGATTGCAATTTGATTTTGTTTTTTATCTTAGATCAAAGTGGAGTCCCTCGTGGCCAGTGGTCTATGGTGCCATCTCCAGATCATTAACATTTCACCACAAGGGTCATAGGTTCAAGTCCCGCTTGCTAAAAAATCTTAATATGATAATATGAGAAAGTTTGCTGTTACTTGCAGAAGGACAGTGGTTCTACTCAGATTCATTCTGAGGTCTTCCTCCACCAATAAAACTGGATATGCCATATATATCCTGTGTTGAAAATGGCGTTAAATCCAATTAAAAAAAAAAAGAAAAAAGAAAGTCTGAATGACCGTCTCCATCACACACAATAGGATCTCTATTATTGATTTCTGAAACAAGACAGCCAACTGTACATAATCAAACATGTAATAACATGTACCACTCACCAAAATCTGACCCAAACAGAACCCCTGACCTGGGGACCCATCCTTTACTTCTGAAGAAGTGATATGCCACATAGTTGGGGAGAAATCGTTGTTTTTTGCAGAATCTACACCACAAGTCTGTATGGTTTAATGCTGACCGGTTCTCATCTAAAACTGTCAAACAGCCGAGACCATGGACTAAAAAAAATGCCTGAAATATCAAAATAGTTTCATTATTGATAATTCAACGAATAACATGTTATACATGGCAGTCAGTTTTATTGGAGGAAGTCTCTGGTAGAGTATATTTAAGTCACCATTATTATACCAGTTACTTGTACACTTTCTAACATGCTGTATTTTGGATCAAGCATGACACAAATCCACAAGCTTCTCTTGTTTTTAGTATCATTGTTGTTTTTTTAAAAAAATATAACCGAAAATATTATGATTAATACATGTATGTATATACTTTACTGATGCCATTTCTTGATAATCTACTCCAGTTGTATTTCATTTTCAATAGGGTCCTCCGTGTCCGAGTAGTCTAGGGCACCATCTACAGATTACTTACCTTTCACCACTTAGGTCATAGGTTTGAGTCCCTTGCTCCAAAAACTTTATGTGAGAAAGTTTACCAGTTACTTGCAGAAGGACGGTAGTTCTACTCAAGACTCATTCTGAGGTCTTCCTCCACTAGTAAAACTTGATATGCCATATATAACCTGAAATGTGTTGAAAATGGTATAAAACCCCATTCATCTTCGAAACACAAATAATTATATCTGCAAACAAGTAATATTTATCACAGTTGATTGATTATAGAAGATCACGATCGACCAACTGATCAGGATAAAATTAATAAATCAGTTTCTTTATTTTGTTTGAATATTTAGCCACATTTTTATGCTATTGAGGGCCAACAGATGATCAGTTAAACCCTCGACTTTTACAGCCAGAGTAGTAAATACATGTAATTGTAAAAAAGACTCAAATTACAAAGCTACACAGTACACTAGCTGTTTTTCGAATTGCATACATGTTTAACAAACACTTTTAGGAAATTATTGTTTTGCCATTTAAATGTATTAACAATAATTTAGTAAAATGCAAAATTAGAACAAAAACAATGCACTGATGACTTTGAAATTTTGAAAAAATGTTCTCTGATATGAATTTTGTACTGAATTATATAAAATCTGCCCAATGGTCATCTTCCGGCTTTTAAATGGCAGTTGGGGCTTGAACCTAACCACTTGTTCCTGGGATCCTGGAAGGTTTACCAGTACCAGAGCACATCCATCTTCACAAGTAACAGATATATTTCTTAATTGACTCAGCAGTGTGATATGAATGACAATGTGGTGCAATGTTGATATCAATCATCATGGAGACTACATGGTGGGACAGTGGCACCAACTCACGACCTCTGGACTGATAGCCAGACGAACTACCAAATGAGCTAACCAGCTCCCTGCTTGATTAATCAGAAAAGAACAAATAAGATACCTCCTCAAAGCTCAGAACCAATGGTTCCTTATACATGAAGGCAGCCCTCTTTCTGACAGGTATCCAGGAATACTCCGAGGGTCTCTGAACATCCACTTGCCGGTCATCAAAGTCAGAGTCTTCGATAACCAGATATTCTCCTTCATCGTCGTCTCGCGTACAGTATGGGTGAACATCAGCTGTCATATCTTTGGTCATGACTGTAGGAGGATCTTTGTAAAATAACAAAAACACTTTCACAAGGTAAAGTTATCAGGGTTAATAACCATAACAAAATAATGGAATGTAATCTTACTGCAAATTAATTAGGCCATAATAAATTAATTGCTAGATTATCATCCCCGCCCGCCCCCTAATTTTAATACCACCCTGACCCATTTTATTTTCAAAAAAATTTAAAAAAACATCAAAAATGTTAAAAATAAAAATAAAATCCTCTTGCTAGATCCCCGTTTTTAAGAAAAATTTGAATGATAATCTAGCAATTAATTTATAATGGCCTATGTTATTTTTATTGACTGAATTGACTGACTGAATATTTAGCATAATTTTTATGCCATCCAGGGCTAACAGACAATCAGTTAACCTAACCACTGTTTCCTCAGATCCTGAAAGATTAACCAGTACTTGAGCACACCACATCTCCGCAAGTAACTGATAACTTTCCCACTTGAATCAGCCGTGAGAGACGAATGATGATAAGACACAATGTCGTATATCAATCATCATGGAGACTGTTGCCGGGTGGGAATTCAAACTCACAACCCCTGGATTGATAGATGCTTTACCGGCCGCGTTAATCGTGCCTGATTTTATTTTTTTTTGTATTTTTTTTAATTGTTTATGTCAGGGTAAGTTTATACCAATTTATTTTAGCTCCATTGTGATGAAAGCTCAGAGCTTATATGAACCGCTCTCGAGTCCGTTTCCTGGGAAGAACCAGTACTGAGTGTTGTTTTATGAGAGGCATCGGGTCGACCGGGGAATCGAACCCGCAACCTCTGGCGTGAACGGCCAACACTCTATCCATTAGACTACCGCCCCGCTTAGATTATGTCAGGGTTGCCTGGTATACTTTAAGTAGATACCTCAGAATGTGAAATCTAATTGAAACTGATAACATACACATGGTTGGAGATGGAAAAGTTTTCAATGACACTGCAATTAAGATGCAATTCTTCAATTAAGTTAAACATGATTTTTTACAAATCGTGCTGGAAATTTCGAGGTTGGAAGTTATAGTATAATGATAATGATCTGTTTTAGAATGGAACTGTAATTTACCACTTTACTGTTCTGCCAAGTAAGAAACTGAACAAGTGGCAATCTCTGATTATTCCCCCACTGATTGTATTTTTCAGTTCCACATGTTTTGGAAATATGGCAACATCCAACACTGCTGACCATTGACCTTTAAATAACTTTATGTGAAAAGTTATTCGCAGAAGGACAGTGGTTGTACTCAGCTTCATGTTCACAAATCTGAGGTTTTCTTCAATCATTATAACTGGTTGTTTAATAACATGTAATGTATTAAAAAAAGCTTTAAAGCCTTCTTAGAACGTATCTTGGTTACCTGCTAGATCCTCATTTTTATTAGTAGTTTCTTTGTTTGAATCCTCTTGTGTGATACCATCTTTATCAGCCCCAAATTCGGCATTATCATGTAAAGTTTCTGAACTATTATTTATTTCAGTGTTTTTTTCTTCTCCTGACCAAGTAGGATCATTAGTTTCATGTGTAGCACCATCTTCATGTGTAGCACCATCTTCTTTTT
Organism: Panopea generosa; assembly: GCA_029582155.1. Lineage (NCBI taxonomy): Eukaryota > Metazoa > Mollusca > Bivalvia > Adapedonta > Hiatellidae > Panopea > Panopea generosa. Next base: position 36,527,651 of record CM055904.1, read on the forward strand.
CATTTCTTAGGATGCCGTTCCGAATTTCTGTTGTTTGTTTAGCTACTTCATTAATATTTTCTACTAGCTCCTTATACTTCTCATAACATTTTGAACCGTTCCAGTTCTCAGCTTTGCCACCTTTTATTTCAATTTTATCCAAATTGTTCAACTTTTCTGGGGTACTTTCTCCTGAATTTTTAGTAAAATCGTCGGACGTATTAACTAATTCAGAAACATGAATATTATTAAATTTTTTATCAATATCACAGACTGCTTCTCTATTATTTACATCAGCACTTAAATTGATTGTATCAAAGTCTACATTTGATGGTTTAGACTTTTTGCAAGGAACAGATGAAGTTTCAGTTGAATCATCACTATCGTCACATACTAAACGTTTAGTTCTACTAGATGTATTTGCTATTACACTGACAGATGATATATTAACATTTGCAATATCTGTATCTTGTTTACTAATATGACTATCTTCTATAACAGGTGTGTCTTCCACACCCCAAAATTCTGCATCAGCCTCCATTGTGTCCCAGTTACTGACCTGTGTGCTATTTTTATTCCAGGAATCCGTTTGTAAAGAATTTTCAACATTATGACCGTTTTCATCTTGCATCCAGAAATCTGCATCAGCATCATTGTTTTCCCATGATGCATCTGCATCTGTTTTCCTTTTTTGAAGAGCTTCTGACTCCGATGTAAACATAGATGAATGATCCTTTTCATTATCCTGTCTCTCATTATTTTCATCAAGCGACATTGACCAATCAGGTTGAACATCAGGATCACATGACAAATGCGGAGGTTGGGAAGAATATTCAGCAGTATGCCTCATTTCACCATCATCTGAAAGATGAAACAACATTTTAATCTGATATTTATATTTTGTCTCCTTTCTGAATGATTTCTAACTACTGGTTACTGGATTGAGATTTTCACACAGCACAAGTGAACAAAATAGTCTTTCAAGTCAAGATGTGACTTTTAAATATTGATGGTGTTTAAAAATCATATATGGCAAGGTGAGTCAGACTATTCTTTCATATCAAGGTGAGTCAGACTATTCTTTCATATCAAGGTGTGCCAGACTAGTCTTACAAACAGACAAATTAAAATCCATTTTGACTCCCAATATGAGGTTAATGGCCCCTATAATGAGATACTGTACCCTCAAGTTAAGGTCTTCACCTCAGCTATGTGATATGAACCCCAGTATGAGATTCCTCATTACGAGATGCTGACCCCACCTCCAACTTCCATTATGAGCCTTTGACCCTCAGTGTAAGATTTTGATCCCATTGCGAGATCTTGGAACCAAAGTATCAAATCTTGACTGCAAACATCAATAGAAAGTCTTGACCTCCCCATTATAAAGTCTTGAACCCCATCACAAGGTATTGCCCCTTCTTATTATAAGGTATTGACTCCCATTAAGAGAATCACCTTGGTTACTTCAATGTCTCATTTTGTTCTGCTTCTTCTGACCTTAGTGCCATTCAAAGTCACTAACTTCTACTGACCTTGATAATATTCAATGTCGCTATCGAACTCCCTGTCTTCTGCTATAGAATTCTCTTCTGCTTTTTCATCTCTGTTATCATTGGCTGATATCTGGTCATGTGACTTTTGCCACTGATGGTGTCTCAGATACCTTGTAGTATATGAAATATAAACCAGACCAATAATCATAGATAAAAGAGTTGTTGCATTCCTGACTCTGGTAGTAAGGCATCTATTATACAAGTAGATCAGCCATTGTTATTATATATATATTTTTTTTAATAGGTTTTAGCGCTATTTTCAACACATTCCAGGTTATATATGGCATATCCAGTTTTACTGGTGGAGGAAGACCTGAGACCAAGTCAGACTGAGTAGAACCACCGTCCTTCCACAAGTAACTGGCAAATTTTCTCACATAAAGTTTTTGTGGTGAGTGGGACTCGAACCTACGACCTTAGCGGTGAGAGGTAAGTGATCTTGAGAAGGTGTATTTGACATTCGGCCACGGAGGACTCTTATACATACCGGTATATATATATGTGTACAGTATTTATGACCCTACAACTCCTGAGTTTGAATCCCTGTCTGGTCAAAATTCTTGCTTTGGTTGACAATTCGGTTGTTATGTGATGAATGATATACAACATTACTTCTCATTGCCATTAGTCTCTCACCACTGATTCAAGTTGTGGTGGTTGTGTGACGAGACTTGTGGTGTGTTACAGGATTTTCCATGTCCCTCAAAGTTTATGTTTTTGTCACACTTTTCAATGACCCCCCAACTTGAAAGTGTGAGGGAAAACACTGGTGTTATCTCCCCTAAGCATGTAAATTCACACATATAAATAGTTTACTGAATCTTTACTCACATTCTCCTTCTCATGACCTTGAGAATGTCAGGGTCGCCATGTGATGTGGGGATATGTACTGCTGGAAGAGCTTTAAAGAAATCTGGAACCCCTCGTGACAACAGGCCTTTGCCGAAGAATCCCTGAAGTGGCAGAAAGTTTTATTAATATGTAAATGGTTAACCGTTATAATAATGAACTTTTCAAATTTTCTGTATTTCAACAAAAAAAACTCCCTTCCTTGTGGCAAACCATTCCAATATAATGCAGAAGGGGTTTAGATATTAATTTACAGAACTACAAGGCAGATTGGACTGGAATATACTTCCACGCTGAAATGCCAAATTGATCTACAATGGTTGCAAACGGTATCATTAGTTAATAATTTCTTTGAACTCAATTGTGAAGAAAGCCCTGAGCCTCTATTGGATCGTTTCCTGGGCAGAACCATTATGAGAGTAGTTTTTGAGAGGCCTAAAATGGAGATCTCTGGCATGAGTGGCCAACACTCTATCCACAGCACTATATATGTAACAACCCTGCTGTAGATGGTATCACTGATGTGATCAGCAGACTTAGACTGAAGCACTGCTAGTCAAACTTTGATATAGACATCCAATTTTTGGTCACGATACCCTTCATAATAATAATGATCACGTGTTTGTAATCTAACACAATTGGAACTTAAAATGTGTTTCATTTCTTTCCTGCTTTTCAATAAATTGGGTAAATGATATGTTGTAATGTGCAACACTATAAAATGAGTTTTCTGATAATTTTCTTCATATTTTTTAATGTGTTTTAATGTCATTTTAACACCTTTCAGGTTATATATGGCATATCCAGTTTTATTGGTGGAGGAAGACCTTAGATTGAATTTGAGTAGAATCAAGCTAAGCTCAAACCTACAACTTCACCAATGAGAGGTAATTTTTTTTTTGATCTTGAGATGGCCTTGTACTTATTGACCAAGGAGGTCCATGAAACGAACACACCAGAAATCAAAAGAAAATAGTGTATACCGTAAATAAAAATTAGGTACCATTTTGTAGAGGAATGTGATGTCCCCAGAATGCTTCACTATCACATGGTCATATTTAAGCTCTCCTGTGTAATAGAACCACAAATTGTGCCTGGCTGGTACCCCAGTGATGGTTGCTATGGGAACCGGGAATGGAGACTCTCTGTGTTCTCTTACTCTCTTCTTCTTTCTATGTTGTGCTTGAATTCTGCTCGACATTGTATCTGATGAACTTTAACCTGAAAACAGAATAAAAATTAATTGTACACTGCTGGAACATAAGGAATTAATTTCAATAAGAAATGAAAAGGGTGCCAGAAATGAATGAATGAATTGAGATTTTACAGCATATCTATATTGTAAATTGTAAGGAGTTTTTGTTATTCAAAATTACTGAATATATGAGCATGCACAAGCGATAATGCCAGTGGCATAGCTAACCCTTAAATGATGTGCATGCCCACTTATTTTGAGGATGCATTTCCGGCAAAAATGTGCAAGCTCAGGTGTTGTGGAATAAATTCAGCTACACCACTGACTGCATAGAAATCATAAAAATGCTCGTCAACATAATAAGAATAACTGGGCTGATATAATGATTTTTCTGATGTGCTACATGCCGGTTGGGTAGTTACAAATGATTCTTAAAACGATTGGTTTTAAACAGTTAATCACTAAAATCAGTCAACTACTATAACCGTATGCATAACGTTGGTCAAACTTTATCTGTGTTCAAATGATTACAACTTGTGAGTTTGTCACCAACCATTATCTTCCCTCTCTGTAAAACTAAGCTTTAAAGAGAACATGGGTGACAGTTTGTGGTGAAAACCTTTAGTTTGTATATTTAAGTTTGAATGATGTGTTTTATTCTAGCCAGTTTTATAGCTGCTATTTATTGCAATAGCAAATAGTATCCATTTTCCCCAAAGAGTGGTAACTAAATTCCCAATTGAAAGCTGCAACAATTGTACATATAGTGAAACTGGCCATAATTCCTTGAGAAATAAACAAATATTTGCCATTCTGAATTAAGTATGAATCTTATTCTTCAATTAAATGGTCAGTTAAGCATGTGTACAAGTTTTTATATTAAATAATGTGAACAAATGAATTTAACCCCAAAGTTTTCCCAATTTTAATGAAAACGCTGCCAAAATTCCCAATTCCAAGGGTATGGGTCACTTTCCCAAAATAGTAAAAAACATCAATGTGCTGACTACAACCTGAACACTACCATCAAACTGTGATGGCTTTGACTCAAAGTTCCAGTCACCTACTCTCCAGTAGTCACACATTGCTTCCATGTTCTTGTGCACTCTGGTTCAATCTAACCAAATTACATTAGAACAGATACTTATATATCCCTCCAACCACCCCCACCTAGTGTCAAACACCCCAATGGTAATGAACATTACTTATTCAATGAGCACTTAAATTAATATCCAACATTCCTGTAGGAAAAATATTAAACCACAAATCCTATGTTTTGATTATTTACCGTAATTTATCACAAACAAGTGTTGATGTTGCACAATAACCCAACTGACTGTTGTTCTTCTATTCTAACAATAGGAGACAGAGTTCTTCACAGAGCTATTCGTAAATCGTTACAGGAAGGAACAAGGCTCACACAATCTACAAATTAACAAACAACTATTAAAACAAACAAATCAGCATTTAAATTATTTTGTTTATTAAGCATTATTTTTATGTCCTGGGATCCTGGAAGGTGAACTTGTATTCGAGAACACTTATCTCCATAAGTTATTATTGAGTTACCGATAACTTTCCCACTTGATGTTGTTGTTATTGGGTGTTTTAGGTCACTTTCAACTAAAAACATTTTCGTTCAGTGAGGAAGTTTTTTAGTATCATTTTTCATGTCTTTGATATAACTTGGTTGGGGATAAAACTCATGATATTTTGCATGGGCGACTTACAATATACCACTAGACCACAGCTGCAGTTTTCCTACTTGAATCAACGTTACGAGACGAATGACAATGAGTCACCATGTCGTATATCAACTATCACAAAGACTTTGGACATAAGGGAATAAGAAGTCATGACACCTTCTCTGATAGTCAGACAATCTACCCATTAATGATAATCGGGCAAGGAACAAGAAGAAATATCTAAACCATCTGGAAAATAACAATGTGTGTGAACCAAGAATATCATAGCTCAAGATCCAGATCCTTTTCGATAAAATCGAACAACAACTCACTGTACAATTGTGAAAAGGTCTATTAGCTTCAACAACGTACAACGTATGTGCGACCTATAGGCCTAGTGACTAGTCTAGAAACAGACAAATTACACATCTTGAAACTTCTCAAAAACAAGACAAAAATAATAATAGCTGTGCATTGTGTACACGAATCTGTAAAACAATGGTTTGCTAGTCCACAAGTAATGTATTTATGTCTTACATTGATTAACGTTAAGATGTTCAATATTTCCATATATGCGATCGGCGGAAGGGCTGTTACATGGGCGCAGCCATCTTGAATCCTGGAGATCGTAATAGTTACACTTACGTGATTATCACTTATACATATAAGTGTTACTAAACTCATCAAAGGAGCAACAACTATTTATTTCGGTTTAGTATAATGATGTTAACACTTTAACTACCTTGCATCTTAATTGTCTAATTAGATAGTAGTTGCTTATAATAGTTGTGTTATAATTATGACTAGCGATCCTCACGGTTAGTTATTTTTACCAGCCTCTGAAACCTGATTGATTGGTTTCCTGCTTAATTGATTATTAATGCGAACGGGCTCAAGTAGAAAGAGTTGAATATTTATGTGCAATGACAGATGCCGCGATAATGAGATGGATGTAACTGATGTATATATATTTCAAGGTAACATTTCTAAATTATATTACACATTTTTAGAATGTTGATATACATGCAGCTGTTGTATTTGAACCCCTCAAGTAAATTTAGCTGAAGAGATACAACAAGAGATACAATTTTTTTATAGTCGACATGAGACATAACACAATAAACACAAGCCATGAAGGTAAATGCAAAATAAATCTCGAAATGTATACATATCTATGGAGTGTGATGATGGATGAATGTTGTGGGGCAGCATAATATTCAGCACTCACTCTCTCTCTCTCTCTTTTGAGATGGTTTATCAACACATTCGTGACATTGCAATATTATAAACATTCATGCAATTTTATTGGTGTGTTGGGGACCCTCTGTGGTTTAGTGGTCTGAGGTGCTGTCTCAAAATCAACTCTCATTGCAAAGTTCAAAGGTTCAAGTCTCGCTCTAAAAACTTTATGTGACAAAGTTTGCCAGTTACTTGTGGTAGTTCTACTCTTAGGTTATTTCCCTATTCACCAATACAACTGGACTACCATTATTATGTAACCTAAAATGTGTTAGAAATAACAAATCCCATTATTGCTGTAGGGAGAGCTGGTCAGATTACTGAATAAATCTTGAGTTTGGACAGAGTTGGACTCGCACCTACAACCTCAGCTCTGGGAAGTAAGTGCCCACTCACCCACAGCAGACCTGTTTAGACAGAGGGATAATGAAGCACATTGTAAACAACACTCAGTACCTCTTGAAATTGTATTACTACAGGGTGATAGTTTAATGAGGTCATCAGGATGAGCAGGGGACCAAACTGGCGACCTCTGGTGTGAGTGGTCAACATTCTATCCACTGCACTACCGCCCCACTTACTACGTAGATCTATGTGGTACTAAATGTATATCATTTTTACAGGCCCTGTACTCACAGGCACTGGAATGGCTAATTGTTCTTGATTGTTAGCTTCACTGGATGGTACTATATGTTTACTGTCCGTTCGTCTGGAAAGATTACTCAAAAAGCATTCAAGCTAGGTTAATGAAACTTTGCATGTGTTTAGAGGGCAATAAGGAGATAATACAGATCAAAAAGTGTAGTTGCTAGGGCATCAAAATAGCGTAAAATTACAGATACAGCCTGGATCCTGTGGTAATACAAAAAATATACATTTATGAAACTTGGCATGTGGATAGAGGGTAATAAGGAGACCACGCAGGTCAATAACTGTTTTTTCAGTCAGACAAAAATTGCGTTTGCTATGGCAACAAATTGGTAAACCAGTTAACTTGTCTATTGCTTGCGATGTTCGTTCCACTGTCTTGTTAATTTGTACATAAATTTATGAACTCTTTTTTTATGGAATAGGTTTAAGTGCACATTTTTACTATTTAGTTTCAGAAACCCCAATGAGTGAACAATGGTCAGCCGCAGATAACTAGGAATTAACATTAACAAGGGATAGGGAACTGAGTGTCAATGAAGATGGCTGAATATGGATGGGGCTTGTCACAAGAACTGGTACAAAAAGCTCAATCAGAGCTCCATGAAAACCCTGAAATAAAAGCCCAGGCTATTGATGTAGTACGCGATCAGATTGTGACAAGACCAGATATCAGTAAGTGACAGGTATTACCGTTTTTCTCCCCTCATCATTATCCCATATCACCATCTTCCTTTATCTTTTCTTTCTCTTTCTATTCCACACAGTAGTCTTCCTCATCTTTTTCCCAAGATTATATTCCCTCTGCTACTCCTACTTTTTCCCTCTCCATCCTCTTCTTTGGCATCTTTCTTTTCCTCTAATCCTCGTCCATGCTCTTCATTTTCCTTCTCATTTTCTTCCTCTACCTCATCAATATTAATGTCATCAACTTCATCCTCCTTTTCCTCATCCTTCTTTTCTTTATCTTCTTCCTTGTCATTTATCTACATAAAACATACATCGATCATTATCATTATTAATGTCATCTTTGTTCCTCTCTCACTTTTTTCCTCTCTCACTCTTTTCATCCTTTATTTTTCTTCCTCCTCTTTTTCTACCGTTTCTTTTTCAGTACCTAGTTATTGTCACCAGAATATTCTGACCTTGACCTAGAATTGTTTTTACCTCTATCTTGTAAGCTGCTGAATATTTGTACCAATAACAGGTTCATGACATACAAACCTGTCACATTACCTATACATACCTGAAACATACATCTTCCTGAATTGTTTGTCACAGTTACCTTCTATGTGCACATCAGATATATTATGTGTTCTTAGACTAGAGCAGACCATGCTCTCCGTGCTTGGGTCCATCATGCAGCAGTGAGATAAGAGTCAACTGGTTCGTCACTTGCTCTATATATATCAGAAGTTGAATGATGCCACAGTTTGGTATGCATTAGAGTGCTAGGAATTATGGGACAGGCATGGAATTCCCTGCTTTTTCATAGGGAGTATAACAGTCAGTTTCGGGAGATGTCAGGAACTGGGATATACTACGGGTGTTCTTCAGAACTCCAGGAAGCACTATGTCCTTTAAATCAGTTTCTATTTTGTATAAACTTACTTTACTTCAATATAACATGCTCTCCACAACAAAGACAAATTACACTCAAAGTTTTCCAGAGTAGAATCAGTACTGTTCTTATGTAGATAAAGTGCCTTGCTCAAGGACACCACATTTGACCTTTGCAGGGGGTCAGCCCTTTGATCCTTGGTCTGATGCTCTACCAGTAGTCTAGGCGACCTTTACTTCATCTTTGGGTCATGAAGCAACAATGCTGTATTTTATTAACAAACAATAATCAAAGTATAGAATGTTGCAGGTTAATGTATTGGCAATTTCAGGATGTATGTTCATTATCATTTTTTGATTTCATTATAAATGTTGGTGAAAATCCTATGTAATTTCATGGTCATTCACAATTTCATTAATTTGAGAAAAAAAAATTAAAAAATTGTATAAAATTATGCATAATTTATTTTCACACATTTAACTAATGCCTAAACATTTAAAAATGTTCATGCATTTTTTTACATTTCAGAATTTCTCAGAACTGATGATGCTTTTGTCATTCGCTTCTTACGTGCAAGGAAGTTTGATACATTCGAGGCTTTTAAATTACTGGGAAGATACTTTGAGTATCGGCAAAACAATCAAAATATTTTCAAAGACTTCAATGCCTCAGAACAGAACATCAAAGAAGCCTTGTTTGATGGAATACCTGCTGTGCTGGAAAAAACAGATCATTTTGGTCGAAAGATCCTTGTGTTATACTCTGCTAACTGGGATAACTCGCGGTACGGACTTGCCGCTATTTACAGAGCTATATTATTGACTTTGGAGAAGTTGATTGATGAAGAAGAATGTCAGATTAATGGATTTGTGATCATTGTGGACTGGAGTCAGTTCACGTTCCGGCAGTCAACCTGGCTGAACCCAAAAATACTCAGATCTATGATAGAAGGCTTACAGGTAAATACTGACGTCTACAATAATAAAAGTAACTGGTAAATACTTGTATCTTTAAAATTAGTGTTACTTGTTTTATACTTGGTTCAAAAATAGAAGACGAATAAGTACAGGTAAATACTCGTATAGTCCTACTTGTATTATATACTCGGATCAAACATAAAAGAAGACAGGTAAATACTCAGATCTGTAATAGAAAGCTTACATGAAATTGTCTATACCAGTAATAGGCTGTTGTTGTTGCTTGACATTAGCGTCTCTTTCAACAATTTTTTAGTCATAAAATTAACTGTGTCTGTAGATAAAAGTGTACAGGACCAGGTGTACTCAGGCCACTGTTTTGTGAAATGAACATATTGTGTTGTGAGTGTGCAGTGGTGATAAGGGGTAGGGGAGGGTGATGGGATGGTGGGCATAAAATGAACTTTAAAACTGTCTGTCCATCTGTATGCATTATCACATATCATGTTTCTACTTTTAAACTTCTGAAACATACTTAAAATAAATGTTTTGACAATAACATATACTTAACACATATTGTGCAACACTCTGTCTCATACATTCAAGGTCAGGGTCACACTTGATATTCTTCAAATTATTAAAAAATGACCATGATAAGAATTGAAATTTAACATATCAGTGGCAGTAAGAAGTGTATATCTAGTAAAGTTGGCAGATTTATTACATTTCTAAGATGGATCAAGTAAGCTCAGTAGGTAGCTTGTCTATCAGTCCAGGGGTTATAAGTTTGAATCTCCACCTGGCAATAGTTTCTGGGATGATTGATAAACAACATTGTGTATCACTGTTACTTGTCTCCCACTGCTGACTCAAGTGGGAAAGTTATCAGTTACTTGCAGAGATAAATTTGCTCAAGTACTAGTCAGCCTTCAAGGAAAGAGTGGTTAGTTTAACTGATCATCTGTTAGCCCTCGATAGCATAAAATGATGCTAAATATTTTATCAATCAATCAGTCAATCAGTCAATCAATCAATCGGTCACATTTGTAAACCAATTAATCAGCTTAATTATTCTTACTTTTTTTAGGATTGCTTCCCTGCCCGGTTTTCAGCGATACATTTTGTGAATCAACCCTGGTATATAGAAGCCGTATTTAAAATGCTGAAACCCTTCCTTAAAGAGAAGAACAGAAACAAGGTATGACTGAGATTTGTTTATCCAATCAGTAAGCAGTATGTACTTTCTAAATACGGGATAGGGGTATTATGTCATTTTCCAGATACTACCATCTGCTAGTATGTACAACATTCAGTTTGGTGAAAGAATCATTCAGAAATTGTTTGAGTAAATTTATTTTTGAATGTTTTAAAGCCATTTCCAACACATTTCAGGTTGTACATATGGCATATCTAGCTTTATTGGTGGAGGTTAATCTCGGAATGAATCTGTTGTGAAAATAACTTTCTTACATAAAGATTTTAGACCCAGCGAACCATATAGAAGATTCAGTGTAAATTTAATATATACAAATTTCCAATTTCAAATAGAGCAGTATAACTTTAAAGGTACATGTATTATGTATACCCATTTCAGATTCACTTCCATGGCATCAACCTTGGGACACTTCACAATGCCATCCACAAGGAGGTGCTGCCCGCGGAGTTGGGTGGGACGGAGCCGCCGTACAACAATCAAAACTGGGCTAAACAACTTATAGGCGACGAGAACTTCAGTTTTAGTGATAAACATATCTACTGGCCAAATACATCACAAATCAAGTGGGTTTTCATTGTCTTTAGTTAGTTTATTTTGTCATTATTAATACTAATCTCACTGTATCTGTCTTTCTACAAACTTTATAATGTTATGTACTTTGCAGCAATTGCAGTTTTTAGTGGATCTTCACCAAACTTATATAGTAGCTGTTTAAACGTTATATCTCGGACAAGATTATGAACTGGTCAAATTGGATTATTTATGCCAGAGTTATGGCCCTTGCATCTTCATTAATTGCATAATTTGACCTTGTGTGCATTCCACATGCTCATTTTATTTTTACCAAACTTAAACTTGCATACTGGTAGTTATATTTAGGGTGGTGAATGGGGGTGGGGGGCACTTGACCTGAAAATGGGTACATATGCCCTTTATATGTCATCAAAACATAGGCACAAACTGTACATTGCAGCCTAAAATTTGGTGGCCATTCAAATTCATCATAGGGGCCAAAACTCTACAGTCAAACAAAATTTAATTATATTGGGGTCAAAACTCTAAATAAAACTTTGTGTATACAATGGCCTATTCTCTTGAATTTCATTAAGAATAAAATGCATGTGTCTTATGAACAAAATACTTTGTTTGTATTTGAAGAAAATGTAATGAACCCTTGATTTACCAAGTGGTCAAAAGTCTACATTATGTATCCAGAAAGGAGGGTCAAAGCTCCACATTGCAGTATGAAAAAGAAAAAGGGGTCAAAACTCTACATCATATGTCCAAAAGGAGGGTCAAAACAGTGGCACATAATATGTACTCACCAAGATATAAGGAGTGCCCCCACCTCCCAGTGGTTATATAACCCTAATATCTGGAATAATGGCCCTTGAATTGCTAAAAATTGTATTATTTGACCTTATATGCACTCTAGGACTTACAGTTTTCATTTATTTTCACTAAACTTACACAGTAGTTATATAATCATAATATATTGGACTTGTTCATGATGCCAAATAATTAATGACCCTTGAATGATCAAATTATTGACAAAACCCTAATATCCCATTCTTGATAATTACTGTAGGAAGTTGTGGTTCTTGAAAAGTTATTTTTACATTGTGTTTTCCTCAACCACCCACAGTTTTCAGTGAATCCTCACCAAACTGACACAGCAGTAAAAGACCCATAATATTTCGAAAAACTTCTTGAGCTGGCCAAATTTGAAAATATTCTCAGAGTTATGGCCCTTGAACTGTAAATAAAAGTGTTATTTAACCTTGTTTGCAATCGCTTACCTAAGGTACATTGTACTTAAAACCGTAAAATGCTGGATAACATGTTGAAAAGATTCAATTTGAGATAAATGTTTGAGGTGTGTCCATTGAATGGTCAAAAATCAATCCTTCAGTCAAAATACAGGAGGGCATATTTGCATGATTCTGTCCGTTCGTCAGTCAGTTTGTCAGTCACACTTGTGTGTTCCCTCTGTAGTGTCTACCTGCATGGACCATTTTTCGAATAACTTTACAGAAATGCATAACATTACGACATGTCCTGAACAACAACTGTATGGCTACCTCAAAGGTCAAGGTCACATACAGGAATTTTGCATATTATGGAGACTGTGAATTTCCATACAATGCACTGTTGATCTTGTCCCCCCTGTAGCTTCCAAAGTTTATGCACTGACCGATTTCAAATAACTTCCCAGAAGCATAATATGACGATGTATCGTGTATAAAACTGGATGGCAACCTTAAGTTCAAGGTGATGTTGAAGACCTAGGCATATTGATGCTTTTTATTTCCTTATGCATGTACAGCAATACTGGTCATCTCCGGCCTGTATCTTTCAAAAGAACAGATCAATTTTCAAAAAATTTCACACAAGTGTTCAGCATAACATGACGAAATGGGTACATTTGTTCATGTCCTTCCTTTATCTTGTAAATCGTTGGACAGATTTTGAAATAACATGGCACAAATGTTCACCATAATCAGACATCTTGATCAGATATACAATATTTTATTTTCTAAACCATATGTCAGAATTTGAAATACTTGACATAAATATTCAACATAAATGTTGTTTATCACACACGACCCAGGTCCTTTGCACAAAGGTCAAGGTCAGAAATGATGGCATTATGAAATAATGTGCCACAAATATTCACCACAATGAGACAATATTGGCTTGCGAGTCTGTACTGGTGGGCTCAATATTGCGGCCCTTGGGCGTATAGTTATATCTTTGTATTAAAATTAAGCAAACTAAAATTTTAATAATATCGGAAATATTTGTAAAACAGCAACCAGTTCTGGTTCTACCCAGGAAACAAACTTGTGAGTGGTTGATATGAGCTGAGAACTTACTTCACAATCGGGCCAAAATAAATTATTATAAACTAAGTGTATTTTTGTTTTATTATACAGGACGCGATCGAAGTCTTTCCCCTCCGATTTCTACACAGAGAAAGATGAGGAAGAAGAGATGGATACAAAAGGCACATATCTTGATGAAGAATTCTTCCTTATAGAGTGATAAAGCATACTTCCTTGTTGGGAAATGAAAAATTCTTCCTTGTTGGGAAATGAAGATTTTGTTATGATGAAAAATTCTTCCTTATAGAGTAAAGAAGAAAACAGGTACTTCCTTTTTGGGATATGAAGATTTCTTTACTGGAAGGATGATGAAGAATTCTTCTTTTACAAATAATGAGGAGATAAAGTATAAGACGATTAACAGTTATTTCATAAATGGGAGACATTGCTACAAGTGATATTATTAGTTTTTCTTCCATTTTTTTATTTGATGAAGATTTCTTCCCAGTTGATGTATGGAATGTGTTCCATATTGGATGATGTGTTCACAAATTATGCCTCATTGTGTCATGAAAATATTTAATTCTTAAAAAATGTTAAATTTAGAGTAATTTAAATTCCTGCAATAGTTGCTTAACTTGGTTCCCTATTTGATGCCTCACAGAGACCTAGATGGGATCTGATATCATAGAGGTACCAGCATTCAGTTAGCATTTCAAACTATGTTTATTTATTTAAATTAGCAATATTGTTTTAGAAATAATGTTTCTTTTGTTAGAGTCATTAGCAAGTGACTAGGAAATACATAATATATACTCGGTAAAAATAATAAGTATCCATTTTTCAAAACAGATTATTTCTTTTAATTTTAAGATTCATTTTTTATTGATTGTGTACAGGGCCTAAATTCATCAACAATTTGAGTCTGAGAATCGGACTCGCAACTCAAATCTTACATTTTTGTAAAGCCCTGTAAGTATACAATTATGGGTAAGAAATGTAATTATGTAACATTGTCTGTTGAATAATCATTCAAACTGTTTGTTTTTTGCAAATAATCATAGCAAATTGCTTGTTTAACAGATGTTATTTGAATGACATTTTTAACAATGTAAGTCTGAATCTCAGACTCAAAATATTGCTGAATTTAGGTCCAAGTCTAGATCACTCATCTGTGACATGACCAGTTTCCATAGTTATGCATGATAACCAGCGCAACATATTTTTCCAATTCTTTATTACACATCTAGATAATGTTAGAAAATCATTGAAAGTTGTTGTAGTTAAGTATCATTCAGCAGAATCAAGCTATCAGAATGTTGAATGCTGGATCAGCATAATTATGCTTTACTGTAGTACATACATGATAGTGTTGATAATATGATAAGAGGATAATCTTTATTTGGATAGTTTTTTATTTTTGCCAAGTATAGTTAAAAATGATAAACAGAGATGCGTTACAGGATTCCGTGCACACTCGACATTTGACCAATTTGAAGTATTACTTACTAAAAGTTCTGGGAAACGTTCCTATAGGTTAGGCTATAATAAATTAATTACTGGATTTTCATTCCCGCCCACCCTGGGTTTTTTTACCTGCCCCGACATACTTTATTGTCTTGTCAAGATTGCAGACTTTCTTTTTTTGTCAGCGGGAACTGTAATTTGTAAAAGCATTGTCACGTTTTAAACATTTTGCTTTTCATAATGGTTTTCTTTCATTTCGTTCCTAATACGACACTTTTGATCTGATATCTGAGAAATAAAAAATAAATTTGCTCCCCCTACCCTCCGACCCTTAATTGAAATAAATCTGGATGATGATCTAGGAATTCATTTATTGTAGCCTCTACTCTCCCAAAGCATCAGTTGAATAGTTCCAATTCTCTTCCATTGTCCACTGGCTAAGGAGCATATAATATCGCCTGTTACCGATGTTAAAGAACAAACATGGCCATCTCATCATGAGTGCATTGTTGTAGTTAACAGTAAATGCTACTGCTTGTGTTGTTGTGGAAACATAGCAATACGATGAGAGGACTGGTGAAAATATATAATGGAGCATGTTTAGTGATAAAAATAATACAAAATAATCAAAATTTTAAACCTGTACATTTTGATGCGTCTGGGGGTTGTGCAATAAATTTCATTTCACAGGCAGTCTTTATTGTTTTCATGTGTTATAGTTAACTTTTTAATCTTTGTCAGACATGTTGAATAGTATGCACCAGAAATGTCCTGATGTTACTTCATATGGAATTCATATGAAAATGTAAACATGAAATTCATATGAAAAAAAAAAATCTTATTAATATGAAATTACATGTGAAGTTTTTTGCATATGTAAAAAAGAAATATTTGAAAAACATAACATTCATGTGAAATAAAAATAACCATTAAGTTCATTAATTATCGATATCATGAACAAATTAATGATCATGACAGTATTTTAACATTTAATCTTAATTTTGAAATACTACAAGATAATTTGCATTGAAATTTATTTTATACACTATTAACTAACGCCATTCCTTATTTTCTCGAAGAGATCCTCCGCCACTGAGTGATCTAAGGAGCTGTTGTCTTATGACCTCTGACCTCTCAATGCTGAGGTCCAAAAAACTTTATTTTAAAGTTTACTAGTTACCCACAGAGAGGATGGTTGTTCTACCCTGAGATTCAATATGAGGTCTTTCTCCACCAATAAAACTTGATATGCCATATATACCCTGACATGTGTTGAAAATGACATTATGGTCTCATCGGGATCTGACATAATAAAGGTACCAGCATTGTTAGCATTTCAAACTAAGTTTATTTGTTTAAATTAGCAATACTGTTTTACAAATAATGTTTCTTTTGTTAGAATTGTTAGCAAGTGACTCAGAAATACATAATTATATACTCAGCAAAAATAATGAGTAATCAAGTTTGCCAGTTACTTGCGGAAGGACAGTGGTTCTACTCAATCTGACTCAGTCTGAGGTCTTCCTCCACCAATAAAACTGGATATGCCGTAATTATATACCCTGACATGTGTTGAAAAATGATATTATGATAAACATTATTAAAAGAATATTTAGTGAAATTTCAACTGAACACTATTACTGATTCTTTAAAAGTGGCAAATTTTAAAGTCTTGAGCTGAGAATATAATAAACCAAATGTGTGATGAATATAGGTCACTATTGACCTGATGTAGAGCAACTATTGCTCCGCCCACTGTCCATGTGGTGTTGTTTGTCCAAGTAAATATAATGTAATACATTGAAGTGTCTATTTAGAGACCGTTAGCTTGTCTAAGGAAAATGGGAGACTTAGAAACAATATCGATTGCTGATTGGATTATTAAACTTATTTGATTGACAGCACGTGTAAATTCCAGGAAAATTGAGAGACCGTTAGCTTGTCTAAGGAAAATGGGAGACCTGGAAACAATATCGATTGCTGATTGGATTATTAAACTAATTTGATTGACAGCACGTGTAAATTCCAGGAAAACAGGTGACATTTTAATTTTCCGAGTCAAAAGGTTTTAGTATGTATATAATTATATAGTTTTCAGAATTTTTGTCATTTTTTTATACCTTTGTACATTCTAGAAATTGTAGTGATATTGAAAATGTTACGCAATACATGTATATCTCCCATGGATGAGCTAATGTAACCCAATGCATGTATATCTCCCATGGATGAGCTATGTAACTCAATACATGTATATCTCCCATGGATGAGCTAATGTAACCCAATACATGTATATCTCCCATGGATGGGCTAATGTAACCCAATGCATGTATATCTCCCATGGATGAGCTAATGTAACCCAATACATGTATATCTCCCATGGATGGGCTAATGTAACCCAATACATTGTATATCTCCCATGGATGAGCTAATGTAACCCAATACATGTATATCTCCCATGGATGGGCTAATGTAACCTAATGCATGTATATCTCCCATGGATGAGCTAATGTAACCCAATACATGTATATCTCCCATGGATGAGCTAATGTAACCCAATACATTGTATATCTCCCGTGGATGAGTTATGTAACCCAATACATGTATATCTCCCATGGATGAGCTAATGTAACC
Source organism: Panopea generosa (assembly GCA_029582155.1). Classification (NCBI taxonomy): domain Eukaryota; kingdom Metazoa; phylum Mollusca; class Bivalvia; order Adapedonta; family Hiatellidae; genus Panopea; species Panopea generosa. Next base: position 36,545,419 of record CM055904.1, read on the forward strand.
CAATACATGTATATCTCCCATGGATGAGCTAATGTAACCCAATACATGTATATCTCCCATGGATGAGCTAATGTAACCCAATACATTGTATATCTCCCGTGGATGAGCTATGTAACCCAATACATTGTACATCTCCCGTGGATGAGCTATGTAACCCAATGCATGTATATCTCCCATGGATGGGCTAATGTAACCCAATACATGTATATCTCCCATGGATGAGCTAATGTAACCCAATACATGTATATCTCCCATGGATGAGCTAATGTAACACAATACATGTATATCTCCCATGGATGAGCTAATGTAACCCAATACATGTATATCTCCCATGGATGGGCTAATATAACCCAATACATGTATATCTCCCATGGATGAGTTAATGTAACCCAATACATGTATATCTCCCATGGATGAGTTAATGTAACCCAATACCGGTACATGTATATCTCCCATGGATGAGCTAATGTAACCCAATACATGTATATCTCCCATGGATGGGCTAATGTAACCCAATACATGTATATCTTCCATGAATGGGCTAATGTAACCCAATACATGTATATCTCCCATGGGTGAGTTAATGTAACCCAATACATGTATATCTCCCATGGATGAGTTAATGTAACCCAATACCAGTACATGTATATCTCCCATGGGCTAATGTCTGACCTCATATGCGCCGTTTTTTTTAAACGTTAGATCCACCATTGTTAACCATATGCTATTTCCATTACACTTTATGATATATATATATTGTTTATTGTGCTTCCATATTCATACATAGCACTGCTGATTCATGGGGATGGTTCCATGTCATTAGGTTTTAAATTAGTTTTGGAGTCCTGCGTCAGTGCTGGAAAATACCACTCGTTCGCTCACCATGACGAGTGAACTTTTTGGTCAGGACGAGTAAGATTTAAGATACTGACCTTAATAATTCTTTGATTTTAAGCATTCAATTTAAAATGTTGGAAAGAGAGGACGAATAGCTTTTATTAGAAATTTCAAGCGTGGCTCAATGGTCAAAGACGCCAGATCGCTCTCCTCCAAACCTCCAAGGACTTGGGTGTTGACCCAAAGATTTGTGAGATAAATTGAAAGTTACTTGCTGGCGAATGGTGGTTTCACTGTGGCATTCATGTAACATCTCAGCTCACACTTGAAGGCTTCCTCCATATAAAGCACTGGTAGCCATGTTTCCTATACAGTGTTGAAAATGGCTGAAACACCCCGCCCTACATTCCAGCACTGTCACTCTTTTTTTCTTTTTTTTTGAAAAAAAACAACAAGATACCAAAAAAAATTCAGATATAACAATTTTGACAGTTGATTTATTTTATATGATGTTAATGGTTTTACCTGTAAAACTAATTCTGTTAGTGTTTGTTTTTGTTTTTAAACATATGTCAGTACAATGTAGCACATTGAACTCAATTGATATTTATATACTAGTAAACTACATTAATATTTATATGATTATTTTAGCTCAGTTCCAATAGATACAGATGTTTACCTGTACCTTTTATGTTGTGCCAATTTCTTGTCATGCTCTGTATTTAATATTGAAGTCATATTTTGTGAAGTTAGTGACCATCCAAATCTGCCATTTGTTTAAGAAATGAGATTTTAAGATTAGAATTGGGAAGCTTTTGTTGAATTTTGTTAAAATAAAAAAATTGCTCTCTTTTTTATCCATTTGATAACTTACAATCACACATACCAATAATATCCCTCTCTTACTCAAATGCGATTTAAACTCATTCTGTTGCCTTGTTTCATGTACTAGATAATTAACCACGATTGTAAATTTATAAAATGTTTTTGGGCAATGAAAAAAAACAACCAGCAAAACCAGGATCCCCCGTGCCTGAGTGGTCCGAGGTGCCATCTCGCCACCACTAAAATTATATATATGAGAAAGTTTGCCAGTTACTTCCAAAACGGACTATAGTTTTTATTCTGATGCATTCTGGGGTATTCCTCCATTATTAAAACTGGATAAACATTAACTTTTGTAAGCAATACTTACAGTGTTATGATGAAATGTTACTGTTACTTAATTAATGATTTTGACAACATAGGTGTAAATCCACCATTTTTGTTCTTTATTCTATAGTAAATAACAAAAGTTTGAAGGCTTATCATTCATAGAGAATTCCAAATGAAAGAAGTGAAACTTACATTTTACTGTTTGTCAACCTCTGCACTATCAAAATATAATGAGAAAAGTAGGGATCATGTGTCATAAAAGAGATTTTTTTCTGCTCGGTGTGTACACTGGTGACAAAGTGAAAGTAGACTTCCGAAATCATGTATTCATACCCCAATTTCCAAGCATCATTTTTTTTTCTAAATTCACAATTCAAACATGACAATGCTATCAAAATGTTTAAAATACATAAAAAATGTCATTGAAATAAAAAAAAGAGCATTAAAATAAGGAAAATGCATTTTTAAAGAAGAAGAAACGAAGATTACTTATAACCGCCATTATACGACTACCCCACAGAAGCTTTTCCTTTTTCCAATGGTGGTACTATGCCTACAACATTAACAAATCATGAATGAAATATTGCTTACAATAGTTTGATAATGAGGCTATGAAATTCACCCAGCAATACTTAAATTTTCATAACCAGAAATGTGTTGAAAATGACATTGAATCCCATTTTCCCCTCCCTCCCCTTAAAAAAAGGGCAACAAGAGCCATAATCATGTGTAAAGTGTAAACTTATGATATAACTCTATTGCCAATTGACTCATTTTACATGTTTCTTGTCTATAGAATAATTAATCATTGAAATGAGTAGTATTTAAAGGTCTTTAGTGATTTTGTGTTGTTAAATTGTACACAATGAGTTGTCTGTCCTAACTTACTCATGTATAATGTTACACAAGAAGAGCGACACCCAATGTACGGTAAATCGATTTTGAATTATTAAGGACCCTTTGGGGATACTGTGGTTTTTTTTTTACCCAATAGAGCACCTGATCCTGTGAGCACCCACAGAGCACCGTCACCTGGGGATTCTTTTGGGCTTTTTTATTGTAGGAACCATTTTTGATGATATAGTTTTATGTATAGCTTTACTTGTTTATATTTAATTATGGTGATTAAATTGCCTTGAAAAGCTTTTTACACTTTTCATTGTTATGTGAAAGATAATTTTATTTGATTTATATATAGTACGATATGATAGATTTTGATCATTTTTATGAAGTTGTTTGCATTTTTTTTAGATTATATTTATTATACAAATTTTTTACTCATTTTGCTTGCACAGAGGATGAAGGTTTTGTTGTTGTTAAAGATGTTTGTATTGTTGCTAATTTTTGTCTGTATATTTCTGCAAAATGACTAACATAAAAAAATTATTATTTAATATATTAAGTGCTTTGTTGTCACAGACGATTGTGGGTTTCAAACGCAGCAGCGTGTCATAAAGACTTAATTCTAACTGCTGATTTTCACAGTTCAGGTTCAACATCAGAAGGAAAGTTCTAGGACTGTCAGCTGTGCCGTCAATAATGTGACTGAGAAGAAAACCATGTCTTACTTCAGTTGTGTTTAATATGCTGCAGTCATCATGTCTGTATATACAAAACTACACAAAACAACCAATAATCTGCTGATCAATGTATAAATTCGAATAAAATATTTCGACAATTTTCTTACAAAGATTTCTGATGGCTTATGCGGTATATATACTGATATTGTTGATAAGTTTTATATTTCAACTTTTTTTATAGAATGTTGGGTGGGTGCCTTTAAAGCTTTTTTTTTTTTCATTTTATTTTTCAATTATTTTGAAATTTTATTGCACATTTTTTAAAAAATGTATTTGATTAAATATAGTCAAAATTAAATAAAATATATACCAATTAACAAACAATTACGATAAAGATTTACAAATTCATATTTGTGATGTAATTCCGTCATTTCCCCATAAATGTGTAACACCGTCATTTCCATTTAAATGCGCGACATATGCTGCTCCGTTCATCAACTTTGTCATAACACACAATTACTTTATCTCTGTATTGGTGCCACAAGGCAACTGCAAAACAAGAGATGTTGTTTAGGCCATTATAAATGATTTGCTAGATTCTCATCCAAATTTTTCTTAGAAATAAGGGGGTTGATGTTGGGGAGAGAATTTTATTTTATTATTTTTTTTTAATGAAAATAATAGGGTAGAGCAACTTGAAAATTAGGGGGTGTGCTGGAATGATAATCAAGGAATAAATTTATTATGGCATAAATATGCAGGAATGTATTGAGCATAGTTAGTGCATAGTTAGTGCGAACATGTAAGTTCCTATCTCATGAGCTTTCAACAAAAAAACATTCATTCCTTACCGGTAATTAGATATTTTGCCCAATTTTCATCCCACAAATAACTAATAGTTATGACTGCAAATTCATTCACAAATGTTAGGTTGATCAACGAATTATTTTTGGCAATTTCTTAGACATCGGTGCATTTCGCTTACCTTCATAAGTCTTAAGATTTTTGCACAAACACAGTGTGCCACCCAGGAATGATTCATTTACACAGTAGTTTTGCAAATTTTAAAAATCATATTATTTACCAGGCTTACAATTATCAAAAGTTCCTAAAAGTGATGAAAGCGAAACACTAAATAATTTTCATCAATTTGTAAGTTAATGAATGTTAGTGAAACAGGACCCAAGTCTGCATTAAGAACCATTAAACTGTAATTACATTTTTACTACCTGCTACCTTAAATGTATCATGTAATGTGTACTCATTTGAGGTTGAGCCTCACACACATTGTCCAGGAAATAAAGTTAATAATGTTTGCAAATTGTTTGATGTTGCCGGTCGCGGCCCTCATCATATGGACGTGATAAACTAAACACAACACCACACTATTCAAAATAAAATGGATATTTGCTGTATAATGACTGCATAGATTTGTATGGTTGTAATAAAATCTGAGGATGAATAATGCATTAGCAATTTTACCACCCATTTGTATGGCCAGTTGAATTTATTTGCAATAAAATTCTTGTTGTGTTCATATTTAGTGTTTCTTTTTTACACCCAGTCTAGTACCAACTATCTAACAAAAAAAGTTCGGAAAGACTTTTGAAGACACGTGAATATTGTTAAAATACACCAATATATAAAATAACAGTACAAAAAAATTGTCTTGGGGTATTCACTATTTTGATCTTTATCACTAACCTAGTGAATTGTTTCAAATAAGGTTTCATTTGTTTACATTGTCATCGTAAAGTGTTGTCGCCCCCTTTAAGTAAAACAATGTATATAGATGAAATTGTTAATTCTTTGAATATTTTTAGCTCTACTTGCCAAAGGCCAGAAGTGCATGTGATGGCGCGGTGTCTGCCGTCAGTCGTCTGTCGTCTGTCGTCTGTCGTCTGTTAGCAGCACTTTCTCTGAAACCACTAGGCAAATTAAACTGAAACTTCACATGCATGTTTCTGTTGCATAGGACACTATACAGAAGATTTTTTTTTTCGATCTGAAATTCAAGATGGCTGCCGTTACTAAAAAAAGTCCAAAACTTAAAAAATCTTCTTCTCATGAACGGCCCCGCAGATTTTCAAAATGTTTATGTATTAATGATGACCAACTATAGTATTGTTAGATTTGTTCAAATGATGTCCCTAGGGTTAAATATGACCCCACCCCGATGGTTCAATTAGGGGACACATGTCATTATAATATTTATTTATTTATTTTTTTTTAAAATGGAAATGATTTTGCCTATATCTTAACAGAAGTATTGTTAGGTGAAGGAGGTTCAGATTTGTAAAAATGAATGGGTTCCACTGTCTTAAGGGGTCAGGAGGGGCCCCAAAAGGGTACAAATTTGGATTTACTGAAATCGTTTTCTTACAAACCGGTATGTCAGATTTGCACATATTTGGCATAAATTATCCCTATGTGCAGGCGTTTGATTGCAGATAAGAGTTAAGGGCTAAAATTTATAGAGGCCCTGTAAGGGGACTTAGAATTTTACATAGGGATACTATGGGAAAACAGAAAATTCTCTTTTTTTCATCTATTCTGAAACCACTAGGCCAATTAAACTGAAACTTCACATGCAAGTTTCTGTTGCATAGGAGATTTCTTTTTTAGATCTGAAATTCAAGATGGCCACTGTTACTAAAAATAGTCCAAAACTTAAAATCTTCTTCTCATGAACAGCCCAACATATTTTCAAAATGTTTATGTATTAATGATAACCAACTATAGTTTTGTTAGATTTGTTCAAATCTTGTCCCTAGGGTTAAAAATGACCCCACCCCGATATTTCTATTGCATAGGAGAATTTCAAAAAGTGCTATGGCCACTATGAGTCAGTAGAGCGTCCTCAGGCCCTCTTGGGCCTCTTGTTTTCAAATAGAATGGGCGCATCCGACTCAATCCAGAAGTCATGAGTTTGAATCCCCACCCCGCAATAGCCTCCTTGATGATAGATATATAACATTGTCTCTCACCGCTGATTCAATTGGGTAAGTTATCTGTTACTTGCAGAGACGGTTGTGCTATAGCATTAGTTAACCTTTCAGGATCCCAGGAAACTGGGTAGGTTACCTGATCATCTGTTAGCTCTTGATGGGATAAAAATTATGCTAAATATTTAATCAAATGGAATGGCTGTGGTCAGTCAGCAAAAATAAGCTGCAAAGGTTAAGAGTGCGTTTCCATAAATGCACCACAATTTATATATCAGGAATCTGGGTTTCATTGATGTGTGGATAGTTGTTATTGAAAAATTCATTGATGTGTGGGTAGTTGTTAGTGAAAAATTCATTGGTGTGTGGGTAGTTGTAAGTAGTAACTTTAAGTATAAAGGGCCACCCCATTTGCCTTCACGAGTCCCTTTAAGTTTAAAAAAAAATTAACAAAATGTTCAAAGTATAAAAGGGACCAAGATTCTGCCTAATGTTAAACAGGAGTTATCCCCCTTGGTTTCTCATGTCTCCATTCTGATATTAAACAAATATGCACATGAAGTTTATTGGTGTATCAGTGTTGGTTCCTGGGATACAGGTATAGGAGCATACCTAAAAACTTTGACCAAATTGTCAAAGTATAAAAGGGACTATGATTCCACCTAAAATCAAAATAAGAGTTATCCCACTTGGCCCCTTGACGCCCCTCTATTGTAATAAACTCACAATTTCATTAATTAATGGGTAGTTATTACTAACATATGATCATAACGGTACTTAAAAACCTAGAACTAAAAAAACCCGATGCCGACACGTGTAAAAAAGCTACCCCTTTATATTTAAAAAGTCATGCTAAAATAGTTTGGCCTAGGTGTCCCCGAGTTTTACTAAACATATCAACTTGAGATTTTCCTCAACTCAAATATTTGAAATACCTTGCACTGCAACTTCATTTACATTGACAATCTGGCGTATTATCCTTTGCCAAAGAATAATGGTTCGACTTCAATTCTGTTATATTACGTGTCCAAGACAGTAATCATTTACAAAATACCGGTGTTATATTATATTTCCTTTCTCCAAAAAATTCACTCACAAGTGAAAATTTTAGAGAATTTTACTATCCTATCCGTGCGCAGGATGTTAAATAGTTTAAATTTTTGACAATCCAAGGGCCTTAACTTGGACAATCATTACCTGATTTGAACAGTTCCAAAAAATTGTGATAATGTCTACTTTACTGAACAAAGAAAAGAACCGATTTTCATACATATATATTTTTAATGTTATAATAGAAATAAACATGTAAAATGACCAACATAGTTTCTGGCGGAAGTTTAAATGTAAAATAAAACCAATTGTAACTAGCAATTATGTGCACATTTATAGACAAAAAGAGTGGAAACTGTTTTCTACATGCATGCACATTCCAGTATGTTGCATGCGCTATTATTATTTTCAGTCTGATTTTATAGACATTAATGTCAATAGGAAAAATATGTAGAAGAAAACATGAAATTTTGTTCCATTTTCCCAGTTTTTAATATGCCTAAATCTGTAAAATAGCTGAAGAAAACGAGAAACTTTTGATAGTGCATCTGTGATGTTTGTCTCGACCCCTAGCTACCACATTTAACCAATCATATCCTTTTCCTCCCCGTAACAGAAGCCATGATCTTTGCGATACAAATGCACCTCGGAATACTCTTTAATGATTTAAACTTTTTTTCATATTTCAATAAATCTGCACTTAAAAAACATAGAAGTTTCTATTCTGTTCAATATGTAAAGTACCAAAAGTTTTGTCACATAAAATACATGGAAATTCCATAGGGTACATTTAAAGCCGGATGTGGAATTGATCTCCCGAAGATGCAGTCTGAAATTGAACTTGGGTTTGTAACAAACAGAATCGGAGAATAAATCAAATATACCAACTTTCATTCTGGTGATATCTACCATTCTAAATCGTTCTTTTTTCAATGTAAAGGGAGGTAATTTACTGAAATCATAACTTTCAAGAGGGAATGCATGTACAGTGATGCCATATTATGCATTTTTTTACAAGTTTTACATTTTGTGGTGTTTTATCTCATCATTTACACAGTTTCAGTTGTTTAATTAGACAAATAGTGATTTTATTTGACAAAATACTTTTTCACACAAAGGGACAATAACTTTCAACTAGATCATAAAATAAATCCTGTTGATGTTGCTCTTAGTACTTTGACAGATATAGTCAAATTAAAAAAATATCGAAATCTTTTTTTGTATTATAGTTAAACTTGCATGAAAGTACCGACAAAACTTTTGGAACTCAGTATATCTAAGTTTGGCGAGGATACATGGAAACTAAAAGTTTACTGACACAAAGCGATCAAAATAGCTCACTTTTTAACTTTGCTAAGGTGAAATATTATGCTCAAAACAAAAAAGTTCAGTCAGTAATTATTCTGTTAGTTACATTTAAAGCCAGATGTGTGCCCGAATGTGGACATGCTATTTCAAACTCAACCTGAAATTAAATTTGGGTCTGAAACCCAAAAGAATCCATAATTAAATCTAAGTTTATCAACTTTGGTTTTGGTGATATCTATCATTCTTCATCTATTTATACTTGCATGAAAATGCGGACAAAACTTTTTACTTTGAGTATATATATCTTCTTCAAATAGTACTACAAATTACAAAACCATGCACCAAGTTTGGGGAATGCAGGCAAAACACATTTTGAGAAAAAGCCAAATTCAAACATTGAATTGTTTACAACAGCAATGGCGGGCAGTGACAGAAGTAACACAATCTCATTATATTTTTTTCTTGTTTAAGAAAAACAAACAACTATCTCGGGAAACAAATACATAATTTTCAGCCATTATAGATTAAATCAGACTCCTATTTACAGGTTACGTAATTAAGTATCAGGGCTGGAAAATTTCACTCGTCCGCTCGAGCAAACGTTTCGTCAGGACAAGTAACTGGAAGAAATAACTGCCATGTAATATTTCTTCGATTTTAAACATTCAATGAAAAATGTTGGAAAGGGAGGACAAGTAGCTTTTAATAGAAATGTCAAGCCGTGTATGCATATCAGATGAAGGTTTGTTTACCATGTACAACAAAACATAGTGAACAAATCATTGTTGTTAAGACTATACACAAGATTATTTGCGTTTGAAAAAAGAGATAAAAATGGTTGGTTTGTAAAAAATAATGAAGCACTGAATCGTATAAAAATATATTTTATTTCATTCAAATGAACACAGCTCATTATAACAATCATAATGCCAAATGAAATATAACACAATCAAAATACATGTCTAGAAATATTCAAACAAACAAATAATACACTTAAAAGAATAATAACAATCGTTTTTTTTGTAATAAATCATTAATTTTAAAATGCATCAAAAAATTAATTTACAACAAAAAACAGTTATCCCATATAGAAACATGTTGAGTCTAGAATTTCCATACCAAACTTTATATTTTTTTGTTTTATAATTAGTGGTTAAATTTTTTTGTTTTATAATTAGTGGTTAAATATCTCCATTCAGGATTCATATTTAAATGACAAGAGAACCAATAAGGCCATAATAAATGAATTCCTAGATTTTCAACCAAATCTTTTAAAATCGGGGAAAGGCAAGGAGGGACGCAGTTTCATTTTTTTTTTCTTCAGATATAACAATGAATAAATGAATAGGGTTTTACGGCATACCAACACATAGGTTATTTGACGCCAACAGGAAGGAAGATTCCAGGTTCACTCTACATGTACAAAAACAACAAATTAACATACAGATTAAAAAAAATACATCAACAAATGAATATGCAGAATGAACCTAGAACCTTGATACCTGCAGAGTTTCAGCAAATTCTATCATATTACTCAACTTGTTGCTTCTTACGACATGCATAAGCCACAGTGATACTTTTCTTGCCATCACTCAAGGCTCCCTGGAACCACACAGGGGTTGATAATTTAACCACAGAAGTGAACATGACAAAAAATGATAAAATGAACAGGACATCCATTTGGAAGATTCTGCAGAGATCGACAGTGATTCTATTCTTAGCCGGAACCACACGGGCTTCAGATATTACAATAAAATATGTTGTGGCTTGTAAAAATATCAAGGTGTTGGTGGACATGAAATTAAATTATCATTAACTTAATATCAAGTTACTGTAGATAATATATTGTAAATTTTTTGGTATTAAAATGGTTTTATTTTTTTAATGAATTTCGAGTCTTTATTTTTAAAGCTACAATTCTCGATGTTTTGTTTATGAATGGGTATTACCAGTACACTACCTAATACTGTATTATTACCTAATAAGGAATAATTGGAAGTGAAATTTTTAATTGATTAATTGGACATTTAGGACCATCAATTAACAGTTAAAATTGTAATTATTTATAATAGGTTTACCGGTATATATATATATATATCTATAATAACCAGAAATCGAATATCAGCCAGACAGTTGTCTTCAAAAATGGCTCAACTCTGATGGAAATTGTGCAGATAGGCCAATGATTGCTGGATCTAAACAAGTTGCTCAAAATTCCAAATTTTCATTAAAATTAATGCAAAATTCATATTTATTCATATCTATCAGTCTTCAATAATAATAAAAGTTTTATTTACATGAAACTGTAAACAGGTTCAGTGCTCCAGATAAGTATCGACTGAATAGGGTGAAAATTAAGCTAATTGAGTGAAATCTTATAATCAAAGATTTAGTTGGGTGATTTTCACTCCGTACGTTTACAATTATGGAGGGAAACGAAGAATTGTCTAAATTATGAAAGTAATTCCAATGTTTTATCTTGATTAAACTATTCTATATTAAATGCACAGTACTGTAAAATTGCTGCTGCCAGCAACTCTTGATCTGCATCATCATCACTATTGTATCAAATGTGACTGAACAAACTAGTTTCTTCTTGCACAAATGCAGCTGCCTGCAACTCAGGATTTCTTATCCAATTCGTTGTTGATTTAAATAATATTGTTTTAAAACTACTTATTGAAGAAACTGGTGACCTCAAAATTGCAATTTGATTTGGGTAAGAACATGTTTTTGTCCTTTGCAAGCTGAGATTTTCGTTCTCACTTTGACATTTTGTCAGTGTATGATCTTGATCATCTAGATGCTTTCATTACTTCATGAAAATAATATGCAACACCTGTATGAAAAGGCTGAATAAACTGGTACTCGTGTCTACTTTAACTCTGCTAATAATTTGTGAGGTACAAATAAATAACTGGGAACCAGTTTATCTGGCTGTTTATCGAAATACAGGCAATGTCAAACAGCTGTTTGGATACACATGTATTAACAATGTTTTGCCTGAAAGGAAAAATTTTTTGCGCAATGGGTATACACTTAAAAACAAAATTATTTGCGTTTTCTACTAATTTAATTGAGTGAAATACGCAAATACGCAGCTTATCTGGAGCATTGCAGGTATTTTAAAGTCTATCATACACAAAATAATCAAACAATTTATTACAGTTATGATAACACAATTGCATACAAAATTAATGATGCAACACATGAATGAGAATGAATGAATGAGGTTTTACAGCATACCAACCCATTGTAGGTTACTCAACACCTACAGGAAGGAAGATTCCAGGTTCACTCTACATGTACAAAAAATACAAATTAACATACATATTGAAAAAAGAGCACATCAACAAATGAATATGCAGAATGAACCTAGAATCATCATACCTGCTGAGTTTAAGCAAATTCTATCGTATTACTTTTATTGTCGCTTCTTGCGACATGAAATGACAACCCTCTGAAGAGATTGAGAGTGATTCTTTTCTTACCCGGAACCACACATGTCAGCAACAAATAAAGAAAATAGATTTTCCATAAATGAATTACGGAATGGAAAAAATGGACATATGGTCGCTCACCTGAATTTCAGTCGTATTGTTAACATTTTAGGACACATTTAATAAATTGTTTGTATGCCACTTCCGACTCATACCACTAAGAGGTGGGTAGGTAGGTAAAAAAAATTTTTTTTTGTAATTAATCAGGGAATCTTTTTAAGGACATGTAATGACCGAGAATATTTTAAATGAACACCAAAAAAAAAAAAAATTCTTGACCGGCGGGATTGTTTTGGGTCGGCCGAAAACGGAAAACAAACAATTTTTTAATTTAGGTCTTACCCGTTTTAATATTAAATAGAAGGTACTGAAAATAGAAAACTCAATCAAAATCAATTAAAACTAGTTTCCCATTAGTATAAACATAAAGACTGGTACAGTATCATAAAACAAAACCTACCAGATAAGATATGCCACAAAACTATACTACCGACAACATTCGCACTCAATGATGACAATGAAAAAATCCCCCGAGCTGATGGTAAAAGTTATATCAGTCACTACGTGAAAGACGACTTACAAATCTTGAGAAAAATACCATGTTGTAAATGGCAAACCCTGAATGATATATTACAAGACCTCAACCTCACAGAAAAGTAAAAACTTTTAATGAATGCAATCAAATATCTGTTAAATAGCAAACCATCGGCCCTGTCATGGCACAATGGCGCCCAAGACCTAACCTGCCAATTTCATGGGTACCACGCGCATATCTTAACTGCTGTCACCACACAAGACCCATCAATAATGCAAACCTATGCATACAAAAAACTAGACAAAGCACTCAAACCAAACAACGCCAGCATTAAACAGCAAAAAGTAAAATTGAAGGAAAATTTTGCAAGTTATATGCTGAAACCACCCAAACTGTTTAGAGGTGTAAACAACCGAGATATGTTACAAGCCATGTTGACCGAAATCCCTCATCCCCAACCACAACCAGGCCCATCCAATGAGCAACCACAACCAGGCCCATCTAAAGAGCAACCCAAAAGACTAGGGCCACAACGGGAAAAAAAAAACAGTCTTAAAAGACTGTATCGAAACTCTGTTAATATTCATACGAAAGTATAATAAAATAGACCAATTTGCATTAATGCAGTCTATGAAGCAACAAGGCAACAATAACGACGCCGACACACTACTATGTATGATGCGCAAACATAACTGGAACCAGATCCTCCGTCAAGCTGTGGTAGAACACAATTTCCAAATAAAGTTAGACAAGCGAACATACGGAGACATCTATATGGCATTCCCGACTATGGACGCAACCAAACACCCAGACCTACACACAGTCGATGATACGAGAACATTGTTCCTAAGCTGGTGTGTCGAACAAAACATCGACCCGGACTTATTTTTATTAAGATTGTATAGCGTTCTGTTTTGCAAACTGAAAAAGATCAACACATTCGCACTGGAGGGCTCCTCCAATGCGGGCAAAGTCTATTGGATGACCGAGATCATTCCCTTTCCCGAGTATGGAGGGTCAGTCATATCCAGTAAAGACTTCCCGTTTGACTCATGCCCGGAGAAGCCAGTCGTACTGATCAATGAACTGACTATAGCTTCTCGGCGGAGAACCCATATACGTTAACATTAAAAAACACCACCCAGTCCTAATGCATAGAAAACCTGTAATCTGCACAAGCAATCTACCCATCTGGCGATTTGTCACTAACGACATAAAACCACTAAAAAACCGCATGTTCAGATATTATAACTTAAAGAAATCGATAGTACTGGAACTATCAGACAAAAAATCACTCAATCCAACTTACTTCCAGGAAGTATTTCAAGCAACAACTAACATCGAAAACATAACCAAAGTAAAACTGGACGACAAAACAACAAATGAGGTTCACCACGTGTATCGTGGCGTCTTTGCAGTGAGTTAGGCCAGTGACTTTATGTTACCATCAGAACCATACAGTCCATCCACACCCCGCAGTACAACGACACCATCACCTTCCTATGGTCTCACAACAGAAACATTTACACTGCCATTAATGACAAGCAGTCCAATAGTCCCAATAGTAATATCAAGTGATAATGAAACACTGCCAACATTGGACACAACAGACAAATTACTGGCTGAAATGACACAGCCTTCACCATCTCCAAAACCAGGAAAACTCAGAAAAAGAGTATACAACCAACTCTGGCCATCTCCAATATCACTGAGTGATAGTGAAGATAACACTGAACCCTCAAAGAAAAAGATACCTAACAAGTTCGCTGGGACCAACGTACCTGTTAGGGAACTTTTTAATCCAGCCAATCTGGACTTTGCTTTATTTTCAAATGACTCAATTGAATTGTTCTAATTGTACATGTATATTGTCAATGTAACTTTGTAATATCTGAAATATAAAAAAATAAAGGCTATAATATAGCTTCAAAAAATGAATCCTTATAGTACAATGAAGTACATCCATCTTTACGATGGAAGATGTTGGTTCACTCCCAACTGAGGATATCTATTGGAGGCTTTATTAATAAATCTTTATGAATAGCTTGGTTGTTTATTTGTGAACTTAAAACTGATGGACCTTCAAAGAAAGCCAATACTATAGTAAGAAAAAGGTATTAATTTTAATATATATGACCCCATACCTTATACTAAGTACTATTAATGACCCCCATTCCTTTACTAAGTATAGTATTATAATAACTAACCAACATTTCTAATATCTTTTATTATCTACTTAAACGTTTAGGTATCTGACATATATCAGGTTATGTTTATGTTACACATTTAGTGAATGTACATGCGAAATATATATACATATACACTCGAAAACATTTCATCGCAGCAAAATTAAGTCAACTGATATGGATTTACAAATGAATAAACTTCATTTTGTGTATAGGTGTTAGTACCACCAACCTTATAGACTTTCTTTGAATATGGTGGGAAGTTTCTACATTTGCTCAGTATATGTGACCAGGGTTTACATTTTAAAAAATTTTAAACGCAACAAATTTCTAGGAATAGTATTGTTTTGATGAAATTTTCATTCTGCAATGTTAGAATTTTGATTTGTGCTCCTGAGATGATTGGAAGTGAAAATAATTAAAAACGAGATATTGCAAGATTTTGCATGAATATGCGAATGTTCACAATCTCAATCAGTTGCCATTCCTCCTCTGTATTATTCATTGCTCGGTCACATTGTGTAGCCTTTTACAATTTGTTTAAATTTCATATCAATAGATATATTTTTAGTTCATGGCAGTCCTCTTGGGATCTTGCTATTAATAATAAATTACATGTTATAAAACCAAAACTTGTTGAATGGCATCCTAGCAGTAGGAGAAGTTGTGTTATCTCGGTGTAGAATTGGGCATACATGCTGTACACATTCATATCTTTTAAAACGTGAATCTGATAAAATTGATGTTACACATATATTTGGTTTTCTTAAAGAGGTTAAGCTTTTTAATCAACTTAGTACCAATTATTATATTATTGACTTTGTTCACTTAATTGACTTTTTCATTTATTTATTTGTAAATAATTTAATTTTCATTTATTTATTTGTAAATATTTTTTTGTAAAATTTTAACCATATTCATTTATATATTTTTGTCATCATCGCGTCTATTAATCTTTGCGCGCACAAAATTACCTTTTAGTGTGTCAATGTGCCGTAAAACACCATTCATTCAGATTGTGTATTGTAATTATAGTTGTGTGCCTTTTGGTTACAAAAACTAGACATATATAAAAAATTAAATTCTGTCACAAGTTGTTTTGGATTAACAATTTATCTATTTATATTTCAGATAACACCATTTATGATTTTGTATGGACTTTCCATTACAGCAGCAAGTTCTGATTTCATGTTTGAGAAACATGATCTAAGACATCTAGGTATATCTTATGTTTAGTTTTAGTTTTTCAGACAAATATCAATTTCCAGGGCTTACTTTTGTGTATTGAAATTATTGTTGCGAGCCTCCTGGTTACCAGCACTCTGACATATATAAAAAATTCTATTTAGTTGATTTCATTTGTTTATTAAACATATTTATTGAGCGAATGAGTGAGTGATGAGTTAGCGATTTTGTTGCATGAGATTACCTTGTCCGGAACAGTATTTACATTATATATCATGTAAATTGCAATGATGTTTTGGTATTATCGTTGTTTTCATGTTCTGTTTATACATATTGTACTGTATCCTTACAGGTTCTCGTTCTGTATTATATTTGAAAACACTTTACGGAGACTGCATAAACCACAAAATCCCCTCGCACTATACTTGCCATTCTTGCTCCTACAACCATCCATCTAAACTAGATGAAACTAGACTACCCTACTATTGATTGAATGAATATTTAGCATCATTTTTATGCCATTAATGGATAGTTAACCTAACAACTGTTTCCCGAGATCCTGATAGGTTAAACAGTACTCAAGCACACCTCATCTCCGCAAGCAACTGATAATTTTCCCTTTTGAATTATTGGTGAGAGATGAATGATAATGAGAAACAATGTCATATATCAATCATCACAGAGACTGTTGCCAGGCAGGGATTCAAACTCCTGACCCATGGATTGATAGTCAGATACCAACCGAGCTAACCGGGCCTGGCATTTACACTACTTAACAGTGTCATTTTATTATATTCTAAATTAGTAGTGTTTACATCTAATTTTTAACTGGTCATTTTGGAAACAGGAAATAATCATATTTTTAACAAAACCATCTATCAATCATCATCAATTTCATGCTCATTACAAATATATTATTCATGTTTAATGCGCTATATATTGGGTTATACTGTGGTACAAATGATAAACAAGAGTTGTCAGAAGACCAACAAAGCTCGCCTCTGGGTGGCTAAGTCCAAAAAGGGCCATAACTGTGCCAAAATACAATCCAGAGTTATAGTTCTTATCTCTGTGTGTTCCACTGATGATGGTAAACGAACATGCAAAGTTTCATCATATCCAATGAGTGGTTGCATAGATATCTGAAACTTGTACACAAGTTTAACCTGGGTGTCTATAGACGCCGCCGCCGGTGTCATGACAATAGCTTTCCTTGGACTTCGTCCCGGTGAAAATGTCAGAATGCTCTGCCCATTTCATCAGCAGTAAGACAGTTTTATTTGTTATTATTACTAAAAATAACTTTGCAAATCAATGCCGTATACATACATGTCTTGGATTTACCTGACCTGTTAAACATACAATGTTTGCAGATTTTATACAATTACTTACTTTAATTTAATGTTTTGCTTCTTTTGAACTAAATAAAATAATAAGTTGGAATTAGGTTTCTTTTATTTTTATTTATTTTTTACAGGGAAAAAGGCAGATCTGTATGACTGAACAAATCCAGACTGGGTGCCATCTGTTTTCCTTGGCAAAACAATAAGAAAGTTGGACCCCACAGAGAGATACAACCGTCTCAGTGAAAGGAAACAACGCAACTCGTAACAAAAAAGTGAGCCGGTTGACATAGGGGCAAATGATCACGACTACCATCAGCCATGTGAGACAGATGATGGGGTTGCAACCCAGACTGATGTAAATGGACATTTGTTTGAAGCTCCAATCACTTAGGTCAGAAAATCAGATTCTAAATCATAAACTGAAGGAGTCATCTGCTAAGTTTGGTGAAGAGTTTTCTTAGAGATAATGACGACTGTGTTAAGCACATGACAGGCTTCCTATCATTCTACATTTTGATGGCATTGTATAATCTCATTTTGCCTGTAATGCCTGGAAGTTTAGTCCTGGATAAATTTAAAATGATGATTTCTTACACTAATGAAATTGATATTGAATCTGTCAAACTCGTTTCTTGCTTATGAATTCAGAACCACAATAGTCTACTGTCTCCAGGATATTCAACAAAGTTATCAATGTTATGTTCAGAAACATGAGGCCTACACTTATTCGGTGGCCCAAGCAGGCTGGTTTGCAAAAGACAATGCCAATGGAATTCAGAAAAAATTTTGGAAAACAGTGTGCTGTTATAATTGACAAGGTGTGTGTGTAACTGACAAAATAGTGTATGTATGTTGCCATTGGTCAACTTGTGTGACCCAATTGTTGCTTTTGATTAGCAGATACCACAGTTGAAAGAAAAAAAAACAACAAACAAACATTTAAAGACATGAATTTTAATTGATGGCAGATTTTTGTTCCATTACCAGTCAGATATGGTGTATGGTAGAAAACGGCTTACTTAAAATAAATATTCATATTAAATACATGTTCTCAAGATAATCTAAATAGTACCTGAGTAGTCTAAAAATTGTGTATTGTCTTGTATATTGATAACCAGTTAATGAAAAAAGGACATAAATATAAAGTCATTTTACATGTATAGAGAAGGGTTGTTACTTTAATGATTCTATATTTTTGTAGGTCTTGTATTTGCTTTGTTTTCACATATTTTGTTTTTATAGTTTGCCTATGTAAGATTTTAAAGAAAAGGCGGCCATGTTGGATTTGCTGCCTTTGTTTTTAATCAGCATAATCCTAATTATTTTTTGCCAATTAACATTTAATTTGAAGTTAAATAAAGAAAAAAAATGTGTTTTATTTGTTGAAAAGAGTTTTAATAATAATAATTAAAATAAGTTAATTATCATTTACTGATAATGGATTAATCTGGAATAGTCCAATTAACAGCCAATCAGATTAAGAGATAAGCATTCTGCCTTATGAGACTGCCATGCTCCCTACATAAGCAGGTGTTTGAGAGCAGTCATTCTCGTCATTCCATTCTCGTTTGTGTGCTGTAAGGATTAAGACGTGTTTAGTTGGGTGCCAGTGAGTTCGTACCCTGACCAGTTCGTAACCTGTATATTTCGGTGAATTCGTACCCTATGGTCGGTGAATTCGTAACCTTGTATAAGTGAGTTCGTAACCTATTGAAAAACTTTCGATATATTGTTTTATATTCTTACTTTCAGGTTGGCATCGCAGAATTAATTATAGATCCGCAACCGCTCCACCCTTCTACGCCCTGATAGAAATGCTCCACCAAGAAGCCAAACTTGTCGACATCCAGGCGAAACTTGTCAGTGAAAAAAAATTGAAAAAAAGACAAAAGAAAAAAGCTCGATCCACGCCGGCGATGATCTTTGGAATCTGGGAGACATACAGTCTTGGAGACATGTCTACAGACGAATTATTGAACAAGCTTATACATGTTTATGGACATTAAAGTGATTGTGCCAAGTTCTTCTGTAAATTGTAACATGAAAATGTATTTTTTGTCAAAAAAATGTAAATAAAAACATGTATAAATATATATATCTTTTTTGTTTGTATGCAACGAAACACTCTCAACGAAAACTTTAATAATATTTTGAGAAATAATTTAAAGCCTATAGTCGCGTGCGTACACAGAAGTAGTTATGTTCACACCTACTTAACACCTACTTAACAAATGACACTTCGTTTATTATAAAAAAATCCGCTATATTGCCGTAATCTTTACTTTTATATTAAATAACTAAAATACTACATCAATATTATAAAACCATATTTCCTAAACTCAAATTCTACAAAGACAAGTTACGAAATATTTTATTCAACAAAAGTATCATATAAAACAATATATCGAATGTTTTTCAATAGGTTACGAACTCACTTATACAAGGTTACGAATTCACCGACCATAGGGTACGAATTCACCGAATATACAGGTTACGAACTGGTCAGGGTACGAACTCACTGTAACTCGTTTAGTTGCTCTCGCCGAGATTAGGATTAAGATTAGGAACAGTGTTAAGTGTTTCTTGTGATCGAAAGTAGTGTTATTTTGATTTGATTTGACTTGATTTGGATTTTGGATTTACGAAACTAGTGACATTTTAAATAGGATTATTCTTCAGTTTATAAAACATTGAACATTGAGCATTGACATTTAATTTTAAAAAAAAGGGACTTATTATTCCAACAATTCAAGGTGTGTAGACAACAGCAGTGCTACAGACCACCAAGCAAGACCAAGACATAGTAAGAACTAACAAAACCTTTATATATAACCAATATCCGATCAAAACAGTATATTATTATATCAACATAAAGATACAGTATATATATATATACACTCGCATAGAATATATACCGATATTATCTAAAATAATTAAGTATAGTATAATCCAATATAGTAAAAATAATGATTATATATATTACATAGATAGTAAGATAACTATCTGCTCAAAAAGAATTAACAATACAATATAACGATCGATCTGACGGATCGATCTAGGTTTATAACAAGTAATACTAGTTGACATAATTTCAATCTGATATCTCAAACTAAATAAAACCAACCTCTCTCAATTAACAAAACTAAATGTAAACAACACAGTAATAAAACAAACAAGTTAAACAAATAAAAATAAAAATATGGAAAATAAGACCACTTATGCCAGGATTGTAGCGCCACTCACACCGGCGAATCAGAAAATAGTAGATTTCACGGTGCGAGATAGCCCAATAGCGGCAAGTACGCCGAATCTTGTAAAAATAGGCAATGTAGCGAAAAAGAGAGATAGGAGTATAGATAGCGTAAACACTAGTAGTGAAGAGAGTCCAGTAAGGAAAGTGGCGTGCACGCTAGTGATAGATGAGTCGTTCGAGTTGCACGACCGATAGATCGAGAGAGGATAGATTATGTAAAGCTTACTTCGAGGAAGAAATAAGAGACATAGAAGCAGATCATTCAGTAGATAATCATGTTCAGGCACTACACGCAATATTAGAGGATTATGACGAAACAGGAAATAAAGTAGCACCTAATGAAACACTAGAGGAAACCCCATGGACAAAAATTAAAAACAAAAACAACAAAAGGAGCCCTCCGAAGGACAACCCAAAAACCAATGTAAACAACGACCACGGTCTGTGGACCTTAATAACACTAACCACAATACAATATGCATTCATACAGAAGGGCAGGAATCCCAATTCAGAATAAGGAACGAAAAAATCGACTTAGCAAGGAACTTCAAATTCGGTTACAATGAATACCGAAATCGACTTCACTACCGGAATCTACAGGAATCGGTTTTCGATTTATTACAAGCGTTCTATATACTTTATTGTATTAAATACATGTAAATATGATAGAATGTATGATATTTGACACGTATGCAAAGTTTTAGAAAATAATATTCAGCCAAAAATGACTTTGGGAGAGTTTATTTTTATTATAGTTAAATATGTTACAATCGGTGTTCATAACATTTGCGAACCTGTGAGATTCACAATTATACCTCAAATATAACTTTTTGAACTCTTCATTTTTTATGAAATGCTTATGAATTAATAATATTTTACATGCCATAAGCTAATACAGCATTTTGACTAATTAAAAATTGTACCTTTATTTTTTTCAAAGTTATACTTGAGCTATTTAACCCTTTCCCTGTGAATGTCGGACGAAGCGTACCACTGCCTAACCGTACCAGGACGAAGCATACCACTTTCTAGGACGAAGCGTACCACATATAGATTATATAGTGAAATTTTATTAATATTAATAAATTGTTTGTTAAACTGTTTAAAAGTGTATTATGTATTTATTTTTTTAATGATATTAATGTATCACTTGTTAAACTGTTAAAAGTGTATTATGTTATTTATATTTATGAATTAAAATACGTCTATGATTTAACTACATGTTGCTGTTATTTATTTACATTCCAGTGTAATTGTGTTTTTCTTTCTGTTTTATGTTTCTATTTTGATAACTCTTTGGCTGTGTATATAATAACCAATTTGTACTATTTCGGGATCTTAATTTGGTTAAAGGAGTTCATCGTAATTACAACTTAAATAATTATACTTAATTAATGAATAACGATGTGTTCATTCATTAATTAATTTTATATAAAACACTATTTGCTTGTTTGTTATATTATTAACTTAATTGGGTTCTGATTGAAAGAGTTCTCCGTAATTAAATCATTTATTAATCTTATATTATACAATATTTGATTGTTTGTTATATTATTATCCTAATTTGGGTTCCAATTAAAGGAGTTCTCCGTGAACTAATTAAGTACTCAATGTCGCGAGACAAACAAAGATAAAATCGTATATATATGACAGTAGTTTCATTGGAAACATCATAAATCAGCAATGGCATCTGAATTTCCGTGTATCTCTTGCGCTGTAAATATCACTGGACGAAGTCACGCTATCCAGTGCGACGAATGTGCCCGATGGCAGCATCGAAAGTGTAATACTGGTAAGTATTTTGTTCAAATATCTTTTAAAACGTTGTTATGTGTAGTGGTTAATATCAATGTGAATACGAACTACCTCTGATAGAGGTTTATATAGTATTATCTAATGTTCATTTTGTCTAATTTGCATCAATTCGTATTACAATATAGCTAGAATAGTAATAAATCAAATTGTGAAAAGATTTAATTTCGAAGAAAGCCATCTGTTATTTATTTGTATTTTTATTGCAGGCATCACACATGTTCAGTATCGTCAGTTGCAGAAGGGGCAGATCAATCTTGAATGGTCTTGCCTAGAATGTAGAACAGCAACAACAGACACAACAGACTCTGCTGCCGACATCACAGACTATGCTGCTGACATCACAGACTACTCTGCTGACAGATCCCATCTTCTGATTCCACTAGCACTACCCACAGAGAATGACTCCATGATACATATGGAGCCGTCGCGTATCCCAGATACGTCGTTCAATGTGGAGGTCGACCTCCAACATCCGCCCCGAATTGAAGACGAGTAAGTAGTTTTAGTAATTTAATCATCGCGATCGATTTATATATGTATAATGTATAATATATGTGAAACATGACATATCTTTAAAATAGATTAACGTAGATACTTATGAGATAATGGAACAATACCGATAATATGTTACAAGGGGTCTATATGTATGATGTATAATATATGTGAAACATGACATATCTTTAAAACAATACCGAGAATATGTTACAAGGGGTCTATACATTTCAATTGACGATATATAACTGAAATCTTATCATGTTTCATGTTGCTCTTAAATATGAATAAGTCCTCCACCTAGTCCAGTACGTAAGAAATACATGGGTGGAGGGCCACATCTGGCAACCCGTGTTCCGGGAGACCGTGAGAACGAACAATGACGTTGAAGGTATGTATCCCTAAATTTAACTATGTGTAAATATGTTTTGTAGGACGACATGAATGTACTTTGTATAAGTCATATTAAATATGTTCTGTTCTTTAACTGATAAATTAAATAATTTATTTTGCGCAACATTTTAATTATATATATATATTTAATAGTTCACTTTTATCTTTACAGGTTGGCATAGGGGCCTCAACTCGAGAGCGAACAGCAGCAGCCTCCCGTTCTACGTTTTAGTCCCACTTCTGAGATCCGAGGCACAAGATGTCTCCATAACCGTAAGACTGGTATCTGAAAATCTGGTGACAAGAAACCAACACAAGAAATACGCAAAAGTACATGGACGTCTGTTTGATCTGTGGGATCAATACGAAGAAGAAGAAGGGTTTACAACGTCGAAGTTACTTAGAGAGTGCAGCAATCTCATAGGCCATGGTCCTATCCCCAGAGTGGATGACCACGGCGAAGATGAGTAAAATATGTATATATGTATGTGTTTTATGTAAAATGTGCTATTTGTTAAATGTTTGAAATAAAAAAAAAATGTTTGTATGTTTTATCATATTTCAGGTTATCTATTAATTATGACAAAAATAAAATGTTTGTATGTGCTATATGTAAAATGTATGTGCTATATGTAAATTGTGCTATTTGTTAAATGTTTGATTGAAAAAAATGTGTTTTAAGAGAAAAAAAGGTATGTCTTATCATATTTCAGGTAAAAAATGTATGTTTTATCAAATTTCAGGTTATCAATTAATTATGACAAAAAAAAAGTTTGTATGTGCTATATGTAAAATGTGCTATTTGTTAAATGTTTGATTGAAAAAAATGTGTTTTAAGAGAAAAAAATGTATGTCTTATCATATTTCAGGTAAAAAATGTATGTTTTATCATATTTCAATTAATTATGACAAAAATAAATTTTTTAATGTTTTAAGAGAAAAAATGTATGTTTTATCATATTTCAATTAATTATGACAAAAATAAATTTTTTAATCAAAAACATTATCTTTGTGTTTTCTCGTTCTTTATAACCTAACTATATTTTCATTTAATAAGTTATTCACACGTATTATATATTATCACCATGTAAATGACACTTGTTATGTTGTTATTCACACCTTTTATCGAGCGCCCCACTAGGTATTTACTACTATATAATCTATAGGTGGTACGCTTCGTCCTGAAATGGTATGTAAAGGCAGTGGTACGCTAAGACAGTGGTACGCTTCGTCCTGCACCTTTCCCTGTCCAGTAATGTTGCAAAAGACTTCACCTACTATGGTTATTTAATTGAATAAAATCATTTTGGTACATAAAATGAACAATTTGACTGCTAATGACAATAGTATAAACTCTGATCTGCAATATTTTGATAGGCAATCAGAGCAGACCCAGGTCAGACAGGAGCTGTTTGACCTGGGTTTGCTCTGTTTGCAAAGACGTCAAAAAGCGTTACCATGAGGGAAAGGGTTAATTGGTGTGATGATTGTGTGAAATGTTAACATATTGAAATGTTTTACTTTATATCTGATATATGAAATAAATCTATATATTTATCAAAGATTTGCGTTATCTGTTTCATCCATTTGGCATATCCCTCAAAATATTTAATTTGAAGCCCTAGCATTGGACAACCAAAGTCTTGTAATATTCACGTGCAATACGGCCAATTAAAGGCTGCAATTTTACAAAAGTGGAAATGGGACAGAAATTGTTATTACTCAGACGTATGTGTGAAAGAGGCGATTATAGATATAAAAAAACAAACAAATATGATTACCAAGTAATGTTTTTAAGTAACCGCTGAACCAGTCTTGTCGTTTGCACGTACCATCTTTTGATTAACACAATTTTAAAGGTGGTGGACTAGCACCGCATGGTTTAGCTAAGACAGATGAGGGATTTGTCCGAAGACCGGATCATGTCATGGCTGACATTGACGAACTGACGAATCAGAAATGCACTCCTGCAGACATATACTTGACAATGATGGGTAAATATGACGAGACGACGAGACCGACCATGGAGTCCATTTACAATAAAAGACGTTACCAAAAGTCAAAAGCTGCTCAGACAAACGGGCAAATTACTTCGACTAACTTTGCCGACCAGATATGCCACCTTGAAAATATGGTCACCGACAATGACGAATTTGTAAGGTCTATCATACGTACCGGTGGCAAATCCCCTACTACAATACTGTATACAGACGACCAAATTGAGGACTTAAAGAAGCTGTGTTGTACTGGACAGACGGTTCTTGGAGTTGACAAGACCTTCATGTTGTGTAAGATGCACGTAACGGTTACATGTTACAAACAGTTAACGGTTGATAGACAAAGGACTGAACAACCCCCTCTTTTCATTGGACCAATGTTCGTACACGACAACAGTGACTACGAGACATACAGCTACTTCTTTCATCATTTGAAATTGAAGTTAGCTGGGACAAACTTGACGAAACTTGTCATCGGTTCTGACAATGAACAAGCAATGGTTAAAGCCATAACCACTGAGTTCCCCCAATCTACTCATGTGTTATGTACCCAACACTTGGAACAAAACGCACGACAGCACTTGGAGGACGACGGCGTACCTAGACTTGACAGATCTGTTATCCTTACCATGCTTTTTGGACGGGACGGTCTTGCAAATGTGACGGACGATATTTGCTTTGACAGCAAATGTGACGAAATTGAAAGTTACTGCGCAAATTTTTCTGACAAATTTGTTCAGTATTTTCAAAAGCGCCTAAAAAGTCACATAAAAACCAAGGTCAACGAGCCCCTACGTGACGGACTTATCTCCAGTGACTGGACGAACAACAACTGTGAGTCTATCAATCATGTCTTGAAGCAAACTGTTGACTGGCAATCCAAGAGTCTACCTGAGTTTGTCAGGTTGGTCAAGCGACTGGTAATTGGTCAATTTAAGGAACTGAGAAGTGCGCTTTGCTCAACAGGTAATTTCCGCCTGGCTGTCACCCACAAGCACTTCCAGGTGACAAAAGACATGGATTGACATGACGGACCAGCAGAGGACAAACCTGTACAAACGCTATCGACAGTTTGTGGTCAAAGTAGACAGGATTGTTGTGTCGACGGACGGACATAGTTCATGTATCGCACCAAGAACAGACAGTAAGAAGCCAGGTCAACGTAAGAGGAAAGTAAACATTAGGACGGTGACTTTGAAGAAAGCCAGGACATGAACAAATAAACCATTTTAACATAGGCAAACAGAATGTAAAGCAGTATTTAATACATTTAAGTTAACCAATAAAGGCATTGTGTTTAATTAAAAGCAGCCACACATGCACCAAACCGCCGTGTTAAACTGAAAAATCGGACATTTTAATATTACATGTTTGTTGTGTATTTTTTTTTCATAATATAAGTTGTCTTTTTATATGTAACAGCGTAACTTGGCAACATTTAGGGAAAAACTATGCTGAGCCAACCAGTATAACGAAATAATCTGTTTAACCCTTTCCCTGTTCAGTAATTTTGAAAAAGGCTTCGCCAGTCATGCTTATTTAACTGAATAAAGTCATTTTGGTACATTTAAAATTTATTTGCTTATAACAGTACTGTTGGCTCTAATATATATTATTTCATTAAGCAAACAGAGAATGCCCAGATCAGACAGCTCCTGTAGGAGCTCTAATATATATTATTTCATTAAGCAAACAGAGAATACCCAGATCAGACAGCTCCTGTAGGAGCTGTATGATCTGGGTCTGCTCCATTTGTAAAGGCGTCAAAAAGCGTTACCATGAGGGAAAGGGTTAATATATGTATGTATGTCTTACTACACAGTCATGCACTATATTGTTGCATGTAGGCCGAGTATTTCTTCATCAAAAGCATTATCAACATATTTAGTCTTTTGATAAGTGCTGTCGTAACGCAGCTATTTGATATTTGTTTTTATTTAAACCTAAATATGTTCAACTGTCCAGTACAAAAGTATCACTTTTTACAACTTCAGTTAAAATCTTAACATTAGATAAACATGTAAATACAATTACAGTTTCTCTTCTAATCCCAACATCTTCTGAATTCTGAACAGAACCGATCAGTGGCAACCACTTCGAACCATACATGTATAAGTTTGGATTTCATACACAGCTATAGCTATATGATTGTTATGTATGATGTGTTATTTGGTATATGATAACTTATTGAATGTTTCGTTGAATATTGTAATATTTGTAAATAAATTTAAAAGAATATTTTTTGGTATTTATTTTATTTTTCATTTATTTATTTATTCACATAAACTCAGCTTAGGACCTGTAAAATGTTATTATTTCAGAATCATTTTATTTCAAAATAATTTCTTCAAAAGAATAACGCTCCATCAACTTTATACATATCTTTGAGGTATAATTGTGATTCTCACAGGTTCGCAGATATTATGAACACCGACTATAACATATTTAACTATAACTAAAGAAACTCTCCCAAAGTCATTTTTGGCTGAATATTATTTTCTAAAACTTTGCATACGAGTCAAATATCATACATTCTATCATATTTACATGTATTTAATACAATAAAGTATATAGAATGCTTATAATAAGTCGATTCCGGTAATCGAAAACCGATTCCTGTAGATTCCGGTAGTGTAGTCGGTTTTGGTATTCATTGTAACCCTGTTATTTTGATTTGATTTCACTTGATTTGGATTTTGGATTTACGAAACTAGTGACATTTTAAATAGGATTATTCTTCAGTTTATAAAACATTGAACATTGAACATTGACATTTAATTTTAAAAAAAAGGGACTTATTATTCCAACAATTCAAGGTGTGTAGACAACAGCAGTGCTACAGACCACCAAGCAAGACCAAGACATAGTAAGAACTAACAAAACCTTTATACATAACCAATATCCGATCAAAACAGTATATTATTATATCAACATAAAGATACAGTATATATCTATATACACTCGCATAAAATACATACCGATATTATCTAAAATAATTAAGTATAGTATAATCCAATATAGTAAATATAACGATTATATATATTACATAGATAGTAAGATAGTAAGATAACTATCTGCTCAAAAAGAATTAACAATACAATATAACGATCGATCTGATGGATCGATCTAGGTTTATAACAAGTAATACTAGTTGACATAATTTCAATCTGATATCTCAAACTAAATAAAACCGATCTCTTTCAATTAACAAAACTAAACGTAAACAACACAGTAATAAAACAAACGAGTTAAACAGATCAAAATAAAATATGGAAAATAAGACCACTTACGCCAGGATTGTAGCGCCACTTACACCGGCGATTAAGAAAATAGTAGATTTCACGGTGCGAGATAGCCCAATAGCGGCAAGTATGCCGAATCTTGTAAAAATAGGCAATGTAGCGAAAAAGAGAGATAGGAGTATAGATAGCGTAAACAGTAGTAGTGAAGAGAGTCCAGTAAGGAAAGTGGCGTGCACGCTAGTGATAGATGAGTCGTTCGAGTCGCACGACTGATAGATCGAGAGAGGATAGATTATGTAAAGCTTACTTCGAGGAAGAAATAAAAAAGACATAGAAGCAGATCAATCAGTAGATAATCATGTACAGGCACTACACGCAATATTAGAGGATTATGACGAAACAGGAAATAAAGTAGCACCTAATGAAACACTAGAGGAAATTAAAAACAAAAACAACAAAAGGAGCCCTCCGAAGGACAACCCAAAAACCAATGTAAACAACGACCACGGTCTGTGGACCTTAATAACACTAACCACAATACAATATGCATTCCCTAGGATCCACTTTAAAGAAATAACCTACAAATTCATCAACTACATAGGGAACTCCTTCTGTGAAGCCATTCCGGCTACAGAAGGGCAGGAATCCCAATTCAGAATAAGGAACGAAAAAATCGACTTAGCAAGGAACTTCAAATTTAAAGGAAACGACTTTGATATAATAATAAACAAACCAAAATCAAACAACAAATCAAAAGGAATCATTAAAATAACTAAAAACATAAAGAAAAAGAACTCCTAAAAACACTCAATGCTAAGCACAACAATATCAACTCAGCATACATAGGCAATGATTACAATAATGGCATAAAAAAAAACCTCCAACACAATTAAAGTCATCTTCGACACCACCATAGCACCACTAAAAATAGTAAACAATGAAGGCCAATATCTCAACGTACAACCAGCCACACTAAACCCAATTAGATGCAACAACTGCCAAAGATTTGGTCACATCACCAAAAAATGCACAAACAAAAAAAAATGTCCACACTGCGCGGACAACCATCACGCTACACAATGTAAAAATAGAAACAATAAAATATGTGCTAATTGTCAAGGATACCACAGTGCAGCGTATAAAGGATGCCCAGTATACAAATCATACATAAATAAAATTAACAAACAAAACACAAACATACAACAAACATACCTAAATAGAAAAACACAAGCTGGAGAACACAGCCCAATCACCACACAAATAACAAAAACCACAACAACAGAAACAATAGCCAAACAAAAAGTAAAAAACGCATTAGAAAAAATAATACCAAAAATAACCAAAGATGAAATGACCGCAGAAACAATAGAAGCACTTATAAACGAAGCTATCAATGAAACTGAACAACCAACACAAAATGAGACAAACCCACCAACGATAAACACACACGATAACACAAAAAAACCACCCACATACCATACCAAACCAAATGAAAAACCAAACAATCAACCAAACAAATACAGGTACCATAATCAACATAACAACCAAAGGCACAACAATCAAAACAGAAATACACACACCAATTACTGGAACAACCAATATCAAAGATATAACGCACACACATGGAACATGCCTATCGAGGCAGCACGCCCATATTACTATGGGTATTAAAATACAAACAATACAAAAGGTAGTTCTATGAATAAACAATAAAAACCAAAATAACTAGGAGCAATGGAGAAATAATAGGAAAACAAACTATAAGAATAAAAACCTAGTTATCACAGGGTTTCTGCTGTCATTCGCCAAATTCGCAAATGGCGAAAAAAAAAAAAAAAATGGTGAAAAAATGAATTTTTATAAACATGAAATTTCCTTTTCCAAAACACCTCGATCTGGACCTAAACATCAATATCACACAGCCGAAAACACAGCTTGTACACAGTACACAGTACACAACCCACGTGTGACATGCCAATGTAGTAGCATGACTAGGGGAGGTAAAATGCGGCACCTTTTATCTTTATCACCTCCTCGGTTGTACTTAGATCTTTAATGGTTGATTGAAACACCGACACGTGATGATGATTGTTTACAGTTTGTAACGAATAAATGAAATTGCGCCTTTGATGCTATTAATAATATGTCAATCAAAACTAATTATGCAGGTTACAGGGGACAAAAATTCCACTCGTCCGCTCGTAAGTACGAGTGAAATATTGAAAGGACGAGTAAATTTTCCCAAACTGCTCGTCCTACTGGACGAGTGCTAAATCTAATGTCAAAACGAGTATTTAATGAACGTCAGGAAGCGTTTACATCGATTTAAATACATTTTCTCAAAACATCGCGAATCTGAAAGTAGAACTCGAAATAACCGGAAGTCAATATAGATTCATATAACAGGTGCGCGTTGCTATGTGATAGACGGCATCACTGTGATTATCGATTATTACTCGCGAATTTTAATGGTAAAATAAGTTTGTAACCCAGTCAAAAGCGTTGCGTATGCAGCTTCCGCCGCGAAGTTTCGATTTCGTTGCAAAATGTCAGACATCCGCAATTTTTTTCAAGGGGGTGGTGACAATGAAAAGATCGAAAACAAAAGAGAATCGAACAAGAGAAAAATAAAGCAGACACTTTATGATAGAACAAAAAGATCGAGAACCGTTCAAGATGCGTGGCTTGAGGAATATTCCTGGGCTAGAATGGAAAATGGTGATCTGTTTTGCAGCTTGTGCAGAGCTTATCCCGAACTATCGGACCCAGAATCTTCGCTTGTGAAAGGCATTACGGGTAAATATAGAAAAGAGACCCTAAAATACCATGACAAAAGCATCAAACATGTGAAATGCATTGGCAAGCAAAGGGCTGAATTAAATCCAAACGAAACTGAAATGGCCAAGAGCATGAAAAATCTCAATGAAAAAAACAGCATCATGTATGAAAAGTTGTTTAATACAGCATATTACATCGCTAAGGAAAACGAACCATTCAGTAAGTTTCCAGAATTAATTGAGTTGCAAACAAAGAATGGTGTCAGTTTTGGGAGTAACTATCTGAATGAGATTGCTTGCAAACAGTTTTGCATGACAGCTTCAGAGGTAGTTAAAGAAGAAACAGTTCAGGAAATACAACATGCCAGATTTATTAGTATTTTGTTCGATGGGTCCACTGACAGAGGTATCACTGAGCAAGAATTGGTTTACATAAGATATGTGGATAAAAAGGGTGAATTGCAAACCCAGGTTGCAGACATAGTCAATCTAGAACATGGACATGCTGTTGGCGTAAAAGATGGTGTTTTGAGAGGGTTGCAGGCTGTAGGGATATCCACAGAAGTTTTGAAGCAGAAACTAGTAGGGATTAATACTGATGGAGCAGCAGTTAATTTGGGAAAGAAAGGTGGTGCAGTGCGGTTATTGAAAGACATGGTCAATGAGCAAATGGGTGAAGGTGAGCACTGTGATGATTATGTCGCAGTTGTCCATTGCATTGCGCATAAACTTGAACTAGCTGTTTGTGACTCAAAGAAGGACATTTGGTACTTGAAGGAATTTGAAGTAGTGTTGAAGGGAATATTTCAGCTGTATTACTACTCCCCTAAACGTAGAAGAGAACTTTACGACATAGCATGTTCTTTGGACCGGGAACTGAAACATTATGGGGGTCTTCAAACAGTCAGATGGGTTGCCAGTCAGAATAGAGCACTGAAAGCATTACTTGAGAATTATGAAATAACTCTAATGCACCTGGAAGAAATCACCACTGGAAAGGATGACAATGCCAGTAAGGCAAAATGTTACCTAAAAGAGATGAAAACAGAGAGATTCCTCATGTTCCTACACTTTCTGGTTGATTGGACCAACCTATTGTCCAAGGTTTCAATCCTGTTCCAACTGAAGAAAGCCCTGATTTCAGAAGTAGGGAAGCGGGTGTGTGAGCTGAAGGAAAGGGTCACTCAGATGAAAGTTAGAAGAGGGAAAATGCTCCGAAAGTTCATAACACAGTCAGCAGATGGTCAGTATAAGGGAGTGGAGATCACACAGAGAAACAGAAGAGCGGCAGATGACACCCCAGCACAAGTCAATGAAGACATAGACAAGCTGCTGTCTGCCACTGAGTTCTTCCTAGAGGAGAGGTTTGTACAGGATCTTGCTGGGGAACCCCACTGTTTGTTTGCCATATTTGACTTTCACCAGTGGCCAAACAAGGAGACACATCCAGATGAATTTAGACAGTATGGTCAAGAGGAAATTGATAAGTTAGTTCAGATCTACAGTCCATTGCTGACAGAAGATGAAAAGGAAAATGCAGCAGATGAATGGCTGGAGATGAAGCTGTACATGGGCAGAAATACTAACAGATGTCTCATAG
Source organism: Panopea generosa (assembly GCA_029582155.1). Taxonomy (NCBI): domain Eukaryota; kingdom Metazoa; phylum Mollusca; class Bivalvia; order Adapedonta; family Hiatellidae; genus Panopea; species Panopea generosa. The sequence goes on from CM055904.1 coordinate 36,578,555, forward strand.
ATGCATATGAAAGTCTACTTGGCAACCAAGATGTTGAAAACATCAAGAATGTCATGCCATTGGTCAACATTATGTTGACGATATCACCTACAACAGCAGAGGTTGAACGTGGTTTCAGCCACATGAACTTGGTGAAGAAGCAAGTGCGAACAACACTAAACCAAGACACACTGTCTGCCCTAATGAGGATCAAGCTGGATGGTCCTTCATTGAACAGCTTCAAGCCAAACCCAACGGTGGTAAAGTGGCTTAGTAGTGGAAGAAGGCACATCAATGGACATAAGTGCTCTGGGCCTAGAGGGCCAAACAGGCCTAGAAATATGCCAAGCAGTAGTGATGACAATGAATCTGATTAAACTGCTTGAACACTTGTTAAACTGACTTTATCTGCATAATGGTGGATAAGTACCTACTTGAAGTTATGAACAACAAACAGACATACATGATATTGTTATTTTTATTGTTACTGTTACTAGTTATATCATGCGATGTAACATGTTAAAGAGTTATAAAAACGCATTACATGCAGTCAGCATAATATGTTTTGTCTACATTATTTACTACTTATAAAAAACTTACATCACCGCTCAAAATAGATATTTACCTAGACACCTGTCAGCTAACTTGGTCACTAGATGACTGGGCCATCTTATCTTTTTTAATCAGTCTTGGATAAACAGCTGACAGTTGTAGGAAAAATCCATTTAAGCAGTGGTATAAGGTATTTTATAAGTTAAGGACTCCTGCTAGATAAACATATTTTCAAATAAATGTCTTTATTGTACATCTTTTTAAGGACGAGTGCATGTGTTTGCAGGACGAGTGAAAACTGCAAGTCACTTGTCCTGCAGGACTAGTGCAATCTTGAAATATTTTTGTCCCCTGGGTTAAAAAAACATTGAGGTAGCAATTTTTTAATTATGAAATTAAAGTAATTAGCGAGTTTATCACGTGGTAACCGTTATCAAGTTGTACTTTTTGTCAGTGTTCAAAACAAGTTTCAATCGTCAATCTATACGGACATTTCAAATTAAAGAACTAAATCTCAATCATGGGTAGGAAAAGAAAACTAGAAAAATTAAAAGAAAATGATGGAAAAATATCAGAATTTATGTGTGTGTCGCAAATTAACAGTGTTGCCGAGGACATATTATCGGACACAGAATGTCGCGAAGAAGTCGCTGAAAAACAAATGCCAGAAACATTAAGTCAGAGACCAAAATGTACCCCTAACAGGAAATTTCGTGATGAATGGCAACTTAATAGGTCTTAGTTGACTTACAATCCTCAAACACGAAACATGTATTGCACTGTGTGTCAATCGGCAAATGTGACAAATTTGTTCGCTATCTTGAAAAAGGAGAATGTGACAAACCACGAGAAAGGAAAAGGTATGTTGATTCATTTTTATTGCTTCATTCTCTCGTCTTCTGTTTCCATTTCATTGTAACTATCAATATATAAGATTGTCAATGTATGGAAAAGTACGCTATACGAATGTATTGCGTCTGTTAAAAACGAAAGTAAAAAAAGTTCTATGAGTACGCTGTTGATAGCCCATACAATGTTGAACGTTGTTACATTTGAGAAAAAAGAAACTATTTCATGAATAGTAAGTCCATACTCCATGTTTTTTTTTTAAAAATTCCAATTTATGAACAAAATACATGTATTACTAAAATGTATTTAAGCACACTTGTTAAATCATTCATGTTTTGTTATATTAGTTATGAATTATTCTTATTTATGAACGCCAGGGGACAAAATGGAGATGATTCACAAAAAAAAAACAAGAATTACAAAACTTTGTAGATCATACTCAAGAAATGCCAGATGTAATATGTATACAAGAAACATATCAAAAACAAAATAAAACAACTAAATTACTAGGGTATCAAAATCCAATAGACACACCGAGAACTAGTGAAGAAAAGGGGGGAGGACTAACAATCTACATTAAAAATGGAATTAAGTATTTGGAACACAAAATGTCAACATTAGGAAAAATCGAGACTAATACAGTAAACATATTCGGAAATAAACATAATACTAGAATAATCAACTGCTATATTCCATAGACAAAATAAGCCAATGAAGACAACATGCAACAACTTTTTAATCAAGTAAATACACAAACAATAATCACAGGAGACTTCAATATGAAACACCCCCTCTGGAACCACCCTGATGATCCAAGACGTGATAACCAGGCAGAACTTTTAATTGATGAAATTGAGGAACACAATTGCATACTAATGAACACTAATGAAATCACAAGACTAAGCAATAATAAAAACCACCAAAAGGACTCAACTTTAGATTTATGCATAGTGACAAATAGTATAGCACACATATCTAACTTCTCAGTAATACAAAATACACTAGGAAGTGATCACTACCCCACCAAAATAACAACACAATTCAACACAAAATCAGAACAAACAATAATAGCACCTAAATGGAACCTAAAGAAAGCAGATTGGGACTTATTCAAAAGTAAATGCAATGCACACTTCAACCTAAACAATCAACACAATGACATCGAAACTAATCACCATAATTTCATAACAGAATTAAAACAAATATGCAATGAAACCATACTAAAAACTAAAGCAAGCATCAAAAAACATAAACAAGAGCCCAAGAGGGCCTGAGGACACTCTACTGACACATAGTGGCCATAGCACTTTTTGAAATTCTACTGTGCAATAGAAACATCGGGGCGGGGTCATTTTTAACTCTAGGGACACCATTTGAACAAATCTAATAAAACTATATGTAGATAAGGTCATTTTCTCATACTTTAACTATACATTAGTCTGATAGTAAAATACTACTGCCAAGTTATCATAGTGTTACTGTAGTTCATTCATGCATAGTCACATGACCTCATGTCCATTCATCATTATAGAATTATGGGTATTGTCTTGTTTACATGTGTTGTGAACCTTGTCTGTTGTCTTGACCATCATGCTATGTCCAGTGCTGTCCAATAGTTATCTTGTATATTGTGTGTGTAAGAGTTTGATTGGATGAGAGGCACATAACATCTTTATATTTTTACTTCTTTTCACCCCACCTGGCTATGGACACTTTTTGTCAACCTTGCTAGAGGACGCGAGTTCTTTAGTCAATAATACAATAATACTGTATTAGTTTATTTCATAAGTTCTGTTGTTAGAACCCTGGGTTTAACCCATACACTATTTTACACTAGAAGATTAGCCAGCAGTACCTGGTCTAATATAAATATTGAACTCCAGTTCTGAGTTGGTCATTCATTGGTCTTTGCCCACGCTCTACATATAGTTGGTCATCATTACTACATAAACATTTCGAAAATCTGTTGGACCGTTCATGAGAAGATTTTTTAAGTTTTGACCCCTTAAGACAGTGGAACCCTGTCATTTTTACAAATCTGAACATCTTTAACCAAACAAAGCTTTTGTGAAGATATAGGAAAAATCATTTCCATTTAAAAAAAATATATATATATATTATAATGACATGTGTCCCCTAATTGAACCCTCAGGGCGGGATCATATATAACCCTAGGCACACCATTTAAACAAACTAACAAAACTATAGTTGGTCATCATTACTACATAAACATTTTGAAAATCTGTTGGGCCATTGATGAGAAGAAGATTTTTTAAGTCTTGGACTATTTTTAGTCATGGTGGCCATCTTGAATTTCAGATCGAAAAAAAATAATCTTCTGTATAGTCTCCTATGCAATAGAAACACCCATGTGAAGTTTCAGTTTAATTGGCCTAGTGGTTTCAGAGAAAGTGCTGCTAACAGACAACAGACGTCAGACCACAGACGACAGACAACGCGCCATCGCATAAGCACTTCTGGCCTTTGGCCAGTAGAGCTAAAAAGTATACCTATGGTGGACAGAAGATTGCAACATAGCTATAAAGAAAAGAGAAAACGCTAGAAAAACATATCACCACAATAAAACAGATCATAATCTCCAAAATTTCAGAGAACTCAGAAAAACGGCAAAACAAACAATTAAACTAGCAAAAAAACATAGTTGGATTGAATATATTAACAAAATAAATTACAAAACGAAATCAAAAGATATATGGCAATTAGTTAATCGATTCATAGGCCAAAATAAACAGGCAGAAATACTAACACAGGAAAATAATGTTATTTTAGAAGATAAAGAAAAGGCAAACATACTAATCAAACACTACCAAAGAGTTAGCAGTGATACTGAACGCACTCAAAGCTTTCAAAAAACAAAACAAGAAATGGAATCAAAATATTGCATTTCTAATGGGAAAACTACCAGACTACACTGACCTAGATTATAACCAAAACTTCACAATATTTGAACTAAACAAAGCACTAAACCATTGTAAAAACAATGCCCCAGGCGAAGACAATACATTACGAAATGATAAAACAACTACCAGAAAAAGGCAAACAAAAATTACTAGAACTTTTTAACCAATCATGGACTCAATCCACCTTACCTGAAAGCTGGAGCAAAGCAATAATTATACCCATACTTAAAACAGGCAAAGACAAACAAAACCCAGCATCATACAGGCCAATATCACTGACACCATGCCTATCAAAAATAATGCAAAAAATGATCAAACCAAGACTAGTTAACTTTACAGAACACAATAATTTAATATCAAAATACCAATCAGGTTGTAGACTAAACAGATCATGTGAAGACCATTTAGCTAGACTAGAAAGTGAATGTAGAAAAGCACAACTATCAAACAAATATCTATTAGCTATATTCTAAGACTTGAGCAACACGTTTGATAAACACTGGAACAAAGGATCACTAATAAATCTCCTAAGTATAGGTATAGTAGGACGAATGTTAAAATGGATAGCTAACTTTCTACATGGATGCAAAATAAAAATTTAACAACACCAAATCAGAAAAAACCACATAAAACAGAAAACGGATGCCCACAAGGTAGTGTACTCTCACCCATCATATTCTGCATATTTATGAACACACTAGAAAAAGCCATAAACAAAAACAACCTCAAAAAAAATACCCACCAAAATAAAACACAACTCTCACAATTCGTAGACGACGGAGCGACATGGATAAGCTCTATAAATGTAAAACATGTAATGAAAAAAGGACAAAAAATACTAAACACCATAGAAACATGGGCAGATAAATGGGGACTAACTATCAATCCAACAAAAACACAAGTACTTTTAGTTACTAAAAACAAGCATCCAGAGAAACAACCAAGATTCCCCACAGTTACACTCTGCAATAAACAACTAACGATAGCACCATATGCTAAATTCCTAGGAATGTATTTTGATAAACATTTACAATGGGCTAAACACATAAAATATATAGTTGAAAGATGCAACAAAGATCTAAACTTACTAAGAATGCTTACAGGTACATCCTATGGAGCAGACAAAAAATCACTACTTAATCTATATAAAGCACTTATACTTAGCAAAATAAACTATGGTAGCATAGCATATGCATCAGCGAAAAAGATACATACAGATAAATTACAAACAATTCAAAATAAGGCGCTTAGAATAGTAACAGGAGCATATAAATCAACAAACGCTAAAGCAATACTCATAGAATGTGAAGAATTACCCCTGCACCTTCAGAGACAAAAAAATATGCTAAAATATTGGGTAAGATCATACAGATTAAAAGAATATCTACCCATAAACGAACAGATAACAGACATACACATATTCTATACAAACAAAAATAAACAAATATTACCATACACCCACAAAATACAACACCTACTTCGAAAATACAACGTGACAAACATACAAGTCAAAGAACCCATATACACATCAATCACAAAACTAGATACAATAAACACAGATAGAGATATTACACAATTGGTATCAAAACAGGAAACACAACCAAATTAGTAGCGGTATACCTTAGTGCTAGTGCAACTATTGCGGTATGTACAACAAATGTAGCTAAACACTGTAAATATATTTACTAGTAAACGTAGTATTAGTTATTACATATTTTATATATTATATTTAGTTATTACATATTTTATATATCATATTTAACTAAAGGCAATGCCCAACAAGATATACCTATAAAGCAGGCCATTTTTTGTAAGCAACAAAACCGTAAGCTCACTAACAAATACCAAAAGCTCATTGCACCAAGATGTCTTAAAGTATCATGGACCTGAGGGGAACGACGACTGAACGAGGCCTAAAAAGACCAATAGACAGACGCCGTGACCCGAACATCCAGCAACAAGAAAACTTCACTACCCAGGGGTACTAGATACGTCACACCTAAGTGTGGGGTACAGGTACTGTCGGGCTTCTTCTAGACAAGAAACAATGCAGCATACCCAGCCACAGAGCACCAACCTCAAACCAACGACCATCCAAGTAGACACCACTGCAACGGCGCGTTGGACATCACAATGCAGTCCACATATAATTATATGTGACTTGGGTTGTGATTTTAACCTGCACCTCACTGTCAAGCCTTGTAAACATCTTTCAGATATGATTCCAAGTATCATACTTATATATTTTGCCCAAAGTAACAGATATGGGGAATGATAAAACAATTAGGGCTCCTGCCCCAGTGGAATAACATGAATCAACATTATTCATTAGGTTTGAGCCAATATAAGCTCAAGTGGAGGCAGGCAGCACCCAGTGGTGCAGAAGTATAAAATATTTTATTGTAAATATATTGTACTGTACAAATTTTCTTATAATAGTATTATAATTTTTTAATAATACCCTAAACTGGGCCGTTTCAGTGTACAGGGAACAGGAAGTTTTTCCAACTATTTTTAGTAATTTTTTTACATTTATTTTGTTTTAATTTGATGTTACTGCACCAGAGTGACAGCAGGTTATCCCATATCACATACTTTTATAGGTAATCTGTGTTACTCCATCCAAATACACCAGTGAATTACCTTTTTCTCATCTCACGGTTCTGTAAACATTTGCATTTACATTTGCTAGCCTGGCATCTCCACAGCAGAGCGCCGACCGTAAGGAAGGCATCTGTATTGTGGTGTTGTCAGAATCTAGTTCATGTCCAAAATTGTCGAGCTAGGCTTATATACCGGATTGAAATCCGTCCTATCAGTAAATTTCACGGTACTTGCTGCTGATTGGCCGACTTTCAATTCATTGAGTTTGATGCGAAAATCGGATTGAAATTCGACCAATCAACGCCAAGATAAGAAATAGCTTCGAATAATTAAATTAAAGGTACTATCCAAGATTGTACATGGAAAATAATAACCGTGAGATGAAAATTGCCAAATATATAACATGGCATAAAAACTTTCTTGTACACTTAATATAAACATGAATCTAACATGTTTATAATCATTTATATGATCATACGTTTAAAAATCATATATAACTTATACAATCAACTTATTTTCAATAGTTGATAACATATACGCAATTATTATGAAAACATTATGCAAATTCATAGCATAAGAATAATAACGTACCTGTTGGTACGGGATTATATGGCTTATCGCACTCGATACACACTACTGAGAGCGATTGTAGGGAATATTATGGATACTACCATCCTGATATTCAATATAGAGTTACACAAGACTATTTTTTATTCTAAATATTAGGGACCAGTTATTGTTAATCAGTTCATTTCAGATCTGATATGAGATGATATTTGATTAAAAGTGATGCGCAAGCTGCCGGGTGCCCTATTATACATTTTTCACAGTTGTAACTTTATTTTGTTTTAACACACTCTTAAACCATTCTGTATCATTATTGATGCAGAATAAAACACTTAACAGTGACTGGTCAGTTTTTAAAAATAAAATGCGATATGCTGATGGATAATACCTTTTTCAGCTGATACTGTACAGCATGATAGTAGCTTTAACCATCAAAATAGTATCTATAATAAGCCATATTTTGTATATTCCATTGCAAACAAACTGTCATATGTCAGTTCATCTCTACCACCAAAAATATTATTATTTTTTGTTTTTAAGCTACATATTAATTTATAACAAACGTCGGACTATACATTTTATTTTATTGTAAATATAATCAAAGTAAGTAAATAGTAAGCACCGAATCCAAGAAAATAATTATGATAATGCAATCAAGCTAAAGATGAACTTACAGTTAAAAGGTCAACACATCTAATTATGTGAAATCATCCTCATTCATCACTCATTAATCATCACAGAAATAAGTAATCATTTTTTATGTTTTTAATAATCATCTTATCCTTCTCGCCAAAATGATTGGTTCAAAGCGCAAGAGTAAATAAAAACTTATAGTCAGTCGTCACCATCACTTTCTCTTAAAACACTAAATATAAACATGTATTGCGTCTTTGTGCATTTTAACATGTTTATAATCATTTATATGATTTCTCACCAAGAAGTGCCATCGATAAGTTCAACGTTTGAACCCTGTACCTGGAATGTTCATGAAGCTACCATCTCCAGACAGGCCAGGACGAACAATAACTGTGAGAGTTGGAATAATTGTTTCAGGCACCTAGTGGGACACTCAAATCCACCTCTCTGGATGGTAATAGATTGTATCGCCAAGGATGTGGCGATGGGGGACCCGAAGCGATGCCAGAAGACCAGCATTGCCTATCAGAATAGACTATGAACATTGTGCGAGCAATACAATAGAGGAGAGAAATCTATAGGACAGTTTATGTATTGTATTGGCAAGTGTATTAGAATCAACTAAATTAATATTTGCTTCGATGTTGACAATGTTTAAGTAGAAGTTCTGACAGTGACACTGAACACTCTCCCAAAGTGCTTAACCCTTTGCTCCATAAGCAGTTTCTTGGACTCTTCCAAATTAAAAGCATTAATCCACCACCTATCTGTATTGGGTGAATTATGTTTACAGTTACTGACAGAGTGGACTTAACTCTTCCTACATTGTTTTCAAATGCCTTCTGCATTGGGTGTGCGGGAGCTAAGGTTTAACTTATGTGCTAAATTAAATGTGCAAATGTGCTAGTTACCCATTAATTATTTGATTAAAATATGTATTTGTTTGCTCATGTTTCATTTCATTATAAAATGATAAAAAAAAAATCGTCACTTCTCTTTCCATTTTCCAAATATGGAGAACTATTGTTAGAAAAGGAAAATAACCTGTAAAGTTGATTGATGACTATTCTAACTTTTCTAACTATAGTTCTCCAGGTTTGGATAAAACTGGAGGGGCATTCGCCATACATATATTTATATAAAACTGGACAGGCAAAAGTCCGGCTTTGTAAAACCATTGAAGGGCAAAAGTCCGCCTCAGCAAAACTATGGAAGGTCCACCTATGCAAATTTGAGCAGAGGGGCAAAAGTCCGGAAGGGTAAAAGTCCTGCATTCATAGAAAACTACTTCATCTACAAAAAAAATCCACTGACAGGAAAGTCTCAGGCTTGCTGTAGACAGCTTAAAAAAGGCTAAGAAAATCTGTAATGAACAGTATATTCATGATATTGAAATGAACAGTCTTGAAGACAGCCAGTATTGTTATGTTCGTGTAAAGTGCAAGCCAAGCATAAAGGATGTTGTTCTTGTATCTGATGGAAAGCCTGCATGAAATTATAGTCTTCAAGTAATCCTCATCAAGAAAACTGGCAGTGTAGATAGTTGTAGCTGTAACTGTAAACCTGGAGTAACTGGATTGTGCAGCCACGTCGGAGGTTTCTTACTCTCGCAAACATCAAAAGTGCTTGCACATCCATAGGCTGTGAGTAGCTTTAACCACAGACCACAAAGCGATTAGAACCAGAACACCAGAGAGATATACGATTTTTAAATCCATCTAGAAATCAAGACAAGGAGCTGCTGATAAAACTATATCCGGATACCTATCAGGCAGGACCTTGCAAGGACCCAGAAATATTTTTGAAGGAAATAATGGAAGGTCTTGGAAAAGTGAATCCAACCTGTGTTCTATACAGAACTTTAAATTTGAACATTACAGACTTGTCACACAAAGCATCTATGTACAGCCCAGCTTTATGTACAGAGACAATGTTAACATCAACTCCACAGTGTTTGCCAATTGGAATTTCATAAAATTTTCTCGCTGGTTGGTACGGTGGACTGGGCAGAGACGCAACTAACGATTACAAGAAACTTGTGCATTAATAAATTATGTATATATTATGGCTGTACAAGTCTACATTTTTGTGAGTTTATTTTCAAAGAGTTATCAACTTTATTATCACCTATGAGGTTTTCAGCTAATAAATTGTCAACTTGTAGAACCAACAATTACTATATTGAAATTCCACCAGTACTTGTTTGGTAAGGAATTCATATTAGAAACTGATTACCAGCCTCTCTTTTATTTGAATAAGTCTAGGTTGATGAGATGGGCGTTAGCGCTACAACCATACAGGATGAGAATTCAAGCAATTCCTGGAATTGTAGGTGCATATTATCTAAGTAGATTGTTGAATGAGGTAAAGGAAGATTTGATGAAGATAAGGACAAGATGGATAGTTGTCTATCCGGATTTGAGAGATATGAAATACCAGACAGACTTTGCGATTACTATATGCCACCCAAAAAATTTTTTGGGGGGCATAAAAACATGCATGTCAATTATTTGTACGGTTTGTACCCCCACAGACCTATTACGGGGTAATTAAATGGGTCACCATATTTTTGGTGACTTAAATAAAAAAAAATAGAAGATATTAGACATCTCACAAACCATCTAAGTTAAGACAAAAGTACTATATCAAAAGGGCAAGGTCGAGAAAGTTTACAGAAGGTATGAAGGTTCTAGTATTTCTTCCAGTAAACAAGAACAAGTTATTATTGCATTGGAGAGTCCATTTACTGTTTTGAAGGTCATGAACAAGATGGATTATAGGATTGATATGAATGGTAAGGAAAAGACATTTTATGCCATTATGTTGAAAAAGTACTATGAGAGGGAAGTAGATTGTCAAATGAGGTAAAGGAAGATTAGATTAGAAAGTATATCAGAGACCGAGTAGTGAAGTATTAGTTGTATAAGTTCAATTTGTTATTTCAGAATTATGTTATTTTAATTGTACTGAATGAAGTATTATTTAGATGTAGTAAATAAGGTCAGAGAAGTCTTTGCTGTGTAAATTGTATATAGATAACTAGTAAATGTAAACTAGTCAAATGCTAATTAATAGAGAGAACCTACTTTGTGTATTTATTTTGTTAATTATAAAAAGTGTAACCACTTTTCTCTTTAGAGGGAACATGTTGTAACAAAACAGTTCCGTTATTGGAATGATATAGGCTATATTTAGAGCAGGTAGCGTGGGTTTGTTAAAACGTATCGATAGATCAATAGGAGACGTTTTTAAGATTTTTTAACATATTCATTTTTTTTATTAAAGAATCCATCATTTTGATGTTTAATTTCATGAAAATCCATTAGGTATTCAGAAAGTTAGAACAATTGAAAGGGTTTATCATTTGTAAAACTAATTTTAATTTACATTGAGCTTAAAAGCGTATAAGACGCATCGTACAATATACTGAAACTTGTTAATTCATTATCTGCATGAAATTCACTAAGGTATGTGGAGTGTTTTACTATATATATCTGACTGTATTATGGAAACTTTGTCCAGTCTAGCAGAGCACATCTTTACGGAATTGTTGTGACGAGAAGGATTCAGCACGTTACTGTTCCATTACATAACGTCAGATGGGTATGTGAATTTTATATTATGTTGTATATGGTTGAGTTATTTAAATGTCAGATAGATATACTTTGACCTAATCAGATGTAAGTAAAGTTGTAAATTGTAGACCACCAATGTGACAGTGTGCTGGACATATTAAATAAATACGAAAGGCACGAGAACTGTGAATTTTTGGAGGTGCCAAAAGTAGAGAAATCGGTTTGGATTAGCAAATAAACTGACAAGACGGTTAAAGATTCTGACAAACTTTTTCAGAGAACACAAACATGTTACTAAGGGAACGATACCTTTAGTCAAGGTAATGGACAAATCTCTTCAGGTTCAGACACTAGACGCTGAAGAGGTATTTGACCTGGTGATGGATGCCTTCACATTATTAGCATATGCCCACAAGGATATGTCAAATCAGATAAAATGTCAATTTTCTGCAATAAACTCACAATATAGAGTTTTATGCAACGAATCGATTCCAATTACAGCTACCCAACTATTTGGAGATGACATAAACAAGCAGCTGAAAGATATTGATGACAGCAGGAAACTGGGCAATAGTTTGGTACATTATAAGGCCAAGGCACCACAGAGACCCAGTAATAGACCCCACAAGGATTCACATAGGGATATAAGACAAAAAGCTCCTGGAAAATTTGGGCAATACAAGTCAAGCTTATCTATTAGAGAGCAGGGACCTTTTTTTAGAGAAGGGGGGGGGGGGGGGGGGGGGGGGGGGGGGGGGGGACAAGGGCTCCTTACTCACAACAACACAATAAAATCTGATAGGGCCACCAGAAACAATCCAATAACTGGATGTAAGTACCATGAGGCTTAATAATACTCCAGAAACATTTAAGGCTGGAAAGATCACAACATTTGTCCATAATTGGAAAAATATTACAAGTGATGCATCCCTTTTGACAACTGTTAGTCAAGGGTATCATATTGAATTAGACTGGGACCCCTGTAGCCAGTGCTCCAGAAAAGAAATACATTTTAATGAGAATGAAAAAAGTATAATTGACAAATTATTAATTGCATTACGAGTAAAGAATGTTATTGAGGAAACAGTTCACGAGAAAGGGGAAGTGATCTCCAACATATTTATTAGACCCAAACATGATGGGTCACACTGATTAATTTTAAATCTTAGTAATCTCAATGAACATGATTGTAGAAAAATGGAAACATTATGGTTAGCTTTGAGCTTAGTAAAGCCAAACTGCTTTTTTGCAAAAATTTATCTTAAAGATGCTTATGATAGTGTACCTGTTGCAAAACAGTTTAGAAAATATCTGAGATTTACCTGGAATGACAATGTCAATTCACATGTGTACCAAATGGCTTAAGTAGTGTGCCACAAGTCTAAAAGTTACTAAATTGTTGAAACCAGTTTTTTCATTTTTATGAAAGGCCGGACATATCAATATTGCATATATTGATGACACTTTACTTCAAAGTGACACTTTTAATGAATGTAGGCAGAAGGCTCAGCCACATACGGCAATTTCATCAGTACAGAAACAGGAATACCTAAATTCGACAGTGATCTGTCAACTGACTTATACCAAAAACAAACACAAGATCCAAACGATTCCTCAAAAAAAATATATTGTACAGTGCAATAACCCTAGACTCACTCAGTGCACAATCACAAGATAAAACACTAACTGATAATTTCTCCATTACAGATGGACACAGAAATAAAACAAATATCACTAAACAAGTACAAAAACCCAGACCACCCCGACGAGACCGATTACAAACAGAGACGCAAACGCTGCACTATACACTTACAGTTTAGACGCAAACTTCATCTTCTTTGCAACTGCATTTCCGGGAACGTGGAAACGAGCCCAGAACACCAAACACGACCATCTAATAACAATGAATTGCAAAGGTCATACACAATACATACTTTCACGACAGGACATATTTATATCGTACATAATAACATTGGTAATAACATTGGTAAAAAACATGGTAAAGAAAACAATGCAAACAATTTTAAACGCAACAGCATGTAACACACTGGAAATAAACAAAATAAAAACTGATATAGCAAAAAACACAAGAGACATAGCAGAAAACAAAGAAAACATAAACAATTACAATACACAGTTACATGAACCCATGGAAACGTAAAGTATATTGCAGATTCCAAAGTTGAACCTTCCAACACTGGATGAAGAACTATGTAAAGATAAAGACTGGTACAGTATCATACTTCAAAACCTACCAGAGAAAATATGCCATAAAACAATATTACCAACCACATTCGCACTCAATGACAACAACAAAAAAATCCCCCGAGCTGATGGTCGCAGCTACATTAGCCATTACGTCAACGATGACCTACAAATCCTGCGAAAAATCCCATGCTACAAATGGCAAACCACTAATGACATCTTATAAGACCTAAACCTCACAGAAAAGGAAAAACTGCTCATGAACGCCATAAAATATCTGTTAAATAGTAAACCATCGGCACTCTCATGGCACAACGGCGCCCAAGACCCAAGCTGCCACTTCCACGGCTATCACGCACATATCTTAACTGCTGTAACAGGATCAACAACGCTAAGGCAAACGTATGCTTTCACCAAACTACAAAAAGCACTACAAACAGCGCCACACAAAAACACCAAAAAAAAGTCAAATTGCAGGAAAATTTCGCCAGTAACATGTTAAAACCATCAAAACTGTTCAGAGGAGTAAACAATAGAGATATGTTACAAGCCATGTCGACCCAAAACACTGATCTCAAACCACAACCAGGCCCATCCAATGAGCAGCCACAACCAGGCCCATCCAATGAGCAACCACAACCAAGCCCATCCAAAGAAAACCCCAAAAGACTAGGGCCACAACGTAAAAAAACAGTTTTAGAAGACTGTATAGAAACACTATCAACATTCATACGCAAGTACAACAAAATTGACCAATTTGCATTGATGCAAATAATGAAACAACAAGGAAACAAGGACGATGCCGACACACTACTGCGCATGATGAAAAAACACAACTGGAATCAGATACTACGTCAAGCTGTAGTGGAACATAACTTTCAAATTAAATTAAACAACAGAAACTACGGAGACATATAAATGGCATTACCGCCCATGGACCGATCAAAACACCCAGACCTCCACACAGTAGACGATACAAGAAGTCTGTTTCTCAGCTGGTGTGTCGAGCAAAACATCGACCCTGATTTATTTTTAATAAGACTGTATAGTGTATTGTTTTGCAAACTTAAAAAAATCAACATGTTCGCACTGGAGGGCTCCTCCAATGCGGGCAAAACCTATTGGATGACAGGGATCATTCCCTTTCCAGAGTATGGAGGGTCAGTCATATCAAGCAAAGACTTCCCGTTCGACTCATGCCCGGAGAAGCCAGTCATACTAATCAATGAACTGACTATAGCTTCTCCTGACATGAGCGAGCAGTTTAAAAACGTTCTTGGCGGAGAGCCCATATATGTCAACATCAAAAAACACCACCCAGTCCTAATGCATAGGAAACCAGTCATCTGCACTAGCAATCTGCCAATCTGGTGTTTTGTCACCAATGACATAAAACCACTTAAAAACAGAATGTTCAGATATTACAACTTAAAGAAATCAATAGTCCTCGAACTATCAGACAAAAAATCACCAAATCCAACATACTTCCAGAAAGTATTTTAAGCAATCACAAACATCGAAAACATAACGAAAGTAGAACTCGACAACAACACAACAAATGAGGTTCACCACGTCTCGTGGAATCTTTGCAGTAAAAGAAGACGAATACTTCATGTTACCAACAGACCCATACTCTCCATCCACACCCCGCAGTACAACTACACCATCACCTTCCTATGCACTCAATAACACAACAGAAACAGTCACACTGCCATTAATGACAAGCAGCCCAATAGTCCCAATAGTCATATCAAGTGATGAAGAATCACAAATGGACACAACAGATAAACTACTGGCTGAAATGGCACAGCCGCCACAATCGCCAAAACCAGGAAAACTCCGCAAACGAGTATACAACCAACTCTTGGCCATCTTCAATATCACTGAGTGATTTTGAAGATGATGAAACTGAACCTTCCAAGAAAAAGAAACCAAACAAGTTCGCTGGTACCAACGCACCTGTTAGGCAACTATATAATCCAGATAATCTGGACTTTGCATTATTCTCAGATAACTCTATTGAACTGTTCTAAATCATTGTTATACATATATGATTCTGTTGAACAAAAATGTGTAAATAAATGGAAAACAATCCGCTGTCAAACCTTACACTTTGTGTTGTTACTTTCTTTCACTTACCAGTTATTTACACTGATGTATCTCTTCAGTACACTTGCTTGCCTTTGGAAGAATATACTTCTTGGGTGAAGGGTGCCATCCTGTGGTCACTGGCTTTTCTTGTGAACACAGCTGATAGTATTTTTTGCTCTAGGAGACCAGTTGCACTTCAATGATTGTCATTGATGTATATATATATATATATATATATATATATATATATATATTTGTTTGTGTGTTTAGAATGTTTATTAATAAAGTTTTGTGGTAGGGTAGGTAGTTATTTCTGAACTTAAAACTGATGGACCTTCAAAGAAAAAAGATAGAAAAAAAGGTAGTTATTAATATTAATGACCCCATTCCTTATACTAATGACCCCATTCCTTTACTACAGTAGTAACTACCTACCCTACCATACAAATGTTTTATTGTCTACCTAAACGTTTAGGTAGATAATAAAACATTTGTATGGTAGGATATGGGGCAAGAGATGTTACACATGGACATGACATAAGTGGGATACGATCCAAGGAGGACAAGAAACATCATATAAATTATTTAGAACTAAAGGCAGCATATCTGGCCATTCAACAGCTTTGTTCAAATCATAAAAATGAACATGTTCAGCCTGTGGGATATTATCATTTTTTTATTCCACAGGCTGACATAAACAAGCTTGTGCTCTCAATGCGACGTCGCTGTCAAGCAGTCATCATCGCACGCGGCGGCCACACATGCTACTGATAACCCGAATTTGAAATCCATCCCTTCCTTTTTAAATTCAAATCAAACAATAAAATTGATAATTTCTGTCCAATAAAGCTATTTCAGTAAATTGATAAGACATTATTATACAACAAGCAGAAGATTTCAGCCAAATTTAGTTAATTATTAAAAAAATATTCACATTCAAACTTAGCAAAAGTTTCTTTTTTGGTTCAGTATATACTGATTAATCTACCATGAAACTGTTAGATGGTAAGAATTGAATGAACTGTTATTATACATATTGATAAATCTACCATGAAACTGTTAGATGGTAAGAATTGAATGAACTGTTATTATACATATTGATAAATCTACCATGAAACTGTTAGATGGTAAGAATTGAATGCACTGTTATCATATATTGATAAAAATGCCATGATATGATAGATGGTGAGTAATAGACGCAATGTCATAACCTATCGAGTCATAAGTAAATCTGAGTTTATATATATATTTAACCATTTTTAGACGTAAGCGAGATATGTGTCAGCTATGTTAACGACATATAGTCGTGACAGGAAGTCAGCTGGTGGTAGTACCGTCACTAGGCCAAATAAAAAAATACCTTTGTTTCCCGTTTCATGCTGGAAAAAAATAGGGTAGGTAGGTAGGCTTTTTATTTTATTTTATCTTTATTTTATTTTTTAATGGAAAGATTTTTTTATAAATGACAGAATGTGCTGGTGAATTTAAGAGCTGGTTTTAACATTGTATATATGTTTTTTTACTAGCTATTCTCCTTGGAAAAAAGAAATGGATTCAGTACGTGACAATAATATATCGATGATTAATGTACATGTGACTAGGTTTAACAGAGCACCATAATCTTATATACATGGCCAGACCTGTGCACCTTCAGACAGACATTTTGTCACTAAGAGTACATGGGTCCACAAGCTGGTCATAAAATCAGCTAGGCCAGCTCCAATATTAAACTAAATTTCAATAGTTTAAAAATTTAATTTATGTTACTCCTATCGGAGCTTGTTGATAACTTATCAGTAGCTTTAGTAAGAAGTAGGGGACTTAAGAGAAGGACCATAATGATGGCCTCGTAGACGGAAAAATATCAACGGACATGTCAAATTGTAGGCTGCTTGAAACACGACACAAGTGCAGATACCACATGAAATACCTGCACCAGTTCAGAGAGATGTCTACAGTTGTCCAACATGTAATGCCCATCTTTATCCCGGTGGATGCCATGCCAGATATCACAATCTTCAGGCCATTCAACAAAAATAATTTTGAGAGGGCTACAAAAAAAAAAAAGCATCAAAAAAGAGAAAACATAGTTGGAGTGGGAGTTTGGCCATGACAATGAGTACCTCCTCAAAGTTTGGCCCGTATGTTGTTGGATAATTTTTATTTAAATTTTGTTCTGCTTTTACCAGTTAATAGAAAAAAATACACAAATTCTAACATGAATGAAAATGAATACTTATAAATTTTGTTGTTATATAGTTTTTGCGATTGTGAAATAGTTTGTGGAATACAACAATATTACCATTACATTTTGTAAAAATGGATGATTTGTGTATTGTCATGCAGTGTCATGTGATAAGTGGCAAAGGTAGACCAGGTAAGAGACTATTGTGGAGATTCCTTGCCAGGCAGCGTCCGCTCTGTTGTCCCAGCTGTTGTTTCTGTAGGTGTCTACCGCTCTTGCACCCGTGTCCGAGTCTCTGTCTGCCCCTGCAGGCCATGCCGTTCATGTGCTGCTAAATCAGCTGCTGCTGAACTCCCCTGTGCTACTACTATCTTAGGTTATGTTGTAGGATCCGTGTTAAAGTGAGATCCATCTGTGACAAAAGCAAGGCCGTCTTTTGCACTGTTCCCATTTCAAAGTGCCGCTGATATGCAAATATCATGGAACACTGTATAATAATTTTGAAGGTTGCTCTAGATATGAGAGCTATGGTGATGCAGATTCAAATGCACGCATGTTTTCTTTCCAGCATGGTTCGAACAAATATTGGATTGATGCTGTCGTCAAATGTAAATGTCATAGAGACTGGATGATGGGCCGATATCTCAATAATGAGCGGAAACAACCTAATATGAAACCCAAGGTGATGGAACTAGATGGTCACCTGCTCATTTTCCTGTATGCCAAACAGGATATCAATTCATACAAAGTCAATTTAGACTCTTCATACAGACTAGAAATAGAATATAGAAGATACAATAACACACTTAGAGACAACATTTTTTACTTGTGTGCCAGGCAGCGCCCGCTCTGTTGTCTACCACTCTTGCACCTGTGTCCGAGTCTCTGTCTGTCCCTGTAGGCCATGACGTTCATGTGCTGCTAAATCAGCTGCTGCTGAACTCCCTCATGCTGCTATCTTAGGTAATGATGAAGGATCCCTGTTAGAGCCTGGCACTGTTGTACCCCAACCGTCTGCGCTGCAGACAATCCAGTTCAGGAAACAGCAAACATCTTCAGAGATGGTCCGCAAGGACTCGTCGAGCTCCTGAGCGGTACACCAAAGTTAGAGTTAGGTGTGTTAGGTTAGGTTCCGAGGCCCTGGTCCATAGGTCAGGAAAAGTGCGGTGCTGTCCAGACAGGTTCACTTATTAGTAATTATGTAAATTTAAAATTGTAATCAATTATTCAAAATTAGACTATTTCAACAAACAAATCAATATTTAATGATGTCATTGAGGATTTGGGACTCGTTTAACGATACACCAACGTAAGAGTTAGGCGTGTTAGGTTAGGTTTCAAGGCCCTGGTCCATAGGTCAGGAAAAGTGCGGTGCTGTCCAGACAGGTTCACTTATTAGGGATTATGTAAATTTAAAATTGTAATTAATTATTCAAAATTAGACTATTTCAACAAACAAATCAATATTTAATGATGTCATTGAGGATTTGGGACTCGTTTAACGATACACCAACGTAAGAGTTAGGCGTGTTAGGTTAGGTTCCGAGGTCCTGGTCCATAGGTCAGGAAAAGTGCGGTGCTGTCCAGACAGGTTCACTAATTAGGGATTATGTAAATTTAAAATTGTAATTAATTATTCAAAATTAGACTATTTCAACAAACAAATCAATATCTAATGATGTCATTGAGGATTTGGGACTCGTTTAACGATACACCAACGTAAGAGTTAGGCGTGTTAGGTTAGGTTTCAAGGCCCTGGTCCATAGGTCAGGAAAAGTGCGGTGCTGTCCAGACAGGTTCACTTATTAGGGATTATGTAAATTTAAAATTGTAATTAATTATTCAAAATTAGACTATTTCAACAAACAAATCAATATTTAATGATGTCATTGAGGATTTGGGACTCGTTTAATGATACACCAACGTAAGAGTTAGGCGTGTTAGGTTAGGTTCCGAGGCCCTGGTCCATAGGTCAGGAAAAGTGCGGTGCTGTCCAGACAGGTTCACTTATTAGGGATTATGTAAATTTAAAATTGTAATTAATTATTCAAAATTAGACTATTTCAACAAACAAATCAATATTTAATGATGTCATTGAGGATTTGGGACTCGTTTAACGATACACCAACGTAAGAGTTAGGCGTGTTAGGTTAGGTTTCAAGGCCCTGGTCCATAGGTCAGGAAAAGTGCGGTGCTGTCCAGACAGGTTCACTTATTAGGGATTATGTAAATTTAAAATTGTAATTAATTATTCAAAATTAGACTATTTCAACAAACAAATCAATATTTAATGATGTCATTGAGGATTTGCGACTCGTTTAACGATACACCAACGTAAGAGTTAGGCGTGTTAGGTTAGGTTTCGAGGCCCTGGTCCATAGGTCAGGAAAAGTGCGGTGCTGTCCAGACAGGTTCACTTATTAGGGATTATGTAATTTAAAATTGTAATTAATTATTCAAAATTAGACTATTTCAACAAACAAATCAATATTTAATGATGTCATTGAGGATTTGGGACTCGTTTAACGATACACCAACGTAAGAGTTAGGTGTGTTAGGTTAGGTTCCGAGGTCCTGGTCCATAGGTCAGGAAAAGTGCGGTGCTGTCCAGACAGGTTCACTTATTAGGGATTATGTAAATTTAAAATTGTAATTAATTATTCAAAATAAGACTATTTCAACAAACAAATCAATATTTAATGATGTCATTGAGGATTTGGGACGAGTTTAACGATAAACCAACGTAAGAGTTAGGCGTGTTAGGTTAGGTTCCGAGGCCCTGGTCCATAGGTCAGGAAAAGTGCGGTGCTGTCCAGACAGGTTCACTTATTAGGGATTATGTAAATTTAAAATTGTAATTAATTATTCAAAATTAGACTATTTCAACAAACAAATCAATATTTAATGATGTCATTGAGGATTTGGGACTCGTTTAACGATACACCAACGTAAGAGTTAGGCGTGTTAGGTTAGGTTTCAAGGCCCTGGTCCATAGGTCAGGAAAAGTGCGGTGCTGTCCAGACAGGTTCACTTATTAGGGATTATGTAAATTTAAAATTGTAATTAATTATTCAAAATTAGACTATTTCAACAAACAAATCAATATTTAATGATGTCATTGAGGATTTGGGACTCGTTTAACGATACACCAACGTAAGAGTTAGGTGTGTTAGGTTAGGTTCCGAGGTCCTGGTCCGTAGGTCAGGAAGAGTGTGGCACTGTCCACATACATATCAGTATTTATTGACATAATTGAGGATTTGGGACAAACGCAAGAATCCAGGGGGAAAAGGGAAAAGGGGGAATTCATAAGGAAACTACCTCTTCTACATATGTCTTTCATACATCCAAATATAGATTATGGAACTCGAATCTATTCATGTGCACCACTTTCAATATCAAAAGTTAAAGAGTCCAACGATGCTGTCGTTCCCTCGGCTGTCCACACTGCAGACACTATAGTTAAAGTAGCAGATGGTCCGCGAGGACTCGTCGAGCTCCTGAGCAGTACACTAACGTTTGAGTTAGGCACGTTAGATTAGGTTCCAAGGTCCTGCCTATAGGTCAGGAAGAATAATTTCTGCACAGCCCTACAGCTCACAGAGAGTCAAGATTCAAAATTCAGGAAACGAAACGCGAAAATCGACCTAGCCAGAAATTTTAAATATGGAGGGGGAATGACTTTGATATAATGTTGAACAATCCAAATCAGACAAACAATAAAAAAGAATCATTCACCTAACAAAATATAAACGAAGCAGAGTTATTTAATTCAATAAATGTCAAACATAACATCAAATCTGCATACGTAGGTAATGAATTCAACAAGGGAAAAAAATGACCATCTAACACAATAAAAATTACATTTGACACAACTACAGCACCATTAAATATAATAGATAATAAAGGTCAATATCTTATTGTATACACTGCTGCACCAGACCAATCAGATGCAATAACTGTCAAATCGCCCAAAAATGTAACAATAACAAGTGTCCGCACTGTACAGGCAACCACCTAGCCACACAATGCAGAAATGAAAATTATAAATCATGTGCAAATTGCCGAGGAAACCATAGCGCTGCATACAAAGGCTGTCCCACATACCAATCATACCTAAACAAAATCAACAAACAAAACACAGAAATAAAACAAACAAAGCAAAACAGAAAAACTCAAGCTGGAGAATCGATTAAAAAAACATACAAAGCACACAGATCCAAGAAATAACTTTAGCAAAAAAAACCGTCTCAATAGTAGGAATTTCATCCACATATTCTATAAACCAGTTTTCAAGACACTGGTTGATGAAGTAAGTGGAAAATTGTATGATGAGCTAAATGTAAACAGCAAACCAGGTAGAAAAGCTTTCAACGCTGAACCTATAAAAGAAAATTTGAAGAGAAAAGCAGATAAGTGCAGTGGCAAAACATGCACCAGTACCGCTAAGTCAAACAAGTATTTTGTTCCCGGTATAAGGTTTACAACATGGCTCTCGTGTTTGTCCACAGTGTCTTACCATCCTATCTAAACTAGTAAGGCATCTCAAAACCACATGCATTGTAGACCATCCTAAGAGCGAAATTTTGGCAATTGAGCAACTTGCACAGGATGAAGAGTATTTATGCTCCATGTACTATGTCATCAGCTTGTCTGAGTTACACTACAATTCCCGGAAGTGGATATCTGTGCAAGGGTTATGGCTCTGCTCAACAATATACAAGTGGGATACGCCCCGGGGTGAGACTGAAGGTAGGCGGTTTCCATGTGTTTGCGGCGCCCATTGACTCTGGGCTTCTTCTGCTGCTGTTTCTCAGCCTGTTTCCACTGTTCCTCAGCCCAAGCCTGTTGAACCGCCGGTTAAGTCGGTTGGTCTTCCAGTCCCAGCTTCCATTTCTCCCGATTCTCAGCCCCGGCCTGTTGGACCGACTATTGATTTGGTTGGTCTGCCGGCTGCTATTTCGACAAATTCTACATTTTTATATTCTTGTGTTATTGTATTTGTATGTCAGTTCATACATTGTGTCTGTGCATGGTTTATCCATCACCTAACTTCGTAGTTTCACAATAGTATGTATTTTAATAAACTATACATTGTAAACTTGATACAATATTACAATTTACTCTCATCCATTTTTCATCTAGTGATTTACACTGACAGACATAGCAAACCAAATACAGGATTTAGAGGATTTAATGAAGGTCATCTGTTTGTCTGTTCTGTTATTCAGAACAGTGGCAAACCACCCAGCATAATAATGTACAACTAACAATTGTCAGCTATTAAAAAACTTTGCTGATCAGGACGGATAGTTCCTAGAATTCACATAACGTTCCATGATATAAACAGCTCTCTGTGGTGCGCCACTAATTGACTAAATGAAGGAACCATCGATTTTCGTGGGTCCAGTGTTCATTCACGACAGCAGAAGAAATTATCAACAAGTATTACTCAATAATAACACATTAACTGGCGAATTGACAGTCACCGAATATTTAAATGGCTAATCATAAAGGACATTGTTATTATGTAAAGAATATATGTTAAAACATCGACATAAACACTCGTGTGTTAATAAGTGGTTTCACGCGCTCATCTCATCGGGTCGAATCACCGGTCACTCATCCCGAGTAGAAAGCTGCTGTAGCCACACAGCACCCGTGTTTGTCAGCAAATGCACAGTTTCCTGACATGTTCCACCATTCACCTCGACCGGTACAGGATGATGTAGACACACAGCGCCCTTGTTCACTGGCAGCGAGTTCTCTCTGCCTTGTCCTCTGGGGACTCTATATCGACTGCTGTCCTCAAGTCACAGCCCGAGACGACACGTATGAGCAAACTCTTACAACACCATGTGAAGATAACCGTCAATGGTTCACTCCCTACGAAGGAGGAATACCGGGAATACGCACCGTGCAGAGGTTTTCATGGCCGAGCACACCAGGTTGAAGGTACTCCAACCTGATACCATCAGTTCATTTCTGAATGACCGTGGCTGGCAGAACGTGAAGACGACGCATATTATCAACATGATGTGGAAGAAGAGGCCAGAACCGAAAACGAGGACCAGGAAGCCGGAGGACAACCAGTTGATGAAGCTCATCGAAGACCAGGCCTGGCCACTCCTGAAAATCAGGCAATCACAGGACAAAGGTAAGTCTGTGCATGCTGCAGAGGATATCGCAGAGGGAACGCTCCTCTGCGACTATCACAGGACTTTGCGTGCATGTACCATCTAGTCATTTTCTCACCAGCCACTTAATGTATTTGATTGAAACTTCACACAAGACTTCCCATTTATCAAACATACTACAAAAACTAAGTTTGACAAGTGTTACATAATAATAATAATTTTCTCATATTCTACATGTATATTTCAGACAATTGGTTGACAGTGATGGTCATTACACATACTGTTGTTGTTGTTGTATGGTGTTTAGTGTAGCTTTCAACAATTTTTCAGTCATATCACGACGGTGTCTACTTGAGACAGTATTCTAAGCGCTGTCACACTGGAGTATCATGCCGCAGACACATCGTATGATACCCCACCCAGTCACATTATACTGACACCGGGCCGACCAGACCTAGAACTCTCCTCTTAATGCTGAGCGTCAAGCGAGGAAGCTTCTAGTACCATTTTTAAAGTCTTTGGTATGACCCGGGCGGGGTTTTAACCCACGACCTTCCTCATGCGTGGTGGATGCTCTACCACTAGACCACGCCGCGGTATCACTGCTGGTAATATATTCTGTTATAACTTTTGTATGGCATTAGATACTTAATTAACAACCCTACATGCAAGCTCTTTTTAATGCATAATATATACTGCCACATTGAGATTATATGATTGTGTACCATTTAGAGCAACTGCAATTCAGAACTTTTACAATCTCCGAAAACAAAATAAAACATGCAGTGAGTATAATACTCAACAAGGATTTCGCCTATCCATCAGCAGATTCATTTGATCTACTCGACTGGAGGACATTCCAGGAAAGATATAAGGCTGCTCTTGTTTTCAAATCTCTGATCAATCCGGCACTAGCTTACCTTCAGAACAAGTTTTTATCAGAAGTATCTTGCATGGTATAAATTTAATGTCAGGCAATCAAAGTCAACTGTATATTCCAAAGTCTAATCTTTAAACATATAGAAACACAATTTCACACTGGTGCAAATAATTGGAACTCATTTTCTGGGTCTTGTAAAAATTCCACATGTTTCGTTAATTTCAAAATTAAATTATTTGAAGTGGATAAAATCCACTAGTGTTATGAACTAGAAACTAAAGGAAAATTTGGTCAAACATTCTTTTTCTTAAGAATACAAAAAAATTACATAATGTGGAATTAAGGACTAGTCGGCATATAGAGTAGAATTTAGCTATCTTAGCAACATATTGTATATAATTAACACAAGTTACATTCACAGATGACAAGACCAACCTGCTGATGAACAAAGGAAACGAACAAGAGTGATCACAAACGCTCACCTGTAGCCATTGGCTAAGGCGAGCTTAACAAATCTGAAAGGTAATAATAATACTCAAATCATTATATCAACCTTTTCATGCAGATAACAAAATATTTTGTTTCATTTCCAATCAATCAAATATCTCATCCTGCTCTAAGAAAATTGGGTTTAAAGGTTTATCTTCCCATTTTCTTTTACTTTTACCACTAAATGTATGCTTCTTCCTTTAAAATCGTTTTCAATTGCCAGTAACATTTTTGTCTTGAAAATCCAATGCACATGGTATAAACAAGTATGAGTAGATAATCAGACAATTGTTTACAATTCTATATTCTGAAACATCAGAAGTTTCAAAGTCTTGGGCATGTTTCACTAACCTCTGTTAAGTCTTAAGATTTTCAAGATTTCATATCAACAAATTGTGACAAATTGCGACACCTCCGAACATTCAATTAGAGTAGTATCATTGGAAATTTTAAAAAGAGTACTATTAACAAGGCTTCAAAAGTTCATAATATGATGCGAGCAAACATTAAATGAAATTCCCGAAGAGGTTCGTAAACTTAGAAACATTTACTGAAATTTAGTGAAAAATACATGTGTTACTAGTAAAACAATCTTTCCTGAGTTTGAGATTAGGAGAGAAAATTCCATACCAAGAGATAACAGTCTATTTTCATTGAAAACTTATCTCATGGGATAGAAACCATTATCTCATGGGACAGAAACAGTTATCTCGTGGGACAGAAACCGTCATATTGTGGGACAGACACTTATCTCGTGGGACAGACACCATTATCTTGTGGGACAGAAACCGTTATCTCGTGGGACAGACACCGTTATCTCTTGGGACAGAATTTTCAATCCTTACCAAGTAAACTATGAATCATTCTATTTCTTGCATACCAAACACATTGAATAAAATCTTCATTTTTTTTTTTTCAACTATCACTTTAACCCTTAACTCCATAAAGACGCCTTTGGACACCTAATATAGAAGGCTTTTGAATTATTGGGTGAATTATGTTTATATTAACTGACAGAGTGGAAAACAGTGCAGGAAGTGTTCAGATTGTTTAATTCACATCACAGCGTAAACATGGCACAAAGCAGAGGTGGAGGATGAAAATTCTGTACACTGCATAATACATGTCTGGTATGCAAGACTAACCAATCCCACATTCCGAGTCCCCTTACATCAGTAGTTTTACTTCACTTAATCTTGATATTACATTCAGATCCAGGCAAACGCTGGTCTGTCAGTTCCCAGTTTTTAACATTTTCCTTTTTTTTCTTCTCTCAAGTCTGCCAATTCTAGCCTACCTGTACCGTTGTAGCAATACAAGTTGAAACTCCTGATGTTTACACTTCAGTCATAATTCTGTCCAGCAGCAGCTAAAAATAACCGTGATCTAGAATAGTCCTTGCTCAGTTTTCTTGTAGCTGCTTTTTGGCACATGTTCTCTGGTAAACAGTCTGGCACATGTTCTCTGGTAAACAGTCTGGCATATGTTTCTCTGGTTTCTCTTGCATCTCTCGGAACACTCACTGGTGAGGGTTTAAGTTCTCCAGTCCAAAGGCAAGTGACTCCACTGTTAAAGAAAAGAAAAAGGTTCATGGTGTAAAACTGCTTAATGACAAAGTTATGGTTATTTTGCTCTGCACTTAACAGGCATTACCTTCTTTCCATGTTCCAAGTGACATACTTCTCGAGTTATGTTCCAGACAAGGTTTCAGATGAATGCACGGACAGACACATTGGAAGCTATATGCTCGTCTTTCAAGGAGCAATAAAATAAAACAATGCTTTTGTCCCAGGAAGCAAACATGTACTTTGAGATGTGGTATTGCTTGACCTTTAAGTGTGTAATTGACCCATATAATGAAAATCCAATATTTGCAACCAACACCTTAGGATGCTGTGTGAGGTTTAACGTCATTTCATTCAGTGTAAGTTACTGATGGTGGAAGAAATCCACCAACTCTGAGAAAGTTCATGACAGTTCAACTCAAACATATAACCGCAGCAGATATGCAAGTATCTTGAGATGACACTTTAGACCACTCGGACAAGAAGGACACTTTATAGAGTTACATAAACATAATTACAATTATCTAAAATACGCAAATTCATTGCTAAAACAAAATTTATACTGATTTTTACCTCCAAATCTGACATTTTGCTTTGGATGAATGACTGGATGGACAATGATGCAATTACTATATTATGCTCACAAAATCCTTACATGGCATAAAAACAAACTTATTCAATGCATGAATTTTCCCCCAGTGTAAAGCAAGAATCTTACAAAAAGTGTCTTACCATCTTACAAAAGGTGTCTTAAGTTCAAAATACAATATGTTTACCTTATTACATGTATTTATTATACTTACAATGAGGGAATGATCCCCTCTGTATGACTGAGTTGAGGAAGGAAGACAGAAACTGAATACATCTGGAAAATTCCATCTCCGTGTCCTCTACGTGCTTCAAACTGCAAGTGTACACATGCACCATGTTACAGGCAAAATTACATAATTATACATATACGGAGCAAAAGGCAGAAAGAGTGGGGCCGTAATCAAGTGGATAGAGTGTTGGCCACTCACACTAGAGGTTACAGGTTCGATCCTCAGCTCAACCTGTTGGCATCTCTAAAACACTCAGTACTGCCTCTACCCTGGAAGCCGACTCAAGAGCAGTTCATTTAAGGTCTGAGCTGACTTCAAAATCGAGCTAAAATTAGTATAAATTAAATTTGGCTAGCACTAGCACTTTCATAGCGATACTCTAGTGTATGGTATGGGTCAAAATAAAAAATCACTAAATATCAGAAACTCATTATGCAGTATTTAAATTGGTCAGAGTTCAATGCATATTTTATCACCTATATCAATAATTATTGTCACTAATAACGGCCACCACTTGCAAGTATGCATGCAATATTTCTAAGACTGACAACGTTTGTATGGGTTTTACCTTCTTTCAACAGCATTTTAGAAATATAATAATTTTGGTCAACGCACCAAATTATCGTTCCTGTGATCAACTTGGCAGTTGACCAGTATTAGATCCACCATTTCTCTGCACGTCACTGGCAACTTCCCCACATATTCAGAGGTGGGATATTCATGGCCGCAAAAGAAAGTTCACAACCAATCATCAGAGAGACTGACTCTGATCATGTGAACTGACAATCAGACGTGGCCTGGGTACAACGTGAAGGGAAAACAGTTTATATCTAATAGAAAGTGAAGACCCCGCTACCTGATTTGATCGATACCCTGGTCCCAGTCTTTCTGGAACCTCAGTATGAGATTCAGCACCTTCAACACGGCCTCCTTCAGGAAGGCGTTCTTTTTATGCAGAAGACATCTCTCGTGAATTTTTCTGATATAGCCTGCATGGATCTGGATAATCTGATCAAGGTCACGTGCCGTCTCCAGGTCACGCGTGAACTCCAAACCAACACTGTGGAGGATCTGTGCAACAAAACATTACTGTGTGATTAAACAATATTGCGCTTTGTATTTACATGCCTTGTGTGGTGTTTCGTTCAGTAAGCAGGTTTTTTTATCTCAACCGTGGAAACTTTGTGAAAGAGATTTTTATCAATTACTGAACAGAGCTGGTGATATTGAAACTACAATAACGTTGATTGAAAATGAAATACAAGTTTTTAGTGCTTAGTTGAGTTCATAAATACTGAAACAAAATGTTAACATTCATAGTATTGGATTGTAATGGGGGAATGATACATATAAGAACAAAATATGACTAATGATGGATGATTATTATCCGGAAAACACTATGAAGCTCTCGTGTTCATCCATGTCTTAAGTCTTCATATTGATTTTAAACTAAAAATGGGGGTGGGGGAAGGGTGGGGAGCACAAATACCACTGGGTGAAGTTTATACACTCACCTCAGATACATTTCCAATCTCAAAATGGGAATATTAAATGGTTTAATACATCATTCATAATAAGAAAATATCGGTTGAACCAATGGATGCTCCCCAAGTGAGTGTTTGTACCAGCTACTTGGTTGAAAAATACCAAACTGTAAAGCAGGTAATAATGCATCCTAGCAATGAAGAAGTAACCCAACTTTGTCATAATGAAGGAGTAACCTACCCTGGCCATAATGAAGGAGTAACCTACCCTGGTAGCAATGAAGGAGTTACCTTCCCTCGCCATAATGGGAATAATCTACCCTGGCCATAATGAAGGAGTAACCCACCCTGGCCATAATGGGAGTGACCTACCCTGGCCATAATGAAGGAGTAACCTACCCTGGCCATAATGAAGGAGTAATCTTCCCTCTCCATTATGAAGGAGTAACCTACCCTGGAAACAATGAAGGAGTAACCTACCCTGGCCATAATGAAGGAGTAACCTACCCTCGCCATAATAAAAGGGTTATCTATCCTGGTCATAATGAAGGAGTAACTTTCCCTGGCCATAATGAAGGAGTAACCTACCCTCCACATAATGAAGGGGTTATCTACCCTGGTCATAATGGAGTAACCTACCCTGGCCATAATGAAGGGGTAACCTACCCTGGTAACAATGAAGGAGTAACCTACTCTCCCCATAATGAAGGAGTAACCTACCCTGGTCATAATGAAGGAGTAACCTACCCTGGTCATATTGAAGGAGTAACCTACCCTGGCCATAATGAAGGAGTAATCTACCCTGGCCATAATGAAGGAGTAATCTACCCTCGCCATAATGAAGGAGTAACATACCCTCACCATAATGAAGGAGTAATATACCCTGGCCACAATGAAGGAGTAACATACCCTCACCATAATTAAGGAATAACCTACCATGGTCATAATGAAAGAGTAACCTACCCTGGCCATAATGAAGGAGTAATCTACCCTCGCCATAATGAAAGAGTAACATACCCTCGCCATAATGAAGGAGTAACCTACCCTGGTCATAATGAAGGAGTAACCTACCCTGGTCATAATGAAGGAGTAACCTACCCTGGCCATAATGAAGGAGTAACCTACCCTGGCCATAATGAAGGAGTAACCCACCCTTGCCATAATAAAGGAGTAACCCACCCTGGTCATAATGAGGGAGTAACCCACCCTGGTCATTATGAAGGAGTAACCTACCCTGGCCATAATGTAGGAGTAACCTACCCTGTCCATAATGAAGGAGTAACCTACCCTGTCCATAATGAAGGAGTAACCTACCCTGGTCATTATGAAGGAGTAACCTACCCTGGCCATAATGTAGGAGTAACCTACCCTGTCCATAATGAAGGAGTACCCTACCCTGTCCATAATAAAGGAGTAACCTACCCTGGTCATTATGAAGGAGTAACCTACCCTGTCCATAATGTAGGAGTAACCTACCCTGGTCATAATGAAGGAGTAACCTACCCTGGTCATAATGAAGGAGTAACCTACCCTGGTCATAATGAAGGAGTAACCTACCCTGGCCATAATGAAGGAGTAACCCACCCTTGCCATAATAAAGGAGTAACCCACCCTGGTCATAATGAGGGAGTAACCCACCCTGGTCATTATGAAGGAGTAACCTACCCTGGCCATAATGTAGGAGTAACCTACCCTGGTCATAATGAAGGAGTAACCTACCCTGTCCATAATGAAGGAGTAACCTACCCTGGTCATAATGAAGGAGTAACCTACCCTGGTCATAATGAAGGAGTAACCTACCCTGGTCATAATGAAGGAGTAACCTACCCTGGTCATAATGAAGGAGTAACCTACCATGGTCATAATGAAGGAGTAACCTACCCTGGCCATAATGAACGAGTAACCTACCCTGGTTATAATTAAGGAGTAACCTACCCTTGTCATAATGTAGTTGTGTAGACTGTTGACAAAGTTTATCAGCTTCATCCGCAGCAGGTGCATTCTGTGAATCTTCAGCTCCCGCGGCACCTTGTCTGTATTAAATGAGGACAGTAATCTATCTGAGCTGCTCAGCAAACATTCCTTGGCAAGATCTAGCAACACAAAGCAATCATTTTACTTATATTATTTAAGTGAAGCCCATGTAAGAGCATCGGATACAAGATTTGGGTTGTGGGTTTAAACCCTCTCCAAATCAATGTGTGGTATCCTTCAGACATGTTATCTGTATAGGCTGGGTACTGATTCTATCAAATAAGACTGAGCGTGATTGTCCAGATTGTAAGAACTTGGTTCACAATTGATGTAAAATAAATATGATCGATACAAATATGAGAATTCCTCCAAAGTAATGTTTTCAGTGCAATGACCTTAACTTTACATTCCTTGGCAAGTCCTAGCAGTACAAAGTTATCATTAAGAGATACAGTTATCTACTGTTCCAATTTTGCACAATGTGTCATAGTGACCACTCCACTTTCCCTGTATATGTGTCCATGGACACAGATGCCGCTGCCAACTATGCTGAAAAGGGACCAGCTTCTGTTAAATGTGACCGAC
This sequence comes from Panopea generosa, assembly GCA_029582155.1. Classification (NCBI taxonomy): domain Eukaryota; kingdom Metazoa; phylum Mollusca; class Bivalvia; order Adapedonta; family Hiatellidae; genus Panopea; species Panopea generosa. The sequence continues at coordinate 36,610,654 of CM055904.1, forward strand.
CTTGGCAAATATCAAACTTAACCCCTCTTAAAATTACATGTATACAGTCACACAACAAATAAACGGAATACCAAAAGTCAGTAAAAATACCATAGGCCTCATTTAAAGCCAGATGTGTGCCTGGATAAGGCAATGATATTTTGAAGATACAGTCTGAAATCGATTTTGGGTTTGCAACAAACAGAATCAGTGATTAAAATATACCAAATTTTATTCTGGTGATATTCATCGTTCTAAATCGTTCTTATTCAATATTTTAAATACCAGCTTAACTTTCAAGAGGGAAAGCATGTACAGAGATGACATGTTATGATTTTTTTTACAAGTTTTACATTCTGTGGGGTGATCTCTCACCATTTACACAGTTTCAGCTTAACTAGACAAATAGTGCTTTAATTTGAAATGATGTTTTACAAAAAGGGGCAATAACATTCAACTAGACTATAGAATAAATCCAACAATCTGATGAAGTTACTCTTCATACAAATAAAGTTGAGTTTGAAAAAATAATGAATTTCTTATTTTGTATTATAGTTCAACTTGCATGAAAGTACCCACCACTAAACTTTTGGATCTCGGTATATTTATTAAATTCATCAAATTTCAATAAATTTAGAACTGCCAAGATTAGGCAAATTCTTAATACTCAATGTGTTACACTTACGTGCTAAAATGAGTCAGACATCCTATTGTTACAAGCACTTCAAATATGTTTCAGTGTTAATAGAATGAAATTTAGTATTACCTTTAAAACGGAGTTCATCAAGACAATATTTTGCCCTCTTTACTTGTAGCAAGAAACTGAAGATTTGGTTGTAGATCTGCTGACAGCGGTCATTGATCACGACATCCACCGGACTGGAAATCTGACAAAAGAAAATGAAACAAGCTGCAAGTAACATTGTTTTATCTTTTTGTACTATTCTGAGAAGCATCATAATGTTAAAATGGTTTGTTTGAAAGGTACTTTTACTATTTGTTTGGAAGCTACTTTTACCATTTGTTTTAAAGGTACTTTTACCATTTGTTTTGAAACTACTTTGACCATTTGTTTGGAAACTACTTTTACCATTTGTTTTGAAACTACTTTTACCATTTGTTTGGAAACTTCTTTTACCATTTGTTTGGAAGGTACTTTTACCATTTGTTTGAAAGGTACTTTTACCATTTGTTTGAAAGGTACTTTTCCATTTGTTAGGACACTACTTTTACCATTTGTTTTGAAACTACTTTTACCATTTGTTTGGAAACTACTTTTACCATTTGTTTGGAAACTTCTTTTACCATTTGTTTGGAAACTTCTTTTACCATTTGTTTGAAAGGTACTTTTACCATTTGTTTGGATCTACTTTTCCATTTGTTTGGAAACTACTTTTACCATTTGTTTGGAAACTACTTTTACCATTTGTTTGGAAGGTACTTTTACCATTTGTTTGGAAACTACTTTTACCATTTGTTTAGAAACTACTTTTACCATTTGTTTGGAAACTATTTTTACCATTTGTTTAGAAGGTACTTTTACCATTTGTTTGAAAGGTACTTTTACCATTTGTTTAGAGGCTACTTTTACCACTTGTTTGGAAACTACTTTTACCATTTGTTTAGAAACTACTTTTACCATTTGTTTAGAAACTACTTTTACCATTTGTTTGGAAGGTACTTTTACCATTTGTTTGAAAGCTACTTTAATGACTGAAAAAGAATAAAGAAATGGCCAAAATATTATACTCAAAAAAATAAGTTAAGGACCATGCCCAATATAAATTCCACTGAACTAAAATCCAAATTGTTCTGAAGACATACTTAGAAAAAAATAATTGAGAACAATTTTATGAATCCTCCAAATGTGTGTCATGTTCATTTTATCATTTTTTGTCATGTTCAATATTGTGGTTAAATTACCAACCCCTGTGTGGTTCAGGGAGGTATATGCGTGATGGCAAGAATAGGATCACTGTGGTTCATGCATGTCCTAAGTGACAATGAAAGTAATACAATGGAATTTACTGAAACTCTGCAGTTCTGTAGGTATCAAGGTTCTAGGTTCATTCTGCATATTCATTTATTGATAAATGATTGATAAATGATGTGATTTTTAAAATCTGTATGTTAATTTGTTGTTTATGTACATGTGGAGCGAACCTGGAATCTTCCTTCCCACTGGCGTTGAATAACCTACAATGTGTTGGTATGCCATAAACCACCATTTTCTTCATGTTTGGCATCCAGTTTTACAGGTGGGGAATAACGAGTATGAACCCCGGACGGACGGACGGACGGACGTTCTTGTGGAAGTGATGTTGTGGGGTGCGGTTTTGATATGTTATAAAACATCTTTTTTTTCATAAAACAAAACAAAAACTATTTTCTTTCTAACCCTAATGTCACAAACCTTGAGATCCAACCCTAATGACACTAAAAAAGAATGAAAAAAGATGGAAAAAAAGTAAAAGAAAAATGTGAAGAAAATTAAATTAACCCCACAATGCCATTTGCACGGGTTTTCGCACTTGTTGGGTGAACATTGCACCCCATAAGTACCAAAAAACCCCACAATGCCATTCTGTACTGGCAACACAACCCAAAAGTGCTGCTCCTGACATACGTACGTACGGACGGACGGACGGACGGACGGAGGTTCTGCTGGAAGTGTAGTTGTGGGGTGAGGTTTTGATATGTTATAAAACATCTTTTTTTCAGAAAACAAAACAAAAACTATTTTCTTTCTAACCCTAATATCACAAACCTTGAGATCCAACCCTAATGACACTAAAAAAGAATGAAAAAAGGTGAAAAAAAGTAAAAGAAAATGTGAAGAAAATTAAATTAACCCCACAATGCCATTTGCACGGGTATTCGCACTTGTGGGGTGATCACCCATCAAGTACCAAAAAAACCCACAAGTCCATTCTGTACTGGCAACTCAACCCACAAGTGCTGCTACACACAGACGGACGGACAGACAGACAGACAGACAGACAGACAGACAGACAGACAGACAGACAGACAGACAGACAGACAGACAGACAGACAGACAGACAGACAGACAGACAGACAGACAGACAGACAGACAGACAGACAGCTGATCTCAGGCCTTTACCTCAAGACCACTCAGCCACGGAAGACCTTCCAAAAGTTTGAAAATTATTACTGAATAATTCCTACCTGATAATGTAGCCTCAGACAGTTGGTGGCATTAATTGGCTGACTGTCTCGCTGACTTTCTGACGATTCTACAATTACAGCAACTCTGGAAATCTCCTCGGGGAAGTGCGTGTCGAGAGCCTCATGTAATGCCCATGTGACACTGGTAGTGTCCTTCCAATGTTCCTGCAGTCGGATCTGAAGTTAGAGGACCGGTTCAAGGGTGAATGTTTGTTTGAATATTTAGGATCATTTTTTGCCATCGAGGGCTAACAGATTATCAGTAAACCTAACCACTCTTTTCTATGATCCTGGACAGTTGACTAGTTCTCGAATACACCATTTTCTACAAGTAACTGATAACTCACAACTGAATCAGCGGTGAAAAATTAATGACAATCAGATGCAATATTTGTCCGTCAATCACCACGGAGATAATGGCTATTTGGGGATTAGAAATGATAATCAGACCCGCTACTGAATGAGCTAATCTAGCCCAAGGTAACACAGATGAAATAATTTGAGAATAATATAGACTACAGGTGGCATTAAATGGTTGGATTAACACATTTTTCCAGAAAAACTTAGAAACCAGAGTTATCTACTCCCTCCATTAGGTAAATTTAGAAAAATAGACATGTTGATGGAAGCAAAATGGTCAACAGGTAGACAAGGCAGATTAAAAATGATATTTTTTGTGCAATAGTCAAGTGTGACCGTCAACATGATGTAGATGTACAAAGGCTAAAACTGGATTTTGTTAGAAAGTTCAGGGACTTTCCTTTAACGAAAGGTCTGCAAGAATTTCAGAAAGGTGCAAACTTTACTGATAAAATATGCATTGTGTATTTAATTTTTGATGTACAACCATAGGCATTGGTGTAATTTTCACCCCAAATTTACATTATTTTTCTACTGCAATGTGCACATCCAAAATTGGAGAATACTCTCTATTACCCTGGCTATATTCCGCATTAAATATCACTTAGTTTCTTCTTTTGGTCCAATGGTTCTACTCCCTTTGCTGCCTATGCTAGTTGAAGGGTCAATGATTAATTATTACGGTTTTCTTTGTTGTTTTTTTTGGAAAGTCAAGATTTGAATGCAGACATGGTTTATGCCTAGAAAATAAAAAAACACCAACTTGGATATCATGAAAATTGTTACATCAAATTATAAATAATATTTTAAATTATGGCAGAAACAAATTACTTCCTGAATAATTTTCGCTTAAACAGCAAATGGACCAGCGCATAAAAAATATTTCCTCTTGTTCCAATTCATTTTTTTTCTAAAGCCTTTAAACCTTGCTTAGAACATCATACTTATAAAAAAAAATACATTAAATTATCCATTTGAAAATAGCAATTGAAATTTAATTTACCTTGCACTGCTTTTCACCAGACCTATTTCAACAACATCCTTCTCATGCAAAGACACAGCTCAGAATGGGAGCACATGGCATCATGGAATTTAATTTAAATACACATTCTTACCTGAATGGTTCCCTTTCCAACCATCACAGTTTATTTAAGCCAATTCAGAAACAAGGAACCGGTGTAACAAAACTTACTTGAGCATGACTTGAGTGAGTGCACATTACCTGTATGTCTGGTTCCCTTTACTATCTTCAAATTAGCTGTATGTTATGTCTCAGAAATAAGAAACCAGCTTGTAAAACTACTTGACCATGACAAAGGTAAACCTTCATGCTGCATATTTTTATATACATGGGCTAACTATGTGAACAAAACACAGGATTCACTGTTTGCATGTGCATCATGAGTGTCAAAACAAGAGGACCAAATGAAACACGAAACACTCCTCTGAGGCAAAAAAAAAAATTTTCAAATTTTTCTAGAACTGGGTTTAGCAGAACAAGGTTTAACACCAATTTCAGCTCCTTGTCAGTTATATTACATGTAAACAGTTACATACATGCGTCAGTGAATAACTACATGTACCATCCTTCTTGCAAGTGATCCATAAACTTTTTAACATAAAGTAATTGGACCAAGCTGGGCTCAAACCTACAATCTTAGCAGTGAATATTTAATTCATTTTGAGACAGTGCCTTGGACAAGCCAGTCATGGAGAACCCACTGTTTTGGTGAAAACAATCGGTTTTGATGAGGCCCTTTGTTCTGTTTAGGGCCTCCGTTTTCCTTAGGCCTTCCGTTTTAGTTAAGTCCTTATGCTTTAGTAAGAAAGCTCCGTTTCAGTGAGACCCTTATGTTTTGGTGAGAACCCTCCGTTTTGATGAGGACCCTCAGTTTTGATGAGGTCCTACGTTTTGGTGAGAACCTTCTGTTTTGGTGAGAACCCTCTATTTCAGTGAGGCCCTTATCTTTCGGTGAAGACCCTCAGCTTTATTTTGAGACAGTACCTTGGACAATCCAGTAATGGAGAACTCCTTGTTTTGGTGAGACCTTTATGTGTTGGTGAGAACTCCCAGTTTGGATGTGGCCCTCCATTTTGGTGAGGACCCTCTGTTTTGGTGAGGACCCTTTATTTTGGTGATGCCCTAATATTTTGGCAAGACCCTTAAGTTTTTGGCGAGACACTTAAGGAACCAGTTTTGAGCATGGCTTGAGTGAGTGCACATTACCTGTATGCCTAGTTTCCCTTTTCTATCTTCAAAATTTCTGTATGTAATGTCTAAGAAAAAAGAAACCAGCTTGTAAAACTACTTGACCATGCGAAAGGTAAACCTTCATGCTGCATGTTTTTATATACATGGGCTAGCTGATATTAACAAAACCCAGGATTCACAGTTTGCATGTACATCATGAGTGTCAAAACAAGAGGACCAAATAAAACACAAAACACTCCTCTCAGGCAGAAAATCTCTGGTTTCTAATTTTACTAGAACTGGGTTTAACACCAATTTCAGCTCTTGTCAGTTATATTACATGTAAACAGTTATATACATGTGTCAGTGAATAACTACAATCCTTCTTGCAAGTAATCAATTAACTTTTTAACAAAAATTGATTGGACCAAGCTGGGCTCAAATCTACAATCTTAGCAGTGAATATTTAATTCATTTTGAGACTGCCTTAGACAACCCAGTCATGGAGAACTCATTGTTTGGTGAGGCACTCAATTTTAGTGAGACCCTCATGTTTTGGTGAGGACCTTCAGCTTTATTTTTAAACAGTGCCTTGGACAACCCAGTCATGGAGAACTCCTTATTTTGGTGAGGCCCTTATGTTTTGGTGAGGATCCTCAGTTTTGATGAGGCCCTCTGTTTGGTGAGAGCCCTCTAGTTTTGTGAGGCTCTTATGTTTTGGTGAGGACCCTCAGCTTTATTTTTAAACAGTGCCTTGGACAACTCAGTCATTGAGAACTCCTTGTTTTTGTGAGGCCCTTATGTTTTAGTGAGGACCCTCAGCTTTATTTTTAAACAGTGCCTTGGACAACTCAGTCATTGAGAACTCCTTGTTTTGGTGAGGCCCTTATGTTTTGGTGAGGACCCTCAGTTTTGATGAGGCCCTCTGTTTGGTGAGAGCCCTCTGTTTTTGTGAGGCCCTTATGTTTTGGTGAGGTAACTCAGCATTATTTTTAAACAGTGCCTTGGACAACTCAGTCATTGAGAACTCCTTGTTTTGGTGAGGCCCTTATGTTTTGGTGAGGACCCTCAGTTTTGATGAGGCCCTCTGTTTGGTGAGAGCCCTCTGTTTTTGTGAGGCCCTTATGTTTTGGTGAGGACCCTCAGCTTTATTTTTAAACAGTGCCTTGGACAACTCAGTCATTGAGAACTCCTTGTTTTGGTGAGGCCCTTATGTTTTGGTGAGGCCTTCTGTTTGGTGAGGGCCCTCAGTTTTGATGAGGCCCTCTGTTTGGTGAGAGCCCTCTGTTTTTGTGAGGCTCTTATGTTTTGGTGAGGTAACTCAGCATTATTTTTAAACAGTGCCTTGGACAACCCAGTCATGGAGAACTCCTTGTTTTGGTGAGGCCCTTATGTTTTGTTGAGGATCCTCAGTTTTGATGTGGCCCTCTGTTTGGTGAGGGCCCTCAGTTTTGATCAGGCCCTCTGTTTGGTAGCATTATTTTTAAACAGTGTCTTGGACAGCCAAGTCATGGAGAACTCCTTGTTTTGGTGAGGCCCTTATGTTTTGTTGAGGACCATCAGTTTTGATGAGGCCCTCTGTTTGGTGATGGCCCTCAGTTTTGATGAGGCCCTCTGTCTGGTGAGAGCCCTCTGTTTTTGTGAGGCCCTTATGTTTTGGTGAGAACCCTCAGCTTTATTTTTAAACAGTGCCTTTGGCAACTCAGTCATTGAGAACTCCTTGTTTCAGTGAGGCCCTTATGTTTAAGTGAGGAGTCTCTGTTTTGATGAGAGCCCTCTAGTTTTGTGAGGCCCTTATGTTTTAGTGAGGACTCTCAGTTTTGATGAAGCCCTCTGTTTTGATGAGTGTTTTGGTGAGAACACTCTGTGTTGATGAGGCCCTATGTTTTGGCAAGGAGCTTATATTTTGGTAAGAACCCTCTGTTTTAATTAGAACCCTCAGTTTTGATGAGGCCCCTGTTTTGGTGAGCACTTTCTGTTTTGGTGATAACTGTTCATTTTGAACTATGGACCTAGTTCTTGTGCGTGACATATTGTCTGATTATGCTTAACATTTGTGACATGTTGGTTCAAAATCTGCCAAGTGGTTTACAAAATATGGAGTGGACACGAAATTTTGTATACCTATATTTAACCTTGAACCTTTGTGACCTTCACCTTTACGATATGGACCTGGATCTTGCATGCAACACTTTAACTTATTATGGTGAACATTTCTACTGATTCACTTCAAAATCACTCAACGCATGAATAAGTTATAGCTCTGACAAGATTGGAGGCAAACACATACACTGAATCACCATTGTGACGACAAACGGGATGAACAAAAACTATGCTGACATTTCCTACAAAGTTTCATCAAAATCTGTGGAACATTTTAGGAGTTGTGCCGGCAAGTTTTTGTTTTTAAATCAACAAGAGGCCAAAGATGGCCTGAGGACGCTCTAATGTAAAAATTTCACAATATTTACCCTCTTTGGGGGTCGGTCGTCTTAACAACTTATGGATAAATACCCCCACCATACCCATACTGAACAAAAACTTAATTGCTATAAAAAGGAAATACTTTAAATTCCCATACCATTCATCTGTAAAACAACTATAGTCCCCTGTACAGAACCCTTATACAACCCAGCCCCTTAATTTGTAAGAACTTCAGACACCCACTCTTAGCGATTTGTTATGAGCAGAAATGATTCAAATTTTAAAAAGAAGTTTTTTTTGTACACATGGATGCAAAATAAAAAAAATTCCATATTTTCCATATAATGTTCCTATGTAAATTTATCCCCTAAATTCTTTTCTGCAATCAAACCCCTACACATAGGGATAATTTATGCCAAATATGAACAAAAATCTGACATACCGGTTCTTAAGAAAACAGTTTTTGTAATTCCCTATTTTTACCCTTTTGGGGCCCCTCCTGACCCCTTAAGACAGTGGAACCCAGTCACTTTTACAAAACTGAACCTCCTTAACCAAAAATGCTTCTCTGAAGATATAGTCAAAATCATTTCCATTTTAAAAAAGAAAAAATATTTATTATAATGACATGTGTCCCCTAATTGAACCTTCAGGGCAGAGTCATTTTTAACCCTAAGGACACCATTTGAACAAATTTAACAAAACTATAGTTGATCATCGTAACTACATAAACATTTTGAAAATCTGTTGTGCCGTTCATGAGAAGAAGATTTTTTAAGTTTTGGACTATTTTTAGTAATGGCGACCATCTTGAATTTCAGATTGAAAAAAAAATCTTCTGTTTAGTCTCCTATGCAATAGAAACATCCATGTGAAGTTTCAGTTTAATTGTCCTAATGGTTTCAAAGAAAGTGCTAACAGACCGCAGACGATGGACAACGTGCCATTGCATAAGCACTTCTGGACTTTGTCCAGTAGAGCTAAAAATCATCAAAATACGATGCAAGGTTAAGTGGATGAACAAGATTTGTAGTGTGAAATATTCAAAGAATCATTAGGTCATGTGTTTGCTATGTTCAGACCAAGTTTATATTTTTGACAGAGTTTGATGTTTATTAACTTTTTAGCAAAAGTGGACATAATTCACTAAAAAAAAAAGACTAATTTCTAAGTCAATAAAACACAGTTTAATACAAAACAAGAATATAAATATAAAATATTGACATAAAAACATACAAAATGAAACATGTTTTATGTTAGAGATACCTTGTCCAAGATTTCTGTGTAAATGTACTCTACCTTGTTAAAGATTTCTGTGTAAATGTACACTACACCTACCTTGTCAAAGATTTCTGTGTAAATGTACACTGCACCTACCTTGTCAAAGATTTCTGTGTAAATGTACACTGCACCTACCTTGTCAAAGATTTCTGTGTAAATGTACACTACACCTACCTTGTCAAAGATTTCTGTGTAAATGTACACTACACCTACCTTGTCAAAGATTTCTGTGTAAATGTACACTACACCTACCTTGTCAAAGATTTCTGTGTAAATGTACACTACACCTACCTTGTCAAAGATTTCTGTGTAAATGTACACTAAACCTACTTTGTCAAAGATTTCTGTGTAAATGTACACTACACCTACCTTGTCAAAGATTTCTGTGTAAATGTACACTACACCTACCTTGTCAAAGATTTCTGTGTAAATGTACACTACACCTACCTTGTCAAAGATTTCTGTGTAAATGTACACTACACCTACCTTGTCAAAGATTTCTGTGTAAATGTACACTAAACCTACTTTGTCAAAGATTTCTGTGTAAATGTACACTACACCTACCTTGTCAAAGATTTCTGTGTAAATGTACACTACACCTACCTTGTCAAAGATTTCTGTGTAAATGTACACTAAACCTACCTTGTCAAAGATTTCTGTGTAAAATATGTACATAGCATCACCAGTTTCCATCAGGAAGAACTTCTAAAAAATAAATTAGAGAAATACATGTAGAAGCTGTTTTATATTAAAGGAAGTATATACAACATTCTGAAATTGGCTAATAACATTTTTTCCCAAATATATCATGCATATACTCACTGATCCAATATTGCCATAAATATATCTTTTAAAACATGCCAAAATAATATATTGAAAAAGTATGTCCTAACTTGGCCTATACTGCTTTAAATAAATTAAATTTCAAGAGCCAAGCCTTAAACTAATCAAACTCAAATCACATAAATGATAAATAGGAATTACATGGTTTAGTTAGTAGCTTAGAATGTCAGCTGTATTATAATGAGTATAAGAAAAGTAATACAGCTGACATTTCAAGCTACCGATCATGTAATTATTTAACATGAAACACTATTTGTTATCTCCACTTTTCGTTTATTACATTATTGCACTTCCTCTTTAACAAAATAGCCTGTGTGGTTCCGGCTAAGAACAGAATCACTGTCCATCTCTGCAGAGGGGTAGGAATCCTCCGAATGGGTGTCATGTTCATTTTATCATTTTTTGTCATGTTCACTATTGTGGTTAAATTATCAACCCCTGTATGGTTCCAGGGAGCCATGAGTGATGGCAAGAATAGGATCACTGTGGCTTATGCATGTTGTAAGAAGCGACAAATTGAGTAATATGATAGAATTTGCTGAAACTCTGCAGTTCTGCAGGTATCAAGGTTCTAGTTCATTCTGCATATTCATTTGTTGATGTATTTTTTTTAATCTGTATGTTAATTTATTGTTTTTGTACATGCATAGTGAACCTGGAATCTTCCTTCCTGTTGGCGCCGAATAACCTATAATGTGTTGGTACGCCATAAAACCCTATTCATTCATTCATTCTTTAACAAAATACAGTAGTCTGTAAAATGGACCCAGTTCTCCAAATTGGGTGTTACAAAGGTTCACAGTTTGAGCAGATTGATTGGTCAGTCGCTTCAAGGAAAGTTGGAATGAATTGTGGGACTGGCATGGAATTCCATTTTTTTATTGCAGGTAAATAGACCCGATTCGAGGGATATCAGGGACTTGACTTGGATTGACTACAATACGGCAGTTAGCGGATCAATTTTAAGCTGTCATCGCATGCTGGGAAATCACACACAGCAAAGTAACAGTTCAATAATCAAACCCCAATATTACGACGGGTTGGAGTGTGCTATGTATATTTAACCCTTAACTTCATATAGACGCCTTTGGCAACCTCTAATTTAGACGCCTTTGGACACCTAATATAGAAGGCTTTTGAATTATTGGGTGAATTATATTTATATTATCTGACAGAGTGGAAAACAGTGCAGGAAGTGTTTTTCCTGCACTGTTTTCAAAGGCCTTCTCTGATTGGTGCGGGAAAACGCGTATCTAATAATTCAATCACAAAGTTTGCTAGCAAATACTGCATTAACTATAAATGAAGAGAAAAAGTAGTTCCGGCGACCAGAATATTACAGCTTGGAAAATATTACGCTGCTGGTAGCAGTCAGCTGTATTATGCTAGTAAAGTTAAAAGTTGCATGATAGAGGAAGTGGATAGACCAGTTTTGTTCCAAGTTATCTATCAAATAAATGTACCAACTTTCTTGTATGGAGAATATTGTGGTGAAAAAGCTGGTGCTGAATATTAAGATTTTACAGTAAATAAAGAAATTTAATACCTAGCCAATTTTGCATTTTTTAAATATTTTATGCAACAATATACAAACATTGTACTATATTGAGATACAATTTGTGGCAACATGTATTGCAATATTGTATTGCAGCATGCAATTTATCATAATTAATATTATTATAAAGATAAAAATACAAACTGTTCTAACCAACTTGAACAGTCAATGTGTTTGCAGATTTATTATTCGTGTATAATTGTGACATACCTATATATCAAATCCTCTCTAATAATGTGAATTTATTATGGAAAAAATGGACCCATAGTCTAAAAAAAATATTTTTTCATCAAGGGCTACAACAAAGCCAGAAATGTGTAAATAGCACATGGATGTGTCACCATGTGATCCCAAATTTCATCAAAATTAAGTGGAAAAAGGGCCATACCTCAAGTAAAATGTGATTGACATTGGCAAATATCTAACCTGTATTTTATAATTATGTAGATACACACTGTTTAGGCCATGATTAAATGAATTGCTAGATTATCACCCCCGCCCACCCACCCCGTAATTTTCATGCCGCCCCGACCCATTTTATTTCTATAAAAAAAAAAAAAATCAAAATCAAAAAATTAAATTATTAAAAAAACATCAAAAATTTTAAAAATCAAAATCAAAAATAAAATCCTCCCGCCCTCTCCATTTTTAAGAAAAATTTGGATGATAATCTAGCAATTAATTTATAATGGCCTTATGTATTAACTTTATTGGCCCATTGTGGAATTATCCACCAGTAACCAATTTAACTGACGGGGACAATGACTGATGCATTGACTGCGACAACACTTAATGAATGACCCTTCACAACACTTTAGGAATGATGATCACAACACTTAATGAATGAACTTTCACAACAATTCCTGAATGACCCTTCACAATACTTAATGAAAAACTGTTCACAACATTTATAAAATGAACATTCACCACTTTTTGAATGACCCTTCACAATTCTTTGATTGGCGAGATTGTACAAAGTGTACAGAGCCTTTTTTAACATAGGTAAGCCAACCAGCTTATTCAAATTTTAACCCCACCCCTAAGTCCTAGATTATCACCCAATTTTTTCTTAAAAATGGGGAGGGCGGGAGGATTTTATTTTTAAAATTTTTGATGTTTTTTTAATAAAAATAAAAAGGGTTGAGGCGGCATGAAAATAAGGGAGCAGGCAAGGATGATAATCTAGCAATTAATTTATTATGGCCTTACCCTCATAGATCCTAGGTAGTCCAGTAACTTGTAATCTGTCTTGAGTACTTGGACCAACTTGAGACAGACCCTCTCGTACTGTCTATGTATGTGTGGATACAGACACTCCTGTAGTATCAGTTCTATAGGCTGTAGACTGTTCAGGTCTAAACTTGACATTGCCCTGCAAATACATACAAAGTCATTTGGTTTCATTACAAAATATTTTGCCAGACCAGGTTAGCTCAGTCATTAGCAAGACTATCAATCCAGTGGCCGTTAGTTCGAACCCACTGCCTGCCGCAGTCTTCATGGTAATACTAGACTGATCTAAGAAATTATGTCTCTTTGTAATTCGTCTCAAACCACTGACTCAAATGGAAAAGTGGGTGTTCTAAAGTAATATTTAACATTCCAGGAAGTTGTGGTTCGGTCAACTGATTGTTTGTTAACCCCAGATGGCATATAATGCTGCTAAATATTCAAATTAAACATCTAGATTTAATAATCAAACAATTTAAGCAAATATTTACTTAAATTGTAAAAACAGCATCATACTATATCTAAAATAAAACTTAAATTTTGGCCTATATGTAAGCATTAATCTAATTGACCTTTTTGTGTGTAGCATATGGCCCAATGGCAGAGCATCTGATCCAAGATCAGAGGGTCGTAGGTTTGATCCTCCACCACAGTCCATGATCAAAACACTTTATCCACATATGCTTAGAACTAGTTCTACTTAGGAAGACTTTGAGCAGAATTTGTCTTCGAGTTGTAACAAATGATTTAAAATAAATGTTTTAGAACTTCAGAAGTACTGAAGGCTGTTGGACATTCGGTACCCCTCAATTTAACTAGCTGCTGGGTGAGCAACCGGCCGCATAAAAAATAACCAAGTGCTTCCACCGGGATTTGAATCTCCGACCTCCCGCCTCCGAGGCGGACGACTTAACCACTTGGCCACAGAAGACGGTTATATCTGACAGCAAGTTTCATCGGTGGAAGTTAACATCAGATCCTTGAGATAGCATTTTTGACATCTCAGCTATGGAGGACACCAACTGCTAATTGAAACTTGAGCCTGTGTGCATGTTAAAGTTGAGATGTTATGTGAATAAGGAGTCTAAGTTTACAAAACAAGACAAAGGGAATAATTGCCCAATATTAAAATGGAATACTTGTTAAGAGAAAACCAAGCAACACTGGCTCATGGACAGTTACTGAAACTCTAGATTTTACAAAAGTCGAGCAAATAAAATATGAATTACTCTGTAAAACTTTCTTCCAACATGGAATCAGACGATTTGTTTCTTCTCATCATATTTTCGAAATATATCTTGAGGAAATTATCAAAGATTCCCTTGTCCTTCATCTGTTTCTCTATGTCTGGGGAAAACAGATGGTCTTCAGAAGTAGTCTCCCCTTGCTGATCTTCAGTGTCTTGTTCCGCCTTCACTCCCAGGAGAGTTTGTAAGGAAGAGATGAATTTCTCATACAAGTGTCCATCTTTGAACTCTGAAAACAAATAAGTTGATTCATTTGTTTGGCGGAAAACTAAGTTGGTTTAAAAAAAAACTAGAAATGTGCCTGTTGGCACAAATGCGCAAAAAAAAGTTGATAAGGGGCCATAACTCCTGTAAAATTTGACAGACATTGACAAATATGAAAACTTGACCTGTATTTATTAATTATACAGGCACATACAAATATTAATTTAATACATAAACCCCTTCATCAGCTATTAATCAGAAACCAATTTTAATCTCAAGCACACAGACAAATAAACAAACCATCAAACAGATGGACAGGGGATTGAACACTGAATGAAAACTTCCTCAATGGAAATGGACCAAGCTAGACTTGTACCCATGACCTTAGCAGTGAGAGGAAAGAGATCTTGAGTCATATAATTATAAATGTACATGTAGTAAACATAATTCTGCTTTCACAAATTATTAATTTTAAATGAATATGCCACAATTTGGCCAAGAATAAAAAAGAAAATCACTGAAAGGTGATAAAATGATGATATTTCAAACACTTTTTCATGTATAAATGAAGTCATTATCTTCCCTCACAAATTATATTTTATTAATTCAATACTCCACAATTTGGCCCAGAATAAACTGGAAACCACCGGACATAATGAATGCCCTTGTCCACTCCTTTTTTGTAGAAATGCAATTTGATTGACAGCTATTGACAATTAAAAACTACTTTTTTATACTTCATACTATACTCCATAACAAATTTGGTTAAAAACAGTTGATAAGTTTGGTGGAGCATTTTGGACAAGAATTACAATTCAAAATAATCAAATAAACTAAAGTCATCGGAGCCAGTCCCAGTTAGCTTAGTCAGAAGCACATCAGACTATAACTGTAGGAGTTGTGAGTTTCAATCCTCACCCAGTCACTGTCTCTTGTAAAGCATTTTGTATTGCAACTTCCAACTTTCCAATGCAAGTGGGCAAGTGTAATTTTATACACCTGATAACTGTGCCAACAGCAGATGGATGATCCCACAACATTCCCAATTAATTTGTACTTGTTTTTTTTCTTCTGTTACTTCAAGCAATCAATTTCTGATTATTATAGGAAACCTCATTTCCGAGGGAGGTTTACGAGCATTTGCATCACTGATTAACATAGAAGTTCAGTTAGATGTTTTACATACACTAGGTACGACTCTCCCTGTACACTAGACCATTGCAACTTTATAGCAAGTTTTATCTAATTCAGTTAATAAGTTGGGAATAGTAAGGATAACAGCTGGAGAAAGTTTGGAGGCAATGACATAAAAACTGTAAGAGGATTTCTGCACCCTTATTTCAATAGAGTGACTGACTTAAATGACAAGACCATGGAAAAAGTGCTCCCTTTTTAAAGTGTCTGGCATCTTCGATGGTGATACAAAAAAAAAAACTAACTAGGAAGAATAGATACTTATTTTAAAGCAACCGTAACCTAACCCCAAGCTTATACCTTGCATATCAATGTTGGCCTTGCCATCATACTCTGCCAACTTGCCAAGACCTTCCAACATCTCCATTGACTTGCCCGTCAACACAATCTGCTGTAGCACCGGCTGCAGAAACTTTGGTACCCAGCCTGTTGTATCATACTCTGCAGACTGGGTACCGTCTTTTGTCTCGTCCATATCTTTGGTCTCCTTCATCATCGTGTGAAAGACGAAAGATTTCTCCCAGTAAGTTTCATCTAATGTGTCAATTTCCTTGTTCCTAAAGCAAAAAATTCATTTTGTTTCAGAAGAAAATAACACAAAATGTTAATGAGAAACAAGAGGTCGTTTGAAGACTATTTAAAAGATGAATAATATATTATGCCTAAATTAATGAATAGTGTGGTTCCTATTACATTGAAATACAAAATAGGGTAGATAGATATATAAATATTTATTTATTGTAAATTATTTATTTTGCATTGTCGATACTATCCGTTTTCTGCGAGTATATGTTATGTCTGTATGTGGACACACTTGTCATACACGATGGCGAGGCAGCTCTTGCTGGAGCCCCCCATGTTGCTGCTATCGTTACTCTAGACACTTCTGGTGGAGCTCTTCTGGCGGACAGGTATAAAAGCTCAAGACCTACAATACAGCCGAACCGTCGTCACTGGGAACGAAAATTGTGGACATGACAAATAGACAATTTTTTTTAAGGTATAAATGTTTAGTGTCAGCGAGAAATAATAGGGATGGTAGGGAAACCGGAATCACACTATTATTTCATTTAAGCGTAAATAAAAAAAACTAATTTTTTTTAAATACAGTCGAACCTGCCTTAAGCAGCCAGTTAAGGGAAAGAGCAAAAGTGACCTTTTTAAGACAGGTTGTTGCTTAATACAGGTTAATCTGTTCTAAAAACATAGAAATGGAAAATATCAAATGTGACTGCTTAAAGGCTCATTAAACTTCCGAATCGGTCGTTTTAAGTTTTAATTTAAGTCAGTTTTACTTGTTTATTTGATCAGAGAGACTTTGCAAATGAACAAATAAATATAAAGCACATTATTAGTACATAATTAAGAACGGGTGGTTAAATTTATTCCCTTTATTCCCCTAAGTGTATTAATGAACTGGAACCCACAAACTAATTTATTGCAAGTAAGCGACGAATTGTTCATATAAAATAAAAAATAAAATTACTTTTTTAATAACTGTACTAAACAAACCACCCTTGGTAGCCTCACAATATTGACTGTGATAAAGTGATTTGTGACCTAATAGCGCATGCAACAGTATCTAGCGTATATGCAAGGGAGGATCCTCAGCAAGAGTTACTAGACCAAGCTAGTATTCCATACTCATTGTGTTTCAGTGCGTATCAATAATATTATGCGTACTATGTTCGTTTTATTGCAGACATCAATATATTTTTATTTAAAAAGAAAACCCAATAATGATACATATATGAGTGAAGCCATAACTTTTCTGATCCTGTTAATGAACCCCTTATCTAACAGTATAGATGCGCACACTTCCACTGCAGTATTCATTGTGTACTTCCGAACACTGGCAGAGGTACAGTCAGAAAGCAACTGAGTCATTACAGAATTACATTGTCAGAGGACAACAAAGCTTGTCTATGGGATAAAACTCACCACCCATGCAAAGATTGAGATTGGAGGTAAACACCAAAACTTAAATGCAATTAAACGCAAAAGTTTAATCTGGGTGTCTACAGAGGCTGCCGCCGCCGCCGATGCCGGGGTCATGGCAATAGCTCACCCAGACATTCGTCCCGGCGAGCTAAAAATGTAAACAAAAGTTAAAAGCTCTGTCCGTTCGTCTACGAAACACACATTTCAATTGAATTTATTTATTTTCTTGCATTTTTAAAAACAGTCATTAATGGGTCTACAGGAATGGTTTAAGCAATACTATAAACACACTTGATTACAATTATTTTTGTTATTATAAAAAAGTGTGCATTTCTGAAATTTAATGAGGCTATACAAGAGGTTAATTAATAGAGGTGAATGCTTACACAGGTTTGACTGTAGGTGATAAATTTTCTGTCCACATCATGCGAGTGATTTTGTCCTCATAAGGAAAAAAAAGAGATTTTGTCCATAGGGATTATTTTACTGGTCATAATGCCTGTCATTGCAGGGTAGCCACAATGTAGTAGTGGTTGTAAGCTGAACTTTTACTACTGCTTTCTGCCAGGCCAGGGAAGCTCAGTAGTTAGCATGACTGACTATCAAACCAGGGTCTTGAGTTTGAATCTCCGCCAAGTCACAGTCTTTGTGATAATTGATATATACGTCATTGCTTCTCATCGCTATTTGTTTCTCACTGCTGATTCAAGTGGAAATGTTATCAGATACTTGTTAAGATGATATGTTGAGTACTGGTTAACTTTCTAGGATCCCAGGCTAGGTTAATTGATCATCTGTTAGTGCTCGATAGTACAGAAATTAAAGTAAATATTGAAACAAAACTACTCCTTTTAAAAAATTAATGTTTTCCATTACAACAGAAATAGTCAGTTTTCATATATACTGCAGCAGTGGCTTAGTGGTACAGCATCCGCCTCATATGCAGAAGGTTGTGGATTTGACCCCTGGCTGGGTCATACTAAAGATCTGACAAATTGTACATGAAGCTTTCTCGCTTGGCACTCAGCATTTACAGGATAGTTCTAGGTCTGGTGGGCCAAGTGTCAGCATAATGTGACTGGTTTGGGTATCATACTATGCGTCTGCAGCATGATACTCCTGTGTGACAGCCCTTAGAATAACATCTCAAGTAGACATCGTTGTGATAAGACTGAAAAATTGCTGAAAACGACGCGAAACACCATACAACAGCAACAACATAGTAAATAATCTTATCAAGATGTTACTGTTACAATTTATCTTTAAAGACAAAACAACTTTCAGCTCCAAATTGGAGAGATGAGCTGGAAACACAAATACCTCTGTATGATGAACTCTCCACAAGGGTCTCTGAGATGACCATGTGATATCCAGGTGTCTATGATGTTGATGTACGGCTGACTCGTCTGTACCCACATTGGAAGCATCATCTTCAACTGAAAACAATCAAAAGTTATTGTTTGCTGTTAGTTATAGATCAATTACAACCATTATGGTTATGCCAAATAAAATGAACTAAAAATGTCTGTCGACACGAATGACCCCGCTATTGATTGGTGTAGCAAAATAGTTAGGTTGTTGTGGCCTAATTTAGTAGTGTCAGCTAGTATGTGTCTATTGGAATGATATAGGCTACATTTAGAGCAGGTATCATGGGTTTGTTTAAACATATCGATAGATCGATAGGAGTAATGTTTTTAAGATCTTTTTAAGAACATATTCATTCTTTGATTAAAGAGTAAATCATTTTGATGTTTATTTTATGAAATTCCATTAAGTATTCAGAAAGTTAGAACAATTAAACAGGTTTATTATTTATAAAACTAATTCAAGTTTACATTGGGCCTAATAGCTTAAAATCCGCATCGTACCATATCATAGGATATATTGAAAGTTTGTTGATTCATAATTTGCACGAAATTCATAAAGGTATGTGGAGTGTTTTACTATATATATCTGACTGTATTACGGAAACAAGGTCCAGTCTAGCAGAAACATCTTTCGGAACTGTTGTGACGAGGATTCAGAATGTTACTGTTCCATCATGGCAAATGGCCATTTTTAGACATACGCAAGACATGTGTCTGCTACGTTAACAACATATCCAGACGTGACAGGAAGTCAGCTAGTGGTAGTACCGTCATAAGGACAGCAACCAACATTATCATTATATGGACGACTTGAAGATCCTGGCGGCGGAGCATGGTCGAAGATAGTCGGTACAAGGCAATGTAAAGCCAGATAACTCAGTACAGAGTTCTAGGGAAATTACCCTGTTTATATAGCCATAACCACAAGGGACGATTGACGCTAAATCAATGATAATAAATTCAATATCAGTGTATTTTAAAAACAGTTATAGCATTCATATGATATAAGCAGTTTGGATCGCGAAATAGATATAGGGACATAGGACATTTTTAATTAGCTTTAATTTGTATATATTGTATAATTGTATATTCGTAATTTTATTCATGTAAAAATAAAATTGTAAATTGTAAATTATATTTTGAGTATATTTGTATTCTACGCTTGTGAGTTGTCAGCCCTTGGTCATTTTGCTACAATTGGAAACCAATTTTATACTGAAAATAAAGTTGAAAGGGGCCCATAACTCCTGTAAAATTTGACAAATATTCCCCCTGTATTTCATAACGTGAACAATAATGCACCAATCAGGAATTGGGTCCTTCCTGGTGATCTCTTGCCACGGAGTATGTGGGTTCAAACCCAGCTTCGTCCAGAAAACATTTGCCAGTTACTTGCAAAAGGACTGTATTCTACTCTGATTTATTCTGGTCTTCCTCTACTTATAAAACTGGACATACAATGTTTTTGAAATGGCGTTAATTTTTTTTTTTTTTTTTTTTTTTTTTTTTGAATGGGGTTTAACGCCATTTTCAACACATTTCAGGTTATATATGGCATATCCAGTTTTGCTGGTGGAGGAAGACCTCAGACTGAGTCAGACTGAGTAGAACCACCGTCCTTCCGCAAGTAACTGGAAACTTTCTCACATAAAGTTTTTGGAGCGAGCGGGACTCGAACCTACGACAATAGCGGTGAGAGGTAAATGATCTTGAGACGGCGCCTTAGACCACTCGGCCACGGAGGACCCTTGAAATGGCGTTAAATCCCATAAATAAATAAACCCATATCAGGTTGTTATTTTTTTTAATACTTACTATTTCCGAGGAGTCAAATCCGTCCCCAATACCGTCTACGTGATCATCAAGTATAGGTGATTCAAACAGCGTGTCGCTGCCCATCAGGGTGTTATAGAGGGTTGACAGTAGCAAGGTGGCTCGTTGACTCTGTAACTCGAACATTCTGCCCTGGTGCACCCCCTTCATGTAGACAATGAAGATAAGCCCAACCTTCCGTAGCATCGGTTTCAGATCCTTAGACAGAGACATTAGGGTGACAATTCCCTCTGTAAACGATGTCAGATATTGTAAAATCAATTTTGTATGAATGAACGTGTCAATTTTAAGCTTCTTTAGTTTTCAACCATTGTGCAACAAGTACTTCCATATCGCATTTAACATATTTAAATTAAAATCATTACCTATACAGATAAATGGCAATTTTCTACAAAATGTGTGACAGTTAAAGGCCATCAATCTGTCAAAAGTAGAAGGAACGCAAAAACGGTATGCACAATTGGTCTAATGATCCCTAGCAAGTTAGATAAAAATTGGTTGAGAAGTTTAGAAGGAGTAAAGCTTACAAGAAGGTGAGATGGATGGACAGACAAAGGCCACTCCCTATGAATCCCCACACACTCAAAAATGGTGGTGCATTAGATAAAATATACAGAATATAGATTTTTTATTGAATGACTTAAATTCCTTTGTCAATGGAAGTAAATTATAACACTAGTTAGAAATGTTCAACCGGAATAATGAACCCACAATAAGCAAATGTGGTTTTAAAAGTTTCATTTAAATCCATACAGTGATTACTTAGATATGATATGTACATGTAACTAGACTTCATACTGTTAGTCCAAGTTATGATATGTATATGAAAATAAATATCGATCTTGAGACAAAATCTATGTCGATATTTAAATATCTTGATGTTTTTTAGTCCCTCCAATATCGAGATGATGAGTTTTGTCTGCAGTAGCTTTTTTTTCTACTAATATTAGCTTGATTTGAAAGTAAGTTTTTGTGAATAGCTCATTCTTTGGTAGAATCAATACTGGTGTTGTCTTGTCTGAGATGGTACCTGCAACCTCTGACATGACAGATCAGCACTACACCATCATCCCACACAGTTACCTTGTTTTATCAGTTTCTGCTCCACGAGTGACAATTCTGTTTTCAGCCACTGTAACAGGTCAGCCACAGTTGTACAAAACGACTGGTACGTCTGACATATGCGCCCAGCATTATGATCAGCATTCACTTGGTTACAATCATCCACAAAATCCTGTAACACACAAAATGGTCTTTTTCTCATGCCATCCAATAACTGAAGAGATTAAGGTCAAGCTGCTTTTTAGATCTAAATAAAATCACAAACATTACAAAAGACCAACCAGTAAACATTCCTGCAAAAATTGGTTTAATGCGGTTGAGTGGTTCCAGAGAATTCTTTTTTTTTAATTTCCGGCTATCAGGATAGAGCACTATTTACACTGGCACCATATTAAATTCCTTAACAGACAAACAACACAAACTTTAATAAGGACCAGCCATGGAATATTCCTACCAAATTTGATGTTCTTTGGCCCACAGAAGATTTGTGAAATTTCAACCAATCAGAGAGCATTATTTACCGAATGATAACAGACATGTGGAAGATCACCATGGGAACATTCCATTTAAGTTTCGTTCAGTTATGTGGCTTTCGAAAAGAAGATTTTTTAAATTTCAGCCAATCAGAAAGTCTTTTTTTACCCTTGCAGCTATGTTGAATTTTAGAAAGGAACAATCCAGAGAGGACCATCCAGAGAACATGCCTGCCAAGTTTAGTTCAATTTTGTTGAGTGTATACAGATTAAAAGACCATGATTACACACAACGATTATCACATGGACGCCAGGTAATGGACTTTTGGGTCAGAAAAGCTATAACTTTTGAAGAGCATTTCAAAATATAAAACAATAATTATGTAGATCAAATGATTATTATCTTTGATAACCATTCAAAATTAAAGTGATAAATTACATGTCAGGGATCATTTTGGGCCGCGCCATTGCGCCATACACACATTAAAATTCCAGATGGCGCACAAAAAAAGTTTGGTGTGCGCCGATTTGGTGCATTCAATTTCAGTATGGCCCAAACCTTTCAAAGGTCAGGGCCTGTCACGTTTCTTGTCGGTTAATTATGTCTTTTAGTTAAATTTGGTAATCCTCAGTGTTTTTCACCAGTTTGCATAGTTCTGCACATATATGATCACATACATAATTTTCCGTGAAGCAATATTGTAGTTTTAAGACAATATCTGTGAAAACAAACGTAAGCTGCAACAATAGCACTGATATATACCCAGTTTTAGGTTGTTTGTATAAATAAAGATGAAATGTGGAAATTGTGAAACTTTCCAAAAAAGTTGTTTTCAATGTACGGACTACCTACTCTAGACCTATCTGAAAAACTTTTTATTTTGTTTTCTATAATGTATCGTGACGTGCATGCGCGACATTTTAATACCAGTTTAAACATAGGCTGGTCCAAGTTTTACAGCGGTATTCCCGGCGGCGTTTATGTTTCTTTAACGGACGTTTAAAAGGTTATCGAAAAAGAAAATAAACTTTTAGAAAATTATATTCATTTTGAAAAATGATGATGTAATTTCAGAAATTTAATTAATTTTTTATCAAGTTACCATTAAAATGTCTTAATATTAAGGTAACATTACTCTAAAATGAGTCTTATCTATTAGCCAGAAGAGAAATGCTTTTGGGAAAAAGAAAACAACAACAAAGTCTTGTATTCCAAAGAGTATAATGCTTAAAATTGCTAAACATGTAGCTCAGCTGAAATATAAAATATTGAAATAATTTTAGTGTTATTCATTAAAAATAGTCGGGGCCATGGTGATCAAGCTGGGGCCATGACATTTGAAAAGTTCATGACCCTGTGGCCATGATCATAAAAACAACTAGTTTCTAGTTGTTGTAACTTGTTGCCAAAAGTTAAACATTCATTTGAAGTTGTTAACTTAAGTTGCACCTTTGATTGAGAATTTGTGGGAAATAGGAAGTAAAACTGTTTTAGTAAAATATGTACTTTTTTACCTCCATTTATATACCGTAAAGTATATTAAAGGGCAGTGACTTTTTTCTGTTTTTGGGGCCAGTTCCATTCCTCATCCCACTCCTGCCTTAATGGGTCACTTTTGCTCTATTTCCCTGAGTTGCTGCTAAAGACTGATTTAACTGTACAATTTCCAATCTGTAAAGTAACTTATCAAAGACCTGAGGGAAGGGTCGCTTGTTCACAGTTTTACCTATCATGTCTCTTTAATTTCTTGTCAGAATATGATATACAGATTAACCAATGAGCTCATGAATACAGATTGAAAGACAGAGAAATTGTTTTTGTCATAACAGTGAAAATATTATGATCTATGGATAATTTTTAATTGGTGATGACATAATATACAGTTTTGTTTCATTGACCATGATGGTGGCCTAGAATGATCTCTGCATGTGAGGCAAAACTTCGAAAATTTAACAGAAATACTGACCTGTAAAACATATATGTATGAGCCATATTTTGTGAATTCAGACAGACATTCCTGCAATGCCTCCTCGGAAAGATGGGGTACTGTAATCTTGCGTTTGGGATCAAAGTATTTGCCGTTGAATTCCAGCAGGTACAAACCGGATATTCCCATCAACATCCTGTAGAAACACCCAATAAGAATTTTAGTAAATTGATAAAACTGAAATAACTATACAAATATATTGAAAATCTTAAATTTAATTATTTTCTTTGACAGCAACCTTACCTTATTGATATTAGCTCTTTTACTTTACTTTAAATGAGAAACATGTGATCCCCAAATTCCTTCTTTGGGTTTAGAATATATGAAGTGAACACCAAATTTTGCTTCTAAAATTTTTATCTTTGACCTTTAGGTATGACCTTGACCTTTATCATACATGACTGGAAGCTAGATTCTACATTTCAACTCAATGAGGTGAACATTCAAGAGTTCTTGGGTGGTCTCAAACATCAAACTACACTTGGTCAAACGGATAAAAAAAATTTGGTGCTAAAATAAAGTCTTTCCCTACAGTATTTATGATGTATCACACAACAATGTGTCAGAACTTCACCTTGTTGCATTTTCTTGGCCTTACCTAATAAATCTGGTAGATTAAGGCCTGTGACCTACTTTTCATAATGGGGAAAATTTACCAGTTTTTTGTTAAAGGGTGTTGACTACTCAGATTATGTATTAATTTTCTTAAACATCTCCAAGTAAATGATGTATTGTATCACTATGTTGTATGGTGTTTAGAGTCGCTTTCAACAATTTTTCAGACATATCGTGACGGTGTATACTTGAGACAGTATTCTGAGCGCTGTCACACTTGAGTATCATGTCACAGACACATGGTATGATACCCAGTCACATTATATTGACACTGGGCCGACCAGACCTATAACTTTCCTCTAAATGCTGAGTGTCAAGCGATGAAGCTTCTAGTACCATTTTTAAAGTCTTTAATATGACCTAGTCGGGGATGGAACCCACGACCTTCTGCATGCGAGGCGGATGCTCTACGACTAAAATAAATGATGTAGACAAAGGTCATAACCTGGTATTCTTTCTCCAACAAATTTTGACAACGGTATTTTATATTTGACGATTGCCAAGTCATGTTTAGATCTGTCACTGTATTTGATGGTATGCTGTGAGATACAGGGTAACTGACATATTAAAAGAATTAACTTTACTAATTCATTCAATAGTGAACTCAGACCAACCATATTATCTCTCTCATGAGGATATTCTCTGTCACAACCATCGTTTTCTGGTCACCATGTAGAGGATCGAGGCTTCTCTTGTATGCTTCCCTGAAATAGATATTGTAACATTGGAGAAAACAGCCTGCTCTAACTGTGCTCATTGTGCAGCTGTGTTGGCTATTTCTGCCCATTGGCTAGTTCTGCACAGCGTTACATCACATCATTCTGTACCTATTCTTTTGGTGCGCTGGATGAATATACATGTATCGTATATAGTGATATATTACAGATTGACAGGATTTCTAGTGTAGTTTATTTAATGTTTTTGTTTTAAACTTATTTATTTTACTTCGATTGTGAAATTTATTTTACTTCGATTGTGAAACAAGTTTTTACAACTTAGACAAATCACGCTCGAAGCCTTCCTGGGTAGAACCAGTATAAAGCATATGCATAAAAAGTACCTTGCTCAAAGACTACACACAGTCATAGCGGAGGATCGAACCCACGACCCTCCGATCATGGGTTCGGTGCTCTTCCACTGGACCACGCATTTATTTAATATTATGTGGTTGAATACATAACATGCAAATGACTTGCACAAGAGCCAATTGTACCGACAAATTGATTGATTGAATATTTAGTGTCATTTTGATACCATCGAGGGCTAACAGACGATCAGTTAACTACTGTTTCCTTGGATCCTGGAAGATTAACAGTACTCAAGCACACCCCATATATACAGACAAATGAGCGGAACTAGACAAACAATTGTGGATTTGTAAAATATAGGGTAGAGATTCCTTCCAAATTATACAAAATATGTAATTCTTACTGAACAAAGAAATTAACTGATTCAGTTTTAAAAGCTTGGGTGTGCAGAAACACCCAAGTTTTTTAAGTGTTGTATAATCAGATTACCAGATTACTACAAAAATTGACTGAAAATAATTGGATGAAGGAAAGTACTTAATTATCAAAATAGAACAATCACCCATTTTAATTTGACACAGGGTTCAACACGAGGTTAATCTGAAATATTATAATACATCAAATATGCCTTTAAAGGTCATCAGCATTTTGAACGTCATTGCAAGTTTAGTGTATAGCTATGTTGACAACACTTCAATTACAGGTTATAAATTTACACTAAAAATGCAGCACAGTACGGAATGAATATGCAAAACTCTGTGCTGTGAAAAACGCTTTTGGTAGGAAAGAGTTTGTGTGTTTATTTGTACGTTGTTTTCCCGTCTTTCTTTCAGCTAAACCATGTTAGCTCAGCCAATAGCACCTCTGAGTCAGGGGTCATGAGTTTGAATCTCCCCCAAGCGACAATCTCAGAGATGATTGAGATACAACATTGATGTCCCATTGTCATTTTTCTCACACAGCTGATTCAAGTAGGAAAGTTATCAATTTTAGTTGCAATGGGTGTGCTCAAGTACTGGTTAACCTTCCAAAATTCCAGGAAAATTCCAGGAAAGAGGGGTAAGGTTAACTGATAGTCCTTTATGACTAAAAAAGTTCAAATTAAAAAAAACAAAAACCTTTTGGCAACAATATTTCAGTTACACTCTACTTTCATTCAAGGGATAAGACCAGTCCAACCAAGTACGAGAAACCTTTGTCTCTGCAAGTCACTGACTACTTCCCCACATATTCCCACAAGCAGGAGATTAATGGATTTAGAATGAAGAGTATGACTAATCATCACAAAAAATGAGACCAGATTTGAACTAACGTCATTTCAATTGACAAACAGATGCATTATTAACTGAGCTTACCAGACCCGGCCTTGAAAAAAAATGATCAAGGGTAGCTTCTTTTTTTTTGCACACTTCAATATTAACATTCAAAAAAAAAATCAAAATGTACCAATCATTGTTCAGCTGACAAGCCAGGTATTTTCCTGTTTCAATCTCCATAATTTCTCCCTTCCAGTATTGCGCCACAAGGTTCCTCGCTAGCCAATCAGCCCCTTCTAATGTGCTGGAATCCTCCCATCCTATAGTGCTGCCATCTACAGTCAAACAATTAAATATATGAAATAAAATATAGCCAATCAGTCCCTTCTATTGTGCTGGAATTTTCCCATCCTGTAGTGCTGCCATCTACAGTCAAACATTTAAATATATGGAATAAATTATAGCCAATCAGCCCCTTCTATTGTGCTGGAATCCTCCCATCCTAGAGTGCTGCCATCTACAGTCAAACAATTAAATATATGAAATAAAATATAGCCAATCAGCCCCTTCTATTGTGCTGGAATTTTCCCATCCTACAGTGCTGCCATCTACAGTCAAACAATTAAATATATCAAATAAAATATAGCCAATCAGCCCCTTCTATTGTGCTGGAATCCTCCCATCCTACAGTGCTGTCATCTACAGTCAAACATTTAAATATATGATATAAATTATAGCCAATCAGCCCCTTCTATTGTGCTGGAATTTTCTCATCCTACAGTGCTGCCATCTACAGTCAAACATTTAAATATATGGAATAAATTATAGCCAATCAGCTCCTTCTATTGTGCTGGAATCCTCCTATCCTATAGTGCTGCCATCTACAGTCAAACAATTAAATATATGAAATAAAATATAGCCAATCAGCCCCTTCTGTTGTGCTGGAATTTTCCCATCCTACAGTGCTGCCATCTACAGTCAAACAATTAAATATATCAAATAAAATATAGCCAATCAGCCCCTTCTATTGTGCTGGAATCCTCCCATCCTACAGTGCTGTCATCTACAGTCAAACATTTAAATATATGGAATAAATTATAGCCAATCAGCCCCTTCTATTGTGCTGGAATTTTCTCATCCTACAGTGCTGCCATCTACAATCAAACATTTAAATATATGGAATAAATTATAGCCAATCAGCCCCTTCTATTGTGCTGGAATCCTCCCATCCTACAGTGCTGCAATTTACAGTCAAGCAATTAAATATATGGAATAAAATATAGCCTACAGCTCCTTCTATTATGCTGGAATCCTCCTATCCTAGAGTGCTGCCATCTACAGTCAAACATTTAAATACATGGAATAAATTAAAGCCAATCAGCCCCTTCTATTGTGCTGGAAACCTCCTATCCTACAGTACTGCCATCTACAGTCTAACAAGTAAATATATGGAATAAAATATAGCCAATCATCTCCTTCTATTGTGCTGGAATCGTCCAATCCTAGAGAACTGTAATCTACAGTCAAACAATTAAATATATGACCGATATGGAATAAAATCTAGCCAATCAGCCCCTTCTTTTGTGCTGGAATCATCCCAACCTAGAGTGCTGCCATCTACAGTCAAACAATTAAATATATGGAATAAAGTATAGCCACTCAGATCTTCTATTGTGCTGGAATCCTCCCATCCTACAGTGCTGCCATCTACAGTCAAACGATTAAATATATGGAATAAAATATAGCCAATTAGCCCCTTCTATTGTGCTGGAATTTTCCCATCCTTCAGTGCTGCCATCTACTGTCAAACAATTAAATATATGGAATAAAATATAGCCAATCAGCCCCTTCTATTGTGCTGGAATTTTCCCATCCTACAGTGCTGCCATCTACTGTCAAACAATTAAATATATGGAATAAAAAAAATATAGCCAATCAGCTCCTTCTAAAGTACTAGGCCCAGGACCTTATTCACAAATTATCTCAACTTGATCAGGCATCACACAAGCCCAAATCTTATTTTTAATTAACATTGTTATTTCTCCACAATAACATGTATGTTGAATCTTTGGCATTAGAACAATTTAAATGTTAATCTTACCAATATTTTTTTTTCAATAAACAGCTTAAAATTTTCAGCCAGAGTAAAAACCTAAGCCAAGATATAATGAAACTTTGGAGGGCTAACAGATTTGTAATCTCACTTTTTTGACAATATTACATCTATCTAAAAGCTGGGCCTGATTACAGTCGGTTACATCTGACTATCAATCCAGGGGTCGCGAGTTTGAATCCCCGCACAGCGACAGTATCCGTGATGATTAATATATGACATTGTGTTTCATTATCATCCATCTCTCACCCCTGATTCAAGTGGGAAAGTTATCAGTTACTTGCAGAGATGGGCCTGCTTGAATACTGGTTAACTTTAAATCAGCAGTGACAGATGAATGACAATGAGACGCAATGTTGTATATAAATCATAAGGCAGTGATTTAAACTCCCGACCGCTTGATTGATAGTCAGACGTACTACAAACTCTTCCCGTCCTACAGCAGCAGGGCTCAGCAGAAGAAAATTATATATACCAGTTACAATATAAGGTGTCATCTGCTGAGTATCATGGGAGTTAACTCTTGTAGTGGCTTCTTGGTTATCAAGGGAAGGAACTCTTACATCCTCGAGGGTGTCATCATCATCTGACCAATCCTGACAAATTCAAAACAAAACATTAAGAAATAATTCCTGGAACTTTTGTCACTAAGTAGTGTAACAAAGTAATTGAATCCTGTAGGCCATAATGTGACGTGTGGGCTCTGACTGTTAACTAGATCCTTCCGCACGTTTTTTTGTAATTGTTGCATCAATTGATATCGGAGAAATGGTGCCATTTTTGAAACATCATTTTACGTATTGTAAAAAAGATGCATTATGTACAATAATTACAATTTGTCTTTCGTTTACATAAAATTTGATCAATTTGTAATGATGAATGAAACAGTATGGTATGTTTACCAGCATCATGAACCTTAGTATGTCATTATGAACTCTATGATTATTTAAAAAAATCATAAAAAATTCAAATTGATATTTTCATCGTTTTTTTTTTCCATAATACTAATAAAAAATGAATAACGTTTTCAATTATCTTAACTTCCATTCGTCTCAGGAACACAAACGAAAATCTTACATTGCAGAATGAAACTCTCATCAAAACAATACCATTCCCAGCAATCTGTGTTTAAAATTGTTAAGTACTTCTGATTTCAAATTTTGCATACTGCAGCTTAAATAACAACAAATTACGAGAAATTTTACTTCAAACCTCAATATCTTTAATTCAAGATCATTTTAAATCATCTAAGATTACACACAACTTACATTTTATGTACAAGAAATCAGCTTTCTGTAAATTGCGAAAGATTATTTACCAAATAATTAATCCTTTGAGAGCAGCCGTGCCCGATTAGCTCAGTCGTTAGTGGGTCCGACTACCAATCCAGGGGTAGTGAGTTCAAATCCCCGCCTGGCCACATTCTGTGTGATGATAGATATACTACATTGTGTCTCATTATCATTCATCTCTCACCGCTGATTCAAGTGGGAAAATTATTAGTTACTTGCGGAGATGGGGTGTGATCGATTACCGGTTAACCTTCCAGGATCCCAGAAAACAGTGGCTAGGTCAACTGATTGACTATTAGCCCTCGGTGGCATAAAAATGACACTAAATAATAAATCAATCAATCAAACCTTTGAGAGCTATTTTATCAACATTTAGTCAGGAGATGCAAGTTTGGTAAAAGATGAAACCAGCATTTCATCCACCAGTGACCTGATCCTGAGTTCAATTTAAATATTAGCATTCAACTTTTTTAAACAGATGTCCGCAAGATAAGGGCATATAAAAAATTCACTTGTCCCCCAGACAAAATGCTTGTACCCATTGTCAATTGTCATGGTTACCAAACTAAATGGACTAAACTCTAAATTTCTTCTTTCAATGTATTACATAATTGGCAATACATTCTGAATCTCATATATATACATTGTAGCTCTCGGGTATGTATTATGCCCAATTGACTTTGCTTTGTTCTGGATCATATATATACATTGTAGCTCTTGGGTATGTAATATGCCCAATTGACTCTGCTTTTTTCTGGATCATATATATATACATTGTAGCTCTCGGGTATGTAATATGCCCAGTTGACTCTGCTTTGTTCTGGATCATATATATACATTGTAGCTCTCGGGTATGTAATATGCCCAATTGACTTTGCTTAGTTCTGGATCATATATATACATTGTAGCTCTCGGGTATGTATATGCATACTAAACCCCACATACAGACTGTCATCCTAAATCCATCATACCAATTGCCATACTTAACCTGTCAGTGACTGCCATAATGACCGCCATACATACTGCCATTCTTAACCCGCAATACAGACTGACATACTAAATCCGCCATACCAAACCCACCAGTGACTGCCACAATGACAGCCATACATACTACCATTCTTAACCCCACATACAGACTCATACTAAACCCCACATACAGACTGTCATACTAAATCCGTCATACCAATTGCCATACTAATTTGCCAGTGACTGCCATAATGACCGCAATACATACTGCCATTCTAAACCCAACATACAGACTGTCATACTAAATCCGTCATACCAATTGCCATACTTAACCCACTAGTGACTGCCATAATGACCACCATACATACTGCCATTCCAAATGTCATACTAAACTCGCCAGTGACTGCCATAATGACTGCCATACATGCTACCATTCTAAACCCCAAATACAGACTGTCATACTTAATCCACCATACCAATTGCCATACTTAACCTGCCAGTGACTGCCACAATGACCACCATACATACTGCCATTCTAACCCACAAAACAGACTCATACTAGACCCCACATACAGACTGTCATACTAAATCCGTCATATCAATTGACTGCATAATGATCACCATACATATTGCCATTCTAAACCCGCAATACAGACTGTCATACTAAATCCACCATACCAATTGCCATACTAAACCCGCCAGTGACTGCCATCATATAATGACCACCATACATACTGCCATTCTAAACCACTCATACAGACTGTCATAATAAATCTGTCATACCAATTGCCATACTAAACCCGCCAGTGACTGCCATAATGACTGCCATACATACTGCCATTTAAACCCCACATACAGACTGTCATACTAAATCCACAATACCACTTCCAATACTTAACCTGCCAGTGACTGCCATAATGACCGCCATACATACAGCCATTCTAAACCCGCAATACAGACTGAAATACTTAATCCACCATACCAACCGCCATACCAAACCCACCAGTAACTGCCACAATGACCACCATTCTAAACCCCACATACAGACTGTCATACTAAATCCGTAATATCAATTGCCATACTTAACCCACCAGTGACTGCCATAATGACCGCCTTACATACTGTCATTCTAAACCCACAATACAGACTCATACTAAATCCGCCATACCAATTGCCGTACTGAACCTGCCAGTGACTACCATAATGACCGCCATATATACCGCCACTCTAAACCCCACATACAGACTGATACTAAATCCATCATACCAATTGCCATACTAAATCCACCAGTGACTGCCACAATGACCACGATACATACTGCCATTCCAATTACCATACTTAACCCACCAGTGACTGCCACAATGACTGCCATACATACTGCCATTCTAAACCCACAATACAGGCTCATACTAAACCCAACATACAGACTGTCATACTAAATCCGTCATACCAATTGCGGTACTTAACCCGCCAGTGACTGCCATAATGACCGCCATACATACTGCCATTCTTAACCCCACATACAGACTGTCACACTAAATCCACCATACCAATTGCCATACTAAACCCGCCAGTGACCGCCACAATAAACGCCATACATACTGCCATTCTTAACCCCACATACTGACTGTCATACTAAATCCGCCATACCATTTGCCATACTTAACCTGCCAGTGACTGCCACAATGACCGCCATACTTACTGCCATTCTAAACCCACAATATAGACTTGTAATAAGCCCCACATACAGACTGTCAAACTAAATCCACCATACCAATTGCCATACTAAACCCGCCAGTGACTGCCATAATGACTGCCATACATACTGCCATTCTAAGCCCGTAATGCAGACTGTCATACTTAATCCATCATACCGATTGCCATACTAAACCCGCCAGTGCCTGCCATAATGACCACCATACATACTGCCATTCTAAACCCCACATACAGACTATCATACTAAACCCACCATACATGTCTCACTACAACAGTTACGCCCTTTTTTTCCCACGGTAGCAAGATTCTTACTCTTAAAAAATAGGCCTATGTACTTTGGTTATGAAATATTTTTAAAATGGTTCATAGTGGCTGTGATTTCTTGCTGCAGATGAGTAGAGCAAAAGTTGGCATAGCATATACTGCAATAAGACACCACGGGGTTAAAAATGTGACTTTTAGATGAATTCAACATATGCATGTATTTATGAGCATTTGAGGTCTTCTCTTTTCAAAAAATCTGAGGGTGTCACTGCACCCTCTTTAAAAAAAAAAAAGTGGACAACCTACCAGTTATTGTGCATTTTTATGTGTGTATACATTCCTGCTATGAAAATAAAGTACTTTAAAAAGAATATTCTATGTGGAATTCTTTTTTTACCAGTAAAATTCTAGACCTTATTTTATATAGAACAAAGAACAAAATTTAACTGTGCAGTGAGACCTTAATACTGCCATTCTAAACCCACATTACAGACTGTCATACTAAACCGCCATACTAAACCCCATTTTCAGACTGTCATACTTAACCTGACAGACAGACTGCCATACAAACCCCACATACAGACTGTCATACTGAACCTACCATACAGATTGCCATACTAAACCTATCATACTAAACCCCACATACAGACTGTCATACTGAACCTGCCATACAGACTGCCATACTAAACTCGCAATACAGACTGTCATACCAAACCCGCCATACAGACTGCCACACTAAACCCCACACACAGACTGTTATATTAAACCCACCATACTACAACAGTTTTCGGATATGCACTGAACTATCTGCACCGAAATTGTAAATTAGTCCATCACCTGATTCCGCTTGTCTTTTTTTTTTCAAATTTCAATGGACTATAAGACCTTAAAAAAACTTATTGATGAGAAAATGAGAGTGAATCTGTTTTTCCATAGCATTTCCATGTAAAGTCTTGTTCAGTGTGGTTGCTGTTTCAACAAATATAAAATCCCTACTCATACAGATTATTTAAATCCAAACAATTAAGAACAGCATTTAACAACTTGTAAAGTTTTTAGTTCCACTAAAGGCATCTCTATTCATGAAATATTGGAATTGTTTACATGTGTAACTGCATCCATTAGTGTGAAATCAAACCCTCATCCATGGCATTATGTGGTTATTTTAAAAAAAAATCTCTGTGATGATTGATATACAACATTGTGTCTCATTATCATTCATCTCTAACTGCTGATTCAAGTGGGGAAGTTATCAGTTACTTTCGGAGATTGGGTGTGCTCGAGTACTGGTTAGCCTTTCAGGAAACTGTGGTAAGGTTAGCTAATCGTCTGTTAGCCCTCAATGGCATAAAAATGATGCTAAATATTCAATCAATCAATCAATACTCAACACTCAATTTTCTTAATCTACACTCAATTTTCTAACTCTACACTCAACTTTCTTACTCTACACTCAATTTTTGATTGACCCCCTTGATTGATACAAATTTTAATCTCTTTTTTTGAGACCTCTCTAGATCCCTTAAGACATAATTAACCCTGTCATTTTTACAAGTATGAATCTCCTTGACATGCTAATGTGAAATATCTGTGAAAATTTAAGCAAAAAAAGTTCAACTTTAAAAACATCTTATTAATCTTTACGAGTATCACATGTTAATCCTAAAATCCCTATGGGCAGGGTCCTTTTTTAACCACAGGATCTCCATTTGCGCCATTCTGATAGTAAAACTACATTTGGTGACACTTTTGATAAATTATTTTTTGCATTTTACATGTAAAGTCTGGTACATACATGAACAACAGCAGGATCATGTCTGTGTACAGTGATGACAGCTGTTAATTGACATTTTTCAATACTACAGTAAAAACAACACTGAAGGTCAAGTGTAAAATATGCCAGTGAAGCTAAAAAAAAACGTAACTGTAAAATGTGTGTGTTTACATGGCCCACCGTCATACCCTTGACGGCCTAAATGAAAAGTACATGGAATGCCATTATACACAAGCGATTACAGTAACTTTTATTTAGGACTTGACTGTACATTGTAGCTCTCGGGTATGTAATATGCCCAATTGACTTTGCTTTGTTCTGGATCATATATATACATTGTAGCTCTCGGGTATGTAATATGCCCAATTGACTCTGCTTTGTTCTGGCTCATATATATACATTGTAGCTCTCGGGTATGTAATATGCCCAATTGACTGTGCTTTGTTCTGGATCATATAAATCTTTTGTATCAGATAAACATGCCATCATTTTCAAATTTAATAATAAACTTGAAATTACTTTAGGAAAGTTTCAATTAACCAGTATGATGACTTAATTTCAATCAGGACTGTTTAGCACTAATCTGAGACTGTTTGAAATGGTTAGAAGATTTTATGAAGTAATGAACCGCTTTGGTTGTTAATGACATAACGGGCACATATAGACAACAATACTTACTGAAGAATCCTCATCGCTGGGTTCATACATCTCTATTCCCTCCATCAGGTACTCGCCCCAGTTAAACTCCTCTCTAATTTCTGCAGTAATAATTCTCTTGTTATAAAAGAACATGTCCTCTGTCAAAAAATGCTTATGATTTTCTTTAACACAGACATTTTACACATGCATGTGCAAAATCAAACTTTACCATAAATTTCTGCAAAATTGTTTCTTTATCAAATTATTCATCCGTCAAAATTTAACATTGAAAACCGCAAATCACAATTATCGTTTTGTGATGTATTTGACCAAATTTGAAAAATGAAGTACTTTTATTAACCACTTAAAACTGTTCAGCTGATTTATAGAGTATAGGAAATCTATAACAGGGATGTTTCAGTGTGAAATATTGATAAATACTTCCCTATACCTGGAACAATCCGGGTTGTCTCCACATATTCATTCTTCAGGGGAGTGTTGCTCACCAGAAGTAGAAATGACAGTATTGCATAGTGTGTGTCAGTCTGTAATAAAACATGGGAAATATACACTCCACTACCTGTATGTGACATAAAACATGGGAAATATACACGCCACTACCTGTATGTGACATACAACATGGGAAATACACACCCCACTACCTGTATGTGACATACAACATGGGAAATATACACTCCACTACCTGTATGTGACATAAAACAAGGGAAATATACACCCCACTACCTGTATGTGACATAAAACATGGGAAATATACACCCCACTACCTGTATGTGACATAAAACATGGGAAATACACACTCCACTACCTGTACGTGACATAAAACATGGGAAATACACACCCCACTACCTGTATGTGACATAAAACATGGGAAATATACACCCCACTACCTGTATGTGACATAAAACATGGGAAATACACACCCCACTACCTGTATGTGACATAAAACATGGGAAATACACACCCCACTACCTGTATGTGACATAAAACATGGGAAATACACACCCCACTATCTGTATGTGACATAAAACATGGGAAATACACACCCCACTACCTGTATGTGACATAAAACATGGGAAATATACACTCCACTACCTGTATGTGACATACAACATGGGAAATATACACTCCACTACCTGTATGTAACACAAAACATGGAAAATACACACTCCACTACCTGTATGTAACACAAAACATGGAATACACACACTCCACTACCTGTATGTAACACAAAACATGGAAAATACACACTCCACTACCTGTATGTAACACAAAACATGGAATACACACACTCCACTACATGTATGTAACACAAAACATGGAATTACACACTCCACTACCTGTATGTAACACAAAACATGGAATACACACACTCCACTACCTGTATGTAACACAAAACATGGAAAATACACAATCCACTACCTGTATGTGACATAAATTATGGAAAATACACACCCCACTACCTGTATGGGACACAAAACAGGGGAAATACACCCCCCACTACCTGTATGGGACACAAAACAGGGGAAATACACACCCCACTACCTGTATGTGATATTAAACATGAGAAATATACACTCCACTACATGTATGGGACACAAAAAACAGAAAATACACCCCCACTATCTGTATGTAACATAAACTTTGGAAAATACTTACTCCACTAACTGTATAGGACATAAAACATGGGAAATATACACTCCACTATCTGTATGTAACACAAAACATGGGATTTACACACTCCACTATCTATATGTGACATAAAACATGGGAAATATACACTCTACTACGTATATGGGACATCCAGCATGGAAAATATCCACTCCGCTATCTGTATGTATCACAAAACATGGAAAATATACACTCTACTACCTATATGGGACATCCAGCATGGAAAATATCCACTCCGCTATCTGTATGTAACACAAAACATGGAAAATATACACTCCACTACATATATGGGGCATCCAGCATGGAAAATATCCACTCCGCTATCTGTATGGGACATAAAACATGGGAAATGTACACTCTACTACCTGTATGGCACATAAAACATGGGAAATGTACACTCTACTACCTATATGGCACATAAAACATGGGAAATGTACACTCTACTACCTATATGGCACATAAAACATGGGAAATGTACACTCCACTAAACATTTAGGAAATATACACTCCACTACCTGTATGTGATCAGTGTTTGTTTTTTTTCCGGCCATTTTTATAGCCGTTATTGGGTCACTTTCCCAATGGCAAATAGTATATTTTTTTCCCCAATTGAGTGGTAAAAATTCCCAATTGAAAGCTTCAATAATTGTTAATTAAAACTTCTATAATTCCTTGATAAAATAAATCAAGTTTCCCCCATTCTGAGTATGACATTGATTCTTTAATTAATTGGCCAGAGAAGCAAGTGTACACACTTTTATGAAGTTGAATAAATATACTTAATGCAAAAGTTTTCCCAATGTTAATGAAAATCCCACTAAAAGTCCCAATTCCAAGGGTATGGCTCATCTTCCCAAAATGGTGGGAAAACACAATGGTGATATAAAAACATCATTAACATAGGAAATATAGACTCCATCACTATGTGACACAAAACATGGGGCAGGGGCCTGCTAGTTTAGTCAGTAGCACACAGGGGTCATGTTTGAAACCCTGTTTGACCACAGTTTCCGTGACGATTGATATACAACACTGCGTCTCATGGTCATTCATCTCTGACCACCGATTACAACTTGGGAAAATTGGTAATGTTTGAGTGCTGGTTAACATTCTAGGAACCAAGGAAAGAGCAGTTAACTAAACTGATCATCTGTTAGTCCTTGCTCACATAAAAATGATGCTAAATAACACAAAACATGGGAAATATGCAATCAACTATATCTGTATTTAACGGCACAAGCAGATTATTAACTTCATTAGCAAAATGTAACACAAGATGGGAAATATATACTCCACTGTCCGTTTAGTTTAAACAATATTTTATTCACATAAGTACATATATTTAGCATACATTTAACAATAAAGCATAAAATCATACGTTTAACGAATTATGTGGAAAGGATACAGAAAAAATCTTTAGAAGCTTGTGTAAATCTGCTTCCATAACAGTTATTTTACATTTCTTATAGGCTTTATAATATTGTTCCGAAACATTTTCAATTTGGCCAAATGTGCAAAAATTTATAAAAGAAATAATACTGTCCGTTTGTTACCAATTTTTTTAATATAACAAACATCAGTGCTCTAGATAAGCTTTTATTTCAGGGGGTCCTTCACCCCCTGATTTTTAATTCAATGCTGATTTTTTCAAATTGAATGCTGAAAAATTAAAAAATATATCTGGTCGCATAACTGTATTTTATATCAAAACTTGTACTTGTAACTTACTTCAAATGGCTAAGGGTATCCAAAGGGTATGTATCCATGTAACTACTGTGACTGATTTAAAATTTTATTTATTTCAGATCCTTCTATCTTGAACAATGATCTGAATCTTGTAAAAATGTGTATGCACTTCCTGTGCTAATAAGTTTTAAACAGTAACTGTGCACTACCTGTGCCACATAAAGAACTTGAACTTTGAACAGTAAACTAAAATGTTATTTGCTTAAGTGCATGATTTCTTAGCCTTCTTGGGCCTTGGCTTATAAGCTTGACACAATCTACCCTTCCTTCGTTTCTTCTTGGTAATCCAAAGACGTACAGCTTTCACAGGGTCATAGTTTAACAAATCTGCACTATTCATTTGAATGTTCAAAAGGTATTGTAGATTTTCAGCTTTTAGTGAGCATCTGTATTTAGATTTGATTCTATTCTGTGCACTAAAACTACGTTCACATTCCACACTAGTGACAGATATGCATAAGGCTATATTGCAAAGCTTTGAAAATTCTGGCATCATGTTACCATGTAACTTAATTACTCTCTTACAAAGTATTTGTGTTGTTAGATCTTTGTATGATCCAGATATCATACCTTTTAGAATTGGCCATTCTTTCTCCAGCTTTTGTTCATCTATCAACTTATCCACTATTTTCTTATCTTCTGCAGTGCCTTCTTCTAGATTTCCATAAACTACTGCCACCTCTTTTTCACTGTATAATGACCCTAAAGCTGTGAGGGCAGCCCCACTTACCTCATCAGTAACTGTATTAACAACACTGGGTTCCAACAGAAGACTAAAGTCTTTAAATATTTCACTGTCTTCTTTCTTAAATCTACTCTCAATATTCTTTCTGAGGTTAGAAATATAGGTTGTTTTTAAGCTAGATAGTTCTGATTCAATGTTGACAGAATATCTTTTGAGTTTTTCCCCTTCTAGAAAGGCATGTTGGGTTCCATCTTCTTCTTTGATCTCTAGACAGTCTCTCATAGATTTCTCAGCATCACCATGTGTTGTTTCTAATGATTTTAACTTTGACAAAGTTCCTTCCATTAATGGCTGTATCTCACTGAAAACTAAGTCTCTTTTCTGCAGTTCCTTCGAAAGTATGGCCAAAACTTCATGTACATCTAGCATGAAGGAAACAAGCAGTACAGTTTTGTATTCCGAGAAGTACTTTAAAAGTCCTTTAGCTGCTGCTTGTGACTTATCTTCAGTAAAGTGGGCCAATGTAGCAATCACAGAGCTGTAACTTTGAAACACAGCTTCCACAGCATTCTTTAGCCCTAACCATCTCACACTGTGTGGCTCCTTAACTGTGAGTTAAGGTTCACCAAATATCTTTTGAACTTCCTTTAGCTTCTCAACACGATTACTTCACCCACTCATGAAGTAGTAGAGTGAATTAAAGTTAGTTCTGAATTTCTTGAGCACTTCTAACTTCTTGATAGAGTCACTAACAGCCAGGTTTAACCGATCTGCTATGCAGTGGGTCTGTACTGAGAAGGGTGAATACTTGGATTTCATCTGCACACCCACTCCAGTATGTTTTCCAGTCATTGTTGAGGCCCCATCGGTAGCAAGAGATACCATTTTTGTTAGATCAAGTCCAAGCTCTGTGAAACATTCTACAAGGTGGGTGACAATAGTATGAGCTTTTCCATTTACAACTGCTACATTAGCAAGGAACCTGGTGACCGCTTCACCGTTTTTAACGTATCGAACACAAATCGCAAGGTGTTTATGAATTGACAGGTCTGTGCTTTCATCTATCATCACAGCGTAAGTTTCAGACTGTTTAATTTCTTCTACAAGATCTCTTTCAAGAACACTAGAAATACAAGATTGTATTTCATTGACAGTAGCATAGCTTAAGTTCTTGTATTTGATATGCGCTCCATTAATATTCTGCAAATCAATCAAACTATTGATTTTATCAGAAGGAAGCTCTTCTTTACAGGCATAGAACACAGTTTTGAACAATTTAATATCATCATCAGTTACTACCTGTGGTTCTTTTACATCTTCAGTTTCATATTGATCACATGTGTTAATCTGCTGAGTTTTTTTGTCATTTAACAGTTCTCTTTCAGCCTGTTTATGCTCTGCCGATTTATTATGCCTTTCCACACTGTTTCGTTGGAAGTTATGAGAACCTTCTCCTGCCCATGGTGAACACACTTTTTTCTCTATACATGATTTACATTTCAAGGTTTTCTCAGTTCCCTCATTGTTTACGATTAGCCAAGGGAAACTTCGTAACCAGGAATTTACCGTTTTTTCCGAGACAACGCTGGCAGTGTGTTTCTTTTTTTTTGGTTTCTTGCGAACTTTCCATGACTGAATCGATGATTTCTTCGATGATTTGTTTTGAAAATATATTACCCTCGTTGGGATTTTCTCTGCGAGGAAAAAAACGAAAACAATGACGGGGTATCCGCCGCAGAATCCTTTTTAAGTCGCCCAGATTTAACTGTCTTCTTTTTGGACGCCATTTTTAACATAGAACGGGTCATGTGTCAAACGCAGAAAAGTCTAAAGAGCGGATTTAGGGCTGCAACGATTCAGGTAACTTTCGCTTTGGATATTACCCTCTCGATTAACGAATATTCGATTGGAATATATAATTAA
The DNA here is from genome assembly GCA_029582155.1 of Panopea generosa. NCBI lineage: Eukaryota > Metazoa > Mollusca > Bivalvia > Adapedonta > Hiatellidae > Panopea > Panopea generosa. Next base: position 36,652,721 of record CM055904.1, read on the forward strand.
AGTATAAAAGACATTTTCTCGACGTATCTCACTGTTTATATCTTTTTAAGCGTTAAACTGACCGGGAATACCGGTGCATTCATCCCCTTATAATATATTGCGTCATATTATCGATGGTCAATGAAAATTATTACATTTTGCCTCGTAGTAGATTTCCAAATAAGGAAATATTTACTACGGCTTCAAGAAAGAGCGGCAAATAAATGTCACGTGAAAATGTCACATGGTGTTATTTCACGCATCCATTGGACGAAGTTCTCTTCTATTAACTGTCTCGCGAGATTACAAGTTAGGAAAAAATGTACACTGATCACGTGGTCAACATACTATAGTATTTGAGTGAGTTATTTATAGAAAGGTACTGTGTTTATGTTTCATTCTTTCTCACTCAATGTACGATGCATTAAATTCCTTATGATTGTTAGACTTACAACAGCGTGAATCGTTGCACTCCTATGGATTACGCATTGAATCGGAAATCAATACGGGATCGCGATTTTGAAATGCGTCACGATACGCACAGTTTTAAATTTTAATGCGTTTTTTTGAAAAATCAATGCGTGAAAACGCAGTACGCACGCTTATCTAGAGCTCTGAAACATGAAACAAACTCTAATTATTTTGCTAGTCTAAGGAGCTGTATAATTTTAATGATATAATACAAGAAATAAACTACCTTTCCCACATCTCTCTGTTCAAACACTGGCTGGTCCAGGAATTTTTCTGTCAGCTCTTTCAGATTCCTGTACTTTGTGGCCTCTGAGTGGATCCTTAACTTGTCACACACTCTGCAGAAGATAATTTGAGAAACACATTACAAAGGTCATACATTGGCTTGAATGACCCCATCTCCTCACATAACGAAGGTCATACATTGGCTTACCCAACATGAATGACCCCATCTCCTCACATAACGGAGGACATACATTGGCTTACCCTACATGAATGACCTCATCTCCTCACATAATAGAGGTCCTACTTTGGCTTACCCGACATGAATGGCCCCATCTCCTCACATAATAGAGGTCCTACTTTGGCTTACCCAACATGAATGATCCCATCTCCTCACATAGTAGAGGTCCTACTTTGGCTTACCCAACATGAATGATCCCATCTCCTCACATAGTAGAGGTCATACTTTGGCTTACCCAACATGAACGGCCCCATCTCCTCACATAATAGAGGTCCTACTTTGGCTTACCCGACATGAATGACCCCATATCCTCACATAATAGACGTCCTACTTTGGCTTACCCGACATGAATGACCCCATCTCCTCACATAATAGAGGTCATACCTTGGCTTACCCGACATGAATGGCCCCATCTCCTCACATAATAGAGGTCATACCTTGGCTTACCCAACATGAATGACCCCATCTCCTCACATAATTGAGGTCCTACTTTGGCTTACCCAACATGAATGACCCCATCTCCTCACATAACAGAGGTCATACCTTGGCTTACCCAACATGAACGGCCCCATCTCCTCACATAATAGAGGTCCTACTTTGGCTTACCCGACATGAATGGCCCCATCTCCTCACATAATAGAGGTCATACCTTGGCTTACCCAACATGAACAGCCCCATCTCCTCACATAATAGAGGTCATACCTTGGCTTACCCAACATGAACAGCCCCATCTCCTCACATAATAGAGGTCCTACTTTGGCTTACCCGACATGAATGACCCCATATCCTCACATAATAGAGGTCCTACTTTGGCTTACCCAACATGAACGGCCCCATCTCCTCACATAATAGAGGTCCTACTTTGGCTTTCCCGACATGAATGACCCCATATCCTCACATAATAGAGGTCCTACTTTGGCTTACCCGACATGAATGACCCCATCTCCTCACATAATAGAGGTCATACCTTGGCTTACCCGACATGAATGGCCCCATCTCCTCACATAATAGAGGTCCTACCTTGGCTTACCCAACATGAATGACCCCATCTCCTCACATAATTGAGGTCCTACTTTGGCTTACCCAACATGAATGATCCCATCTCCTCACATAGTAGAGGTCATACCTTGGCTTACCCAACATGAACGGCCCCATCTCCTCACATAATAGAGGTCCTACTTTGGCTTACCCGACATGAATGACGCCATCTCCTCACATAATAGAGGTCCTACTTTGGCTTACCCGACATGAATGGCCCCATCTCCTCACATAATAGAGGTCCTACTTTGGCTTACCCAACATGAATGATCCCATCTCCTCACATAGTAGAGGTCATACCTTGGCTTACCCAACATGAACGGCCCCATCTCCTCACATAATAGAGGTCCTACTTTGGCTTACCCGACATGAATGGCCCCATCTCCTCACATAATAGAGGTCCTACTTTGGCTTACCCGACATGAATGGCCCCATCTCCTCACATAATAGAGGTCATACCTTGGCTTACCCAACATGAATGGCCCCATCTCCTCACATAATAGAGGTCCTACTTTGGCTTACCCGACATGAATGACCCCATCTCCTCACATAATAGAGGTCCTACTTTGGCTTACCCGACATGAATGGCCCCATCTCCTCACATAATAGAGGTCCTGCTTTGGCTTACCCGACATGAATGGCCCCATCTCCTCACATAATAGAGGTCATACCTTGGCTTACCCAACATGAACAGCCCCATCTCCTCACATAATAGAGGTCCTACTTTGGCTTACCCGACATGAATGGCCCCATCTCCTCACATAATAGAGGTCCTACTTTGGCTTACCCGACATGAATGGCCCCATCTCCTCACATAATAGAGGTCCTACTTTGGCTTACCCAACATGAATGGCCCCATCTCCTCACATAATAGAGGTCCTACTTTGGCTTACCCAACATGAATGACCCCATCTCCTCACATAATAGAGGTCCTACTTTGGCTTACCCAACATGAATGACCCCATCTCCTCACATAATAGAGGTCCTACTTTGGCTTACCCAACATGAATGGCCCCATCTCCTCACATAATAGAGGTCATACCTTGGCTTACCCAACATGAATGGCCCCATCTCCTCACATAATAGAGGTCATACCTTGGCTTACCCAACATGAATGGCCCCATCTCCTCACATAATAGAGGTCCTACTTTGGCTTACCCAACATGAATGGCCCCATCTCCTCACATAATAGAGGTCCTACTTTGGCTTACCCAACATGAACGGCCCCATCTCCTCACATAATAGAGGTCCTACTTTGGCTTACCCAACATGAACGGCCCCATCTCCTCACATAATAGAGGTCCTACTTTGGCTTACCCAACATGAACGGCCCCATCTCCTCACATAATTGAGGTCCTACTTTGGCTTACCCAACATGAACGGCCCCATCTCCTCACATAATAGAGGTCCTACTTTGGCTTACCCAACATGAATGGCCCCATCTCCTCACATAATAGAGGTCATACCTTGGCTTACCCAACATGAACGGCCCCATCTCCTCACATAATAGAGGTCCTACTTTGGCTTACCCAACATGAATGACCCCATATCCTCACAAAATAGAGGTCCTACTTTGGCTTACCCAACATGAACGGCCCCATCTCCTCACATAATAGAGGTCCTACTTTGGCTTACCCAACATGAACGGCCCCATCTCCTCACATAATAGAGGTCCTACTTTGGCTTACCCAACATGAATGACCCCATATCCTCACATAATAGAGGTCATACCTTGGCTTACCCAACATGAATGACCCCATATCCTCACATAATAGATGTCATACCTTGGCTTACCCAACATGAATGACCCCATATCCTCACATAATAGAGGTCATACCTTGGCTTACCCAACATGAATGACCCCATATCCTCACATAATAGATGTCATACCTTGGCTTACCCAACATGAATGACCCCATCTCCTTACATAATAGAGGTCCTACTTTGGCTTACCCAACATGAATGGCCCCATCTCCTCACATAATAGAGGTCATACCTTGGCTTACCCAACATGAACAGCCCCATCTCCTCACATAATAGAGGTCCTACTTTGGCTAACCCGACATGAATGGCCCCATCTCCTCACATAATAGAGGTCCTACCTTGGCTTACCCAACATGAATGACCCCATCTCCTCACATAATAGAGGTCCTACTTTGGCTTACCCGACATGAATGGCCCCATCTCCTCACATAATAGAGGTCATACCTTGGCTTACCCAACATGAACAGCCCCATCTCCTCACATAATAGAGGTCCTACTTTGGCTTACCCAACATGAACGGCCCCATCTCCTCACATAATAGAGGTCCTACTTTGGCTTACCCAACATGAATGACCCCATCTCCTCACATAATAGAGGTCATACCTTGGCTTACCCGACATGAATGGCCCCATCTCCTCACATAATAGAGGTCATACTTTGGCTTACCCAACATGAATGGCCCCATCTCCTCACATAATAGAGGTCCTACTTTGGCTTACCCAACATGAATGACCCCATCTCCTCACATAATAGAGGTCCTACTTTGGCTTACCCGACATGAATGGCCCCATCTCCTCACATAATAGAGGTCATACTTTGGCTTACCCAACATGAATGGCCCCATCTCCTCACATAATAGAGGTCCTACTTTGGCTTACCCAACATGAATGACCCCATCTCCTCACATAATAGAGGTCCTACTTTGGCTTACCCGACATGAATGGCCCCATCTCCTCACATAATAGAGGTCCTACTTTGGCTTACCCAACATGAATGACCCCATCTCCTCACATAATAGAGGTCATACCTTGGCTTACCCAACATGAACGGCCCCATCTCCTCACATAATAGAGGTCCTACTTTGGCTTACCCGACATGAATGGCCCCATCTCCTCACATAATAGAGGTCCTACTTTGGCTTACCCAACATGAATGACCCCATCTCCTCACATAATAGAGGTCATACCTTGGCTTACCCAACATGAACGGCCCCATCTCCTCACATAATAGAGGTCCTACTTTGGCTTACCCAACATGAATGGCCCCATCTCCTCACATAATAGAGGTCCTACTTTGGCTTACCCAACATGAATGACCCAATCTCCTCACATAATAGAGGTCCTACTTTGGCTTACCCAACATGAATGACCCCATCTCCTCACATAATAGAGGTCATACCTTGGCTTACCCAACATGAACGGCCCCATCTCCTCACATAATAGAGGTCCTACTTTGGCTTACCCAACATGAATGACCCCATCTCCTCACATCAATCAATGTGACCAGTCTACATTAGAAGTTTCTCACTGGGGTCAGTCTACTGAGGATAACAGAAAATTACGGTATTGTTTTACATGTCTTTGACATTTGATCCACAACGTCAAGTATATAAAAAATATTGAAATAACTTGTATAAGGACACTCAACTCATCCATTTCATGTCAGATTTAAATTCTAGCCACTGAGCTACTTGAATTCAATCTTCTGAACACTGCTTATGTTCATCCTGCTGCTCATAATATTCAAAAATGAAAATAGGTTCATTGAGGCAGTACAGAAAGGCATTTTCCTCCCGTACAATGTTTGCATTACTTGGAATGCATTACAGTGGTCCTTTCCAGTATTTTGGAACTGTCCACGTGGATTTAGGAATTAACGTCAGGAATCTCAAAACCGGGCAAAATCTTTAAAGTGTTAAGGCCAGCATTAAAATAACAAGTGTGATTCTTAAGGCTTTAAAAAGTCCTCAAAAGATTTGCATTTTGAAGTTTTAGAAGTCATGCAGTACATGTATGTCATATTGGTAAGAGGTTATCAACACATTTCAAGTATATTTTTATTACCCTTCAAATGCTCTTGTGACTTTATGGCTATCAACGTCCAGAAATCTGTGATACTGGATATTAGAAACAGCAAACTGGACACTGATTCCGAAGTTATCATCCTGAACCTGTAACATAAACAATATCAAGTGTTATTAACATTACTTATTATCTTCATCATCAAAGACAATATGAATTGAATCTGGGTGCAAATGGACTTACTCACTACTTGCACATAATGTAATCAATTAACTAGATGCCTAACAGCTACAATGCTGAGCCCTCAAGAACAGATCTGTAATCAAATGTCTCATTATGGTGAACATTTATGGTACGTTACAAGATATAAAGTGGACACAAAATAGTGTACCTATTTCTAACCTTGAACTTCTAATTGGGACCTTGACCGTTGAGATACAAACTTTGGTTGTAACATGCAACATTTTGTCTCACTATGGTGACCATTGTTGCAGTGTTTTCTCCAGAGCGCATTTCTTGCATTTTTGACGCAATAAATTCTCATCTGACACAATCAACTTTGTTCAGTGCGTCCACTATGACGCAACCTTAAAAACACAGAAATTCAAATTACGCATATTTGTTTCGGCAAGCTGGTTTCAGAGTTATTTTTAAAATGCCAGCCGATTTGACAGATCTTGTGGTCTGATTCAGGGCAATCCCAGTCATGCAATTCTACCAAGTTAAATAAATGCTTTAATTGGTTACGAACGCTTTATTGACGCAATCGCATAGACGATTATGATCACATACATAATTTTCCGCGAAGCAATAGTGTAGTTTGAAGACAACATCTGTGAAAACAAACGTACCCTGCAACAATAGTACTGACATATACCCAGTTTTAGGTTGTTCGTATATGAAGATGAAATGTGGAAGCGTGAAACTTTTCATAAAAGTTGTTTAAATGTACGAACGATACTCTATCTGAAAAACTTTTTATTTTGTTTTCTATAAGGTATAGAGACGCGCATGCGCGACATTTTAATACCAGTTTAAACATCGGCTGGTCCAAGTTTTACGGCAGTATTCCTGGCGCCGTTTATGTTTCTGTAACGGACGATTAAAAGGTTGTTGAAAAAAGAAATTAATTTTATTTTGAAAAATGATTACTTAATTTCAAAAATTTAATTAATTTTTGTGAAGTTTCCATTAAAATGTATTTTATATTATTTTTTTAAGATAAAATTTCTCTAAAATGAGTCTAGCTTTGAAGAGAAATGCTTTTGGAAAAAAGAAAACAAAAACAAAGTTTGTTTTCCACAGTGTAATGCTATACATGTAGCTCAGCAAATATAAAATATTGAAAGAATTTTAGTGTTTTTCATTAAAAATAGTTAGGGCCTTGGTGATTGAGCTGTGGCCATAACATTTGAAAAGTTCACGACCAAAGGGACAAAATCATAAAAACAACTACTAAGTTTTAAGTTGTAACTTATTGCCAGAATTGAAACATTCGTTTCGAGTTAAAATGTTTTGAAGTTGTTATCTTAAGTTGCAGTTTTGATGGAGAAATTCGTGTGAAACAGGAAGTAAAACTGTTTTAGTAAAATATGTATTTTTTAACTCCATTTATTCATGTTGATTAAGTTTAAAACTAGTCAATTGATGACCCCCAGATTTTGAAAATGACCCCTAGATTTTTAGTCAGTGGGTCATCAATGACCCCCAAAAAATTGAAGCTGGAGAAAACAATGTTGTTGCCATGTTATTTGCAAGATATGGACCGGGCACAAGGTTTGTACCTATTTCTGACCATGCACTTCTAAGCGCAACCTTCACTTTTAAGCTACAGACCTGGGTCTTGTGACACATCATCTGATTATGGTAAACATATGTGCCATGTTATTTTAAAAGCTTGTCAGCTAGTTGACAAGACATGGAGCAGACACAAATTTTATACCTATTCTGACCTTTGTGATCTTGAATGTTTAGCTATGGATAAGGGTGTCACGCACACAATCTTCTCATTATTGTGAACAATTGTGCCAAGTTACTTCAAAATCACTCAATGCATGAATAAGTTATAACCCGGACACACCAAACTACCACTGTGACAACTATGCCAAGCTCACCACAAGTGGCTTGACAAAAACTAGACTTTAAATTGGTGTTGTTGTTTTTTTTCGGGTGAAAAATGTCACCCCCTCATACATTGCGAGAATTATCTTAAATGTTATTGTTAATGTTTAAAACTGGCATAATTTATTAATAGTGATTGGGCTGCAAGAAAAACTGCAATGACTAAAATTTTATGACAAGAACGCAGCCCTCAGGCCTGTTGAAGATCATTTAAGATCAGCATAGGAAACGTATATTCAAACAATACACCCTATTTCATGTTTTACCCCTTCTTCCTGTATGAATATGTTTTATTGCCATCTTGATTGCTTATTTGTAAATAATATGTTGTTAGGAAGGGGCCGATTTTAATGTTGGATAACTTGTGGCCCAACCCTTTTGCTATCACATATATATGGAAAAGCAATAAAATATGTTTAAAGTCAAGTTAACCGAACTGAGCGCAGCCCTGTTGAAGATTCGAACTGTTGGAGAATAATTTTCTTTGCCCCGTTGAGTGTTTGTCCGCAGTCGTTTCAGCGTCCGGTACATACACATTTAATATAAAAATATTACTATTTCAATAATTACACACCCCAAAACCTGTAACATTCTTTACTAATCCTCGAATGTCTTTCAAATTTTCCTTTTCAACAAACCGCGCCATTGCTGTTGTTGTTGTCGTTAGGTGTTGGTGTAAAGATTGCACGAGTGTGATAATCAAACTCTCACCTTGTACCATCCGAGACTTCACGTTAAATATTTCAATCATGTTTTATAGATATATAGGCTATTTACACATATTATATAGGGTGACCTCCGTGGCCGAGTAGTCTTAAGATCCCTGACCAGTCTCACCGTTAAGTTCGAAGGTTTGAGAAACGCTCGCTCCAAGAACTTTATGTGAGAAAAAGCGGCGTAGCTTGGCTGTAGGCACAGTTGTAGTGGTCGGGTGGGTTTCGAACGAGGACATGCTCCCCCGATTTTCAGCTAGGCTGACGTAGATGCGTTTTGGCGTATATTTCTAACGTTTTTAGGTGCCTGGTTATCTTTAATGTTAACCTTGAATTCGCTGTTTTATAACCATATAAATTGATAAAATGTTGTTGAATATCTGGATCATATTCAATGATTTTTTTTGTTACGAATTTATAGTTTACCTCCCTTTTACATTATTGCATTTTTATTTTTTCGATTTCTCAGGAAAAAAAGTGCAGGCACTTGCTCACACTGCCTATATGAAGCTACGCCACTGAGAAAGCAACACCACCAAGGATAACACAAAAAAGAGTAAACTCTTGTTATCATTGTAGTCCTTTGTGTTGTTAGCATGACATACAGAGGTAATCAATCAATCGAAGCCTTAATTATCATAGAAATTAATTGCACTAATAACTTATTAATAATCTAGTTGACTATCAAATGCATTATCAGTATTAAGTTGATTAAATATATCATTTTATATTGTAACTTGCACAGTTAAATTGAATTGATCACAAGTTTAAATGAATATCACAGGCTTAAATGGTACATAATAATAATATAATGATAATGATAATGATAATGATAATGATAATGATAATGATAATGATAATGATAATGATGATAATAATAATAATAATAATAATAATAATAATAATAATAATAATAATAATAATAATAATAATAATAATAATAATAATAATAATAATAATAATAATGATGATGCATTTTATATATATTTAAAAAAACAAAAAAACAAAAAAACAAAGATTGTGATTAAAAAGTATGCTAAGTCGAGCAAATGAGACTAAATGGCAACCTTAAAACAAGCAAGTTTCTCAATCTGAGTAATATTGGTAGGTTAACTATTCCACAAAGTACATCCTCTGAAGCAGAAAGACTTATACCCAAACCCTTTAACCATAGCGACAGCATAAGCACCCTTGTGACTTAGTCCTGACCTGTAAGAGTGAATAGCGTCCTGTGGAGTAAAATGTTCTCCCATATAATCAAGAGCTTACCCATTTTTATCTTAAACACATAACAACAGACAACCTGATCAACACGTTTGTTAATTGGTAACCAGTTTAAAGACCGAAACTGTTCCATTCCAATATGCGCTCTAGGACCCATGTCTAGCACAAATCGTATTAACTTATTCTGAGTTGTCAGCAGTTTATTTTTCAAAACCTGAGTCAGACGATAATACCATATAGAGCAGGCATAGTCGTAGTGACATTGAATCAAAGACATGACAAGGAGTTTCTTGCTATGATGCGTAAGTTAAACTTTCTTACGATACAAGAATTTCAACGTGGCAGTAGCCTTCTTTAAAACTGAATGCGCCATAACATCGAAAGATAAACACTGATCCAATGCTGCACCAAGATATTTAACCGAAAGTGTGGGTTCAATCACTGTACCATTACAAGTTATGTTTAGACTTAAGCCAGACCGTAATTTGTATTTTGAACCGAATAAGATGGATTCCGTTTTTCCCAACACTGCACATCCCCTTAATTAATAGGCTTTGTCTTTGTATTCAGTTTGAAAAAATTCCATCCAGCACTTGTGCCCAGGACAAGTAAATTTATTTTTTTAAAAAAGTAAGCAAGATAGAGTTATGGTTCTTGTACATTACACTTTCTCTCAATGTCTTCAGTCATTGTGTGACGATTCAACAAAATCACTTGAATAGTTTTGGAGTTATGCTTCGGGCAAAAGTATAAATTAATAAAGGGAGATAATTAAAAAGAAATTGGTTTGATGCTGAAAAAAAAATGAGATAATTTATTTCCAACGTTGCCGTGATGTCCTACAGCGTTATTTTTTTTATACAACTTTAGCCAGTTCAATTTCAGTTCTACAGATTTCATTTTTTTTTTTAAAATGGATCATTTGTGCACATCAAATACATGCGCATGAAATTATATTAATTTGATTGTAACTTATCTGATTAGAAAAATAAAATAATGGAATAATGGAGCAGTGTTGGTAGACTATAGATGTTTATTTCAAACAATCGGGAGATTGTAGATAATATTTTTGTAATGTAAAGGGAAACTACCCTTTATACCCAACGCGTTATCTATACTAGAGTTATCTCGCTTAACTTTTCCGCGCGGCAAGCATTAAGACACATGGATTGGACGAGCAGTAATGTATTTATAGCATGCGTACTGAGGTCAATGTATTATAGGACAGTGATTCCGCAGTGTGAAAAACCTGTAGCATCAGGCAATTTGTCCGCATGTATCATGACCTCGCTTAGTATGCATACATATATAAAGGTTATAACAATGAGCCTACTACGAAGGTCATAGTCACGGTGTATAGGGTGGACCATGACCGTTGGGAGAATATAGAAAGGGGTGGGGGTCGGGGGCATAAATGGTCCAAGGAACCCATCTTACTGTTCTACATAGGCGTAGGAGCCTGTGTGTCATGCAAAGAATATATAATATATAATTTTTGTTTGTTTGTGTTTTTTGTTTGTTTTTGTTTTTGTTTTTGTTTTGTTTTTTTGTTGTTTTTTTTTGGGGGGGGGGGGGGGGGGGGGAGCAGAGGGACATAATATTGGTATATTTGAAAGGCGTCAGTCCCCCTACTCCTTCTCCTCTTCCTCCTCCCCTATATTTGTGATCGTTTCTAGAATAAGTGCTTAATTTACTGCTTTAAATTTATTAGATTCTAATCGACATTATTGTGACAATTTCAAGAAAATTTTAATTTGTATTTTTTTTTTATTAATAATATTTTTGATATGAATCTAAACGAGGCGACATTTGGCTAACATCTTGCAGAAACATTTTAAACGTTGATCAAAATTTGAACAAACAACGAAAAATCGTCAAATTGACTTACAAGGATTTTTATCTTAAATATGCATCACCTATAATTTTCTGTTCAGTTAATGATGGAAAGTTTATTGACTCACAAAGAGGAAGGTCGAATTCGAAGATAATGAATGGTTTCGTCCTTGTTGTTTATCTTATTTATGAGAAATTCGTTTAAAGAGCATGTCGGCATATTCCGTTTTATTCGTCAATGTTTTAGCATAACCCGACTACTGACCAATGAGAGACTTTATCGCGCGCAGCGATTTAATTAAAGAATTTTACATCACAGAGACCAAATGCAATATGAGTTATTGAATAGAATATCCATAATATAATTATGATGTTTCATATAAATATGTAGTTGAACTGCTAAGAACGAAAAAATATATTTGCGATATAGATGAGACCTTTTTGATTAAATAATTGTGTAAAACGTAGCCTGAAACATACACTGATGTATTCTGATGTCGTACATGTACGTCAAACCTGTATTAGTGGTCACCTCTATGTTAGCAACCACTTGTCTTAAACAGCCACATTTTTCTATTAACATTTTTATCAGTAAGTTTTAATCAACCCGTATTAAGCAGTCACCTGTCTTAAAGGTCACCTTTGCTTTTTCCTTGAGTGGCTGCTTAAGACAGGTTTGACTGTATCATGTATGTGTGCATTTTAAAAGAGGGTGTTAAGCGAAGGTTTGTCAATACTGCAGCGTTTCAATTCAAAAGGAATTCATTTTATGATTGATTCAAGTGTTTTGGGTGCATTTTTTATTTTATGTACAAGTCTAGATTTTTCAGCGTTGGTGAAACAAACTAGCAAAGTATTCAAATAACGTACACTTTTGTTCCTAATCAGTCAATATACTGATTTATGATTAACTAAACAAACAAAAACAAATGTATTCAAATAATAAAAATAAACATTATTACTTTGAAGACCGAGTTAAGTGTTTATGCTTTAATTTGTGTTTTTGTATAAATCCTGGAACTTTTTGTTAGAGTATGAGTTTGAATTGAGCGTGGAAAAAGTTTTATTACTTCAGAGCCCGGAGTGCGTTTCACAAAAAAAAACTTACGACAAAAATCGTCGTAAACGTAAACCAACACTTATTCATATTAGTTTTAATATTCCTGGAAATGAATTCAAAATTGGTAAAACCATGCAGAAAATGATATATTTTCTGGAAATACAATCATTTTTAATGTCGATCAAAATTAAAACAAACCACGTAGTAATTGTCGAATTTACTTGCGGCGATTTTTATCGTAAGATATTTTGTGAAACGCAGCCCAAGCGTCGAGGTTATAAAATATTTTTCATGCTCAACTCAAATTCGTACTCAAAACACAATTTCTAGGAGTCACATACAAACCCAATTTTAAGCACAAACACTTGACTAGGTCTCGAATTTTACAGTATTAATGCAGATTTGAGGTAGAAAATTATACGTATTAACGTTTATTTTGTTATAATGGACTGAGTCATCTTTAAGTTGAGCATGAGAATGGAACAAAATATTTATAACCTCGGACCCAGGTGTCTAACTTTGAACCTCCGTAACATGCTCGTCTCGCCAACTCGTGTTGGTCGAAGGCACGGCAAAACGACAGCACGACATATTCATACCCGCCAACACGACAGCTCAACAAATAAATAGGTCGTTTAAATACGTGTTTTGGCCCCGTTAACACACAAACACAGCAGCCACCACACCCAAAAGACAGGTATGGTGTAATACACAGTCCTTTCATAGACCTTACATTAAAATCTTTAATTATATAGTAGTATGCATTACACAGATTTGATACTTTTCAAAAGGAAATATACACGTGAACAATTATGGTCAAAATCGGACGACAGATAAAGACGTTAAATTGCTGTATGTTTGAAAGAAAAATATAATTAACAAAAAGGGGTGCTTTCCCAGGGGTTTCGGTGATCTAGGATCTATGGTCAATTAATTTTAGGGATCTGGGGAACATTGGCCATTACTTTCAAACTCCAGGGAACAAAGGCCTAATGTTAAAGATCTAGGGAACAGTGTCCTAAAAGAAAAAAAAGCACTTAACTTACTTTTAAAATGAAATGTCGATTGCTTTGGACAGATTTTGAAAACTTTGGGTTTTCTGGCGGTTTTTAGCAACCATATATTCAAATACCACCAACGTATGCGGCATATTTGACGGAAAAACATATATTGCAATTATAAGTCACTCCTAAATTCTTCTTATCATATTCATGTGGCGTCAAAAGCTTATTCGGTATATATATAAAGATATATATATATACCATTTTACGGAAATATCTTTGCTGGAAATCATTTACATTACATGAATTTCAAAGTATCACACAGTCCTTCCCAGCACCAAATTAAAATCAAAGTCCCCAGACGCACATAATTGTTTACTGAATTTGAAAAAGCCATTGTCAATATTCAGCTTTCCTCTTGATGCGATTGTATTCATTATTTCAAAGATAATTCATAAATTTTAAGTAAATAAGAAGTAAATTGCAAATTTTCCGTTTTGCACATAATACTTTTTTTTCGGCACATCTAACTACGACCTAAAACAGCGTTTCAGAAACGGCATTGTTCTTATAAGCTGTTAAGCTGGTACCATATTGAACCACTTTCAGATTTAAAACATTTACACGTACGCGCTCTCTCTCTCTCTCTCTCTCTAAATATATTATTGTAAATGGACATCAATTATTACATTTTCCCGTTTTACAACTGTGTCGAACGAATTAACTCTTCTCACCAATATATGTGTACATGTAACTTCTTACTGGACAATGTTTTCGCAATTTTACCAGGGGAAAGAAAAAAAGTACCAAAGCGAATACCATTTTTTATAACAGAATAAAGATATTAGGATAATTTAAAGAAGCCCCGGTATGTTCTGAACGACGCAAATCGAGTACGCATTTATATCATCGCATCTCGTTCACTGATCTCTGATTATCTTTACTTACATATTTCCTTACGACAAAGACTGCAAAAATCAATTTTGGGTCATTTTCGTCTGCATCTATGCCATTGGCAGACAATAAGATGCTTTTTTATAGGTCAGAAAAATCAATGCTTTTTTTCCCAATACCATTATGAACCAAGCATGCAGGGAGTCCGTGAGCCAGATGGACATTCAATCTTAACGTAGACATTTTCATAACTAAATTATCGTCTGCTTTTGTCATTTATTTCTCTCTCATTTTTCTTCCTAAAATAAATTGACTTTCCACTTTTTGATGGCGTTTTCTTTCACCGTATCACTATGACAACGTATCAGTATATTCAACATATATTGTAATTATTATTTTTTATTTATTCACCGTTCTAGGGTGTCTGTGTGATTAATATATTTGATTTTTAATTAACATGTATAATGATTATAGTAATATCTAGACGGGCTGTGGCGTCATTTAATTTTGCCGTCACATCGAAAACCGACACTATTTCATTTTGATTGGTGAAAAGTTTCGTGTTTTTTTTGGTAATTCAAGGACACATGTGTCAATGAAAATCCGAATATAATTAACTGTTTTTCGAACTTATTCAAGTATCTATGGTTACATATCTATGTGTGTATTTAATAAAACCATTCATTAACCATTTATTCGTTAATCTGTTGAATACTCCAAAGACATATAATTCTGAACACGACCATTGAAAAGGACTGGGCTTCGAATTGTCCCTGGTATTATTGTTATACATTATGTACAATTCTATTTAAAATCTTAAAATAAACTTTTAAGCGATAAACAGGGACGAAAGGTAACGAACGGCAGACAATAAATTAGCCATAAGACAACTGCCCGTTACTACACAACATGTGCTAGCTCTTGCGTGCCTGCACATATTCATCCGCCTGCTTGCCTGCCTGCAAATATTCATCTATCCGCCTGCCTGCCTACCTGCCTGCCTGCAAATATTCATCTATCCGCCTGCCTGCCTGTCTGCCTGCACATATTCATCTATCCGCCTGCTTGCCTGCAAATATTCATCTATCCGCCTGCCTGCCTGCCTGCCTGCCCGCCTGCCTGCCTGCCTGCCTGCCTGCAAATATTCATCTATCCGCCTGCCTGCCTGCCTGCCTGCCTGCCTGCAAATATTCATCTATCCGCCTGCCTGCCTGCCTGCCTGCCTGCAAATATTCATCTATCCGCCTGTCTGCAAAAATATGCATCTATCCACCTGCCTGCCTGCCTGCCAGCCAATATTCATCTACCGGCTTGCCTCTCTGCCTGCCTGCAAATATTCATCTATCCGCCGGTCTGCCTGCCTGCCTGCCTGCCTGCCTGCCTGCCTGCCTGCCTGCCTGCAAATATTCATCTACCCGCCTGCTTGTCTGGCTGCCTGCAAATATTCATCTATCCGCCTGCCTGCCTGCCAATATTCATCTATCCGCCTGTCTGCAAATATTCATCTATCCGCCTGTCTGCAAAAATACGCATCTATCCACCTGCCTGCCTGCCTGCCTGCCAATATTCATCTACCGGCCTGCCTCTCTGCCTGCCTGCAAATATTCATCTATCCGCCGGTCTGCCTGCCTGCCTGCCTGCAAATATTCATCTATCCGCCTGCCTGCCTGCCTGCCTGCCTGCCTGCCTGCCTGCAAATATTCATCTATCCGCCTGCCTGCCTGCCTGCCTGCAAATATTCATCTATCCGCCTGTCTGCAAAAATATGCATCTATCCACCTGCCTGCCTGCCCGCCTGCCTGCCTGCCTGCCAGCCAATATTCATCTACCGGCCTGCCTCTCTGCCTGCCTGCAAATATTAATCTATCCGCCGGTCTGCCTGCCTGCCTGCCTGCAAATATTCATCTACCCGCCTGCTTGTCTGCCTGCCTGCAAATATTCATCTATCCGCCTGCCTGCCTGCCTGCCTGCCTGCCTGCCAATATTCATCTATCCGCCTGTCTGCAAATATTCATCTATCCGCCTGCCTGCCTGCTAATATTCATCTATCCGCCTGTCTGAAAAAATATGCATCTATCCACCTGCCTGCCTGCCTGCCTGCCAATATTCATCTACTGGCCTGCCTCTCTGCCTGCCTGCAAATATTCATCTATCCGCCGGTCTGCCTGCCTGCCTGCCTGCCTGCCTGCCTGCCTGCCTGCCTGCAAATATTCATCTACCCGCCTGCTTGTCTGCCTGCCTGCAAATATTCATCTATCCGCCTGTCTGCAAAAATATGCATCTATCCACCTGCCTGCCTGCCTGCCTGCCTGCCAGCCAATATTCATCTACCGGCCTGCCTCTCTGCCTGCCTGAACATATTCATCTATCCGCCGGTCTGCCTGCCTGCCTGGCTGCCTGCCTGCCTGCCTGCCTGCCTGCCTGCTTTCCTGCCTGCCTGTCTGCCTGCAAATATTCATCTACCCGTCTGCTTGTCTGCCTGCCTGCCTGCAAATATTCATCTATCCGCCTGTCTGCAAAAATATGCATCTATCCACCTGCCTGCCTGCCTGCCTGCCTGCCTGCCTGCCAATATTCATCTACCGGCCTGCCTCTCTGCCTGCCTGCAAATATTCATTTATCCGCCGGTCTGCCTGCCTGCCTGCCTGCCTGCCTGTCTGCCTGCAAATATTCATCTACCCGCCTGCTTGTCTGCCTGCCTGCAAATATTCATCTATCCGCCTGCCTGCCTGCAAATATTCATCTATCCGCCTGCCTGCCTGCAAATATTCATCTATCCATCTTGCCTGCCTGCCTGAAAATATTCATCTATCTGCCTGCCTGTTTGCCTGCCTGCCTGCCTTCCTGCCTGCCTGCTTGCAAATATTCATATATCCGCCTGCCTGACAGCCTGCCTACATTCCTACCTACTCGGGGCATTCACATCCACCCACCAACCCTTTTGTTGTCTATGCCTGCCCTACACAACGCCCGCCCGTCCATCTGTCTGTACTACTTGGTATCTACTAAACGGACAATTAAATTCGATCAACGAAATTTAAAAGTTGTTCTAAACTAACCCTGCTATAAATCGTACTTAAAAATATGACAGGGTGTTATAATGAAACATGTACAATGTCCGCCTGAAAGTATTGACGTCTTTCTGCGTTACTTACACGCAATCTGAGACAGAACATTGTCTCGTCTTCAAGGCCGCATACGTCTACTTATGGCATTACATACGTTATGGCAGGCAGCATTCGCGTGTATATATATTTTTTAGAATCGATAGCATGTTTTATGGGGTCAATCGCTCGCCGGTACACAACTGCCATAACGTGCCACACGAGAACAATTATGCGCACGGCTGGGGATTGAAACGACCGAAATTGCCTGGACAGTTGACTTACTTATTAGTTCTTTGCGTCAATTAAGATTAATTAAGATTAAAAGTATTTAGTGTGTGTGTGGGGGTGGCGGGGGGTCTATTTCTCAAAATATCGTTATTTCATGGACAGTTTGAAACAATCGAAATACTAGTCCTTCTTAAATGTCTCACTATTACCACCCCCACCACTCACCCACACCCACCCCATTAGTGAATGTAGATAAGATTAGTGCACCCGAGAAGGTAAAGCTGTGTAAAGTGGCGGGACCGATTTATTTTTAACCTTTCATGTTTCTTTCTACAGGTGAGAAGATCAGAACATTTTCATGAGTTTTTGTGACATTGGACGCAGTTGGGTGACAACATGAAAGTTTGTAGGTGAGAAATGCAAAATACTCAGATAGGTTCGCATAACACCAGTGATTTAAGGAAAGTTCCGCAAAACGGGATTTTAAAAAATATCTTCTTCAAATATCCACGTGCAGACGACTAATTAAGACAAATGATTACATGGGATATCAAATATCAATTTACTTTAAATGATAATTATTATTATACCTATTCGTGACAACAGTGAAAATGGATACTTATGAAAACACAAAGTGGTCATTACGTTCGTCTGATGACTAGATTTTATGTCTGTATTATTGGAATCTGAAATCAAATGTGAATACAAAACATGAATTAATGCTTTCAGAGAAAAGTTTTTATTTCCCACCTGCGTCTAAATGGACTTTGAGTAACCGGGGTTTTGATTTATACGTCCCTGCTTTTAAGTGCATTGTTTAAAAAATTATATTGTGAAAGAAAATACTTCAGCCTCTACAGAGCAAACGTTTATTGGAATCAGTAGTAAGCAAATGTCTCATCTATGAATTGACGTCTGTAAAAAGACACGCCCTATGGATCTATTGGTGGATCGAACATCCTTTGACCCGCTCACTTTTATTCTAAACCAAGCGCACTTGCCAGGAATGTGTCAATAACTTCATGACCTTTGACCTTTTTTTGCCCGCCATTTATCGGGATTGGGCAAGTAATATTGCCATTACCCATCCGTCACACTTTTTTGTCAGCCCTTTGTCTACTCTTCACTTAACTACAGTCAAACCTGTTTTTGTCATCGTGATTTGGTACATTGACTTCTGGTGCAGTTCCATTATTGTTAATAGTAAATATTGTCGGCACAGTAATTCTCTTAAACTTTGCAATCGATTTTGGTCAAACTTGGTAAAGAGTTTCAACATGAAGTATGTGCAATTCTTAAAACATTTCTAATATAAAGGAATTTGGAGTTGAGAACTTCAAGAACCGGCTACTGTTTAAATCTATCTAAAGGAGTTTGGAGTTCAGCACTTCATCGACACGGCGCATAATTTGAATTGGACATTTCATGGAAACTTCGTTAAATTGGTATATTCTAGAGTTTAAACTGGCTTATTTTAAAAGAATTTGGAATCGAGAACTTTGTTGACATAGTACGTAATTTAAAATGGGTAATTCAAGAAGAAACGTTCGTTAGATTGGAATATATTTTAAAAGAAGTTTGGAGAACTTCGTTTACATAATTCATATAGTTGGTGCATATTTGAGTTGGGCAATTCTTCAGTTATGTGGTATATGTGGGATATATATAGGTTAAGCAATATTACTAGGCAGTAGGAGGTGTGTGGGCGGTGGGGAGGGGGGAGCAGTTTGGAGTTATTTGGAAATAAAAAAAGATAGAGTCCATACAATATCAGCATTGGCCATTTATCAGCAGTGGTCGCGGTTGGCATTAGGCATTGGCGATGAGCTGAAAGACTACACTATCGGACGCGTGCTTAGGGACTGGACAAGATTGGCATGTAAACAAGTACATAGTACAGGTGTCGGATGAAAAACTATTTTCAAATATATTAATAAATACGGTACTTTTGTACATTGTTATGTACATTCACTTTTTAATGTTTTTATTATAATCGCCGTCAAGCGGAAAAACAGAATTTATATTACATCCCGTAAATGTGTACCAGCAGAGCAGGGCATTTACCTTTATACAATTTAAGTAATGTAAGGCAATATGTATTTATTGTCAAGGCCGTTTACGTGATGTATTGCCTTTAAAGTGGTATAGCGATAAGTTCACTTAAGTATAATAATATATGACCATCACTCACAACTTAAAATGAATGGGAGAAAGGGGGGAGTGTTTTTTTTTGTTTCGGCGTCAAATGATAAAAATGAATGCTTTTTTATGTCATAAACACATTAAACTGTTTCATGGATTGTAAACAAGATACCTGGATTAGAAATATTTGACATAACTGTACGTAAAAGCACCCATAAATACTCATCTATCATTATGACATGAGATAATATAGATCATAGTAGTTATTGTTGTAAGTTAATTATGTTTATTTTTTCATAATGAAAACTCATATATAATTAAATATATGTGTGCCGCACCCAGCTATCTAAATCAACGCCTGGCTGCCAATACAGGACGAAATCGCGAGTTCGAATCGCAACCCGGCCACCAGGACCACAGTCGTCTGTCAATATTGACCGTTTTCGTCGGTCTATGGCCATGATAATAATCAGTGACTTGCAGAGATAAGGCGTGTTTCATAATGGTTAATCTCTTAGCGGATCCCAGAACCGACGATAAGCCGTGCCTCGTACCGGTGAACTGCCTGGCGGATCCCAGAACCGACGATAAGCCGTGTTTAGTGCCGGCAAACCGCCTGGCGGATCACAGGAAAGACGATAAGGCGTGTCTCATACCGGTAAACCGCCTGACGGATCCCAGGAAAGACGATAAGGCGTGTCTAGTGACGGAAAATATTTGGCGGATCCCAGGAACGACGGTAAGCCCTGTCTAGTGCAGGTAAACCCAAGAACGACGATAAGGCGTCTCTAGTACCGGTACACCGCCTGGCGGATCCCAGGAACGACAACAAGCGGTGTCTCGTGCCGGTAAACCGCCTGGCGGATCCCAGGAACGAAGCCGTGTCTCGCGCCGGTAAACCGCCTGGCGGATCCCAGGAACGAAGCCGTGTCTCGTGCCGGTAAACCGCCTGGCGGATCCCAGGAACGAAGCCGTGTCTCGTGCCGGTAAACCGCCTGGCGAATCCCAGGAACGACAACAAGCCGTGTCTCGTGCTGGTAAACCGCCTGGCGGATCCCAGGAACGACGACAAGCCGTGTCTAGTACCAGGTCTAGTACTTGTAAACCACGTTGACTCCAGGAAATATGATAAAATGCACTGACCACCGTTATATAACGAGAAAACCTCACACAAACAAACAATAAAATGTGTCCTACTCTGTCGGCCTATTATTCATTGGTATTACATTGTTTGACGTCAAGCTTTGGTATGAAAAATAAAGTTGATATATAATAGAAGTATTGTGTTACGGTCATCGTCGTTGTTCACGTCTGCATGGTTACAGACAAACACGTCATAATTTAACTCTCCGTGTAATTATTAAAATGATTAAAGTACACGAATGAGTACGGGTAAGTATAGTATCATTGTCTCGTAGGGGGGGACTGGGGGAACTGGGGGGGGGGGGGGGGGGGGGGGGGGACTGGGGGAACTGGGGGGGGGGAGACTGGGGGGGACTGGGGGGGGGGAATCCTTGATGAGTGCCATGTTCACATTTTCATTTTTTTTGTCATGGTCACTTATTTTGGTTAAAATACAAGCCCCTCCAGGGTGCCGAATCAGTGACAGCAAATGTAGGGTCACCAGCATGCAGGTCATGCACTTATTTGGATAGTAATAAGCTGAAAATATGAAGTTTTGTAAAGATGTAAAGGTTCTAGGTTCATTTTGCATATTCATTTGTTAATGTGTCGGTGGGGTATCATACCATGTGTCTGTGGCATAATATTTCAGTGTGACAGCGCTTTAGAATATTGTCTCAAGTAGACACCGCCTGATATGACCGAAGGCATAGTACCACCATTAAAAAACGGAAGTGGTTCCGTGGGGTTAATGGCGGTTATAAATAATCCTCGTTTCTTCTTCTTTAAAAATGCATTTTCCTTATTTTAATGCTCATTTTTATTTGAATGGCATAATTGATGTATTTTGCAAATTTTGACAGCATTGTCATGTTTGAATTGTGAATTCAGAAAAACGAATTGATGTTTGGAAATTGGGGTATGAATACATGAAGTCTACTTTCACTTTGTCAACAGTGTCAATACTGAGCAGAAACAATCTCTTATATGCCACATGACCCCTACTTTTTTCATCATTTTTTGATAGTGTAAAGGTTGACAAACAGTTAAATGTAAGTTTCACTTCTTTCATTGAGTCTCTCTATGAATGACAAGCCTTCAATTTTTAATTATTTACTATAGAATAAAATTCAATGGTGGGTTTACACCTGAAATTTTTTTATTGAAAGCACCATACAACAACACCAATTTATATGTTTATCGTTCATGTTGCGATTTCGTGTATTAGTACATGGATGCAGCGATGCCTTTATAATGGAGTGCGGAATCAGTCAAACGATGACAGACGACATAGCACTTCTATCTATTATAACACTTCCGGGCTGAAGTATGTCGCAGACGAATCTCAAACGTGTGATAAAGATGAAGTGGCACATGGGACCTGCAATAATGACTGTTATCAAGGCATTTCTTACACAATTTTATAATGTTTTTTGTTTGCTTATTTGTTTGTTTGTTTGTTTGTTTGCGTTGTTATTTCGTGTTGGTTTAAGTTTAAGACCTTTTTTTCGGCAGCAGTATATCAGTTATTTAATAGCGGTCAGCGAACCTACAGCTCGTTCCCTGGATCCGTCACACAGTGAATGAAATTAATTGAAATGAATGAATGAATGAATGAATAAATGATTGAATGAATGATTGCATAAATATGAGTGAATGAATGAAATGAAATAAAATGAAATGAAAGTCATTTAAAGAGGGTTGTCTAATTGGTATGAAACTAATCTTCATTGCGGCTCTCCATTAATCAGCTAATCAGTATATCACACACCGTATCTCTCAGTGAAGTCAATGACTACCTCCACATTTTCAAAAACAGAACAAAGTTCATGACAAACGATTATAGAGCCAGACACTGCTGTATACCTGGGAGGCTAATTTATGTCATATCATGTTGTCGTGTTTTAGCAGCTTATTTCGACATATCTACAACAATTATGATTTTGACGGGTCGCCATAGATATAACGACATATTTCGCGCAATAACACGATATTCAAAGACGACACATAAATGTGGCATGTTATCGCATGGAGAGTTTTCGTTTGTCGTCTTAGCGATTCGTGTTTTCCCCTTGAATGTGTCCTGTTTTCGTGTCGTCTTTTTGCAGCGCGTAATCAAAACAGCTCAATACGGACGATATCAACAACACAGATATGATTATTTCAATTTGACCATACCATAAATGGGGTGGATTGTGACCTTTTTTAGGGGGCTGAACTTAGTGTTACTACGGCCATCAAGTACCTGAGCGTATCTGTTTAACGTCATATACATGTGATGCTCTTTGTATTTGCATCTCTCGTTTTATGATGTGATAACAGGAGAAGAGCAAGGTTGGCTGCACAATGGGCGCGTTTTACATATTTCGTAAGCATAAGAGTTTCATACGAAAAATTATTTAAGTGAATCAGTAAACGAAATATATGACTTTTCTATTTTGGGGTGTATATTCAAAGTTTACACTAAACAGTCCATAAACTAACGAACGTTAGTGAATTCAGCAGACCCCTGTTAACCCGGTTTAAACATTCCAGTGGCGTATTTGGCTACTGGCACTTCGAAGGCGGTCACTTTTTTTGTGCTGTTTTGTGGGCGTGCATTTTGATTGCTACGTCTCCTGCCTGAGTCATATTTTCATATTTTTTGTTGTCTTACTTCAGGAGACAACTTCAATGGATGCAGCTTCATCCTAATATGTCAACTTTATTGTTTTTGTAAAAGACAAACGTCTTGACATTAAACCAAATAAAACAGAAAGAATGGTCTGATCGTGAAAAACAGACACTTTATCAATATAATTATAATATATATTTTATTAGAATTGAAGTACTTTATTTCTTTTAGAACCATTGCAGATACATAAAAAATAAACACAAAATCGACAAATGAAATGATAGTCTGCTACCCAAACGACAACACATGTGGCGTTTTCATATCTCTTCCTGTGTTGCGTTTTTACATCTCCTTCTGTTTTGCGTTTTCATATCTCTTTGTGTGTGGCGTTTCCATATTTCTTCCTGTGTTGCGTTTTCATACCTATTCCTGTGATGCGTTTTCATATATATGTCCCTTTGTTGCGTTTTCATATCTCTTCCTGTGTTACGTTTTCATATCTCTTCCTGTGTTGCGTTTTCATATCTCTTCCTGTTTTGCGTTTTCATATCTCTTCCTGTGTTGCATTTTAATATCTCTTTCTGTGTGGCGTTTCCATATCTCTTACTGTGTTGCGTTTTCATATCTTCTCATGTGTTGCGTTTCCTATCTCTTCATGTGTTTTGTTTTCATATATCTTTCTTTGTTGCGTTTTCATATCTCTTCCTGTGTTGCGTTTTCATATCTCTTCCTGTGTTGCATTTTAATATCTCTTCCTGTGGGGCGTTTCCATGTCTCTTCCTGTGTTACGTTTTCATATCACTTCCTGTGTTGCGTTTTCATATCTCTTCCTGTGTTGCATTTTCCCATATCTCTTCCTGTTTTGCGTTTTCATATCTCTTCCTGTGTTGCATTTTCATATCTCTTCCTGTGTGGCGTTTCCATATTTCTTCCTGTGTTGCGTTTTCGTATCTTCTCACGTGTTGCGTTTCTTATCTCTTCATGTGTTGTGTTTTCATATATCTTCCTTTGTTGCGTTTTCATATCTCTTCCTGTGTGGTGTTTTCATATCTCTTCCTGTTTTGCGTTTTCATATCTCTTCCTGTGTTGCATTTTAATATCTCTTCCTGTGTGGCGTTTCAATATCTCTTCCTGTGTTGCGTTTTCAAATCTTCTCATGTGTTGCATTTCCTATCTCTTCATGTGTTGTGTTTTCATATATCTTCCTTTCTTGCGTTTTCATATCTCTTCATGTGTTGCGTTTTCATATCTCTTCCTGTGTTGCGTTTTCATGTATATGTCCCTTTGTTGCATTTTCATATATTTTCCTGTGTTGCGTTTTCATATATCTTCCTGTGTTGCGTTTTCATATATCTTCCTGTGTTGCGTTTTCATAGATCTTCCTGTGTTACGTTTTCATATCTCTTCATGTGCTGCGTTTTCATATCTCTTCCTGTGTTGCGTTTCCATATATATATATCTGTGTTGCGTTTTCATATCTCTTCATGTGTTGTGGTTTCATATCTCTTCATGTGTTGCGTTTACATATCTCTTCATGTGTTGCGTTTTCATATCTCGTCCTGTGTTGCCTTTTCATATCTCCTCATGTGTTGTGTTGTCATACCTCTTAATGTGTTGCGTTTTAATATCTCTTCTTGTGTTGCATTTTCATATCTCTTCCTGTGTTCCGTTTTTATATCTCGTCATGTGTTACGTTTTCATATCTCCTCATGTGTTGCGTTTTCATATCTCTTCCTGTGTTGCCGTTTTCATATCTCTTCGTGTGTTGTGTTTTCATATCTGTTCCTGTGTTGCCGTTTTCATATCTTTCTTGTGTTGCGTTTTAATTTATATATCTTCATGTGTTGCGTTTTTATATCTGTTCCAGTGTGGCGTTTTTATATCTCTTCCTGTGTTGTCGTTTTCATATCTGTTCCTGTGTTGCCGTTTTTATATCTTTCTTGTGTTGCGTTTTCATTTATATATCTTCCTGTGTGGCGTTTTCATATCTTTTCATGTGTTGTGTTTTCATATCTCTTCTTGTATTGCGTTTTTCATATCTCTTCCTGTGTTGCATTTTCATATTTCTTCCTGTGTTGCATTTTCATATCTTTTCCTGTGTTGCGTTTTTCATATCTCTTCCTGTGTTGCATTTAAATATCTCTTCCTGTGTTGCGTTTTCATATATCTTCCTGTGTTGCGTTAAAATATCTCTTCCTGTGTTGAATTGTCATATCTTTTCCTGTGTTGCGTTTTTATATCTCTTCCTGTGTTGCATGTTCATATTTCTTCCTGTGTTGCGTTTTCATATCTCTTCCTGTGTTGAGTTTTCATAATCTCTTTCTGTGTTGCGTTTTCATATCTCTTCATGTGTTGCGTTTTCATATCTCTTCCTGTATTGCGTTTTTCATATCTCTTCCTGTGTTGCGTTTTCATATGTCTTCATGTTTTGCATTTTCATATCTTTTCCTGTGATGCGTTATTCATATCTCTACATGTGTTGCGTTTTCATATCTCTTCCTGTGTTGCGTTAAAATATCTCTTCCTGTGTTGAATTGTCATATCTTTGCCTGTGTTGCGTTTTCATATCTCTTCCCGTGTTGCATGTTCATATTTCTTCCTGTGTTGCGTTTTCATATCTCTTCCTGTGTTGAGTTTTCATAATCTCTTCCTGTGTTGCGTTTTCATATCCCTTCCTGTGTTGAGTTTTCATAATCTCTTCCTGTGTTGCGTTTTCATATCTCTTCCTGTGTTGCGTTTTCATAATTTCTTGAGGCCCTCCCGGGCAGGGGAGGGTGTTCCCTCTTCCCTGGATCTCTTAAAGTAAAGCCTATTGTTCCCAAGGTCTCCAAAAGTATTTGCCAAAGTTCCTGAAAGGTATTTTGTTCATGTTCCCCAGATCTCTAAATGTATTTCCACTGTTCCCTAGATCTCCAAACATTTTTAACATATTTCCCTGAAAGTACCAAATAGTGTTCCCTTAAGTAAAACGTCTACTATAGTCTTCTCTCTATTATTATATATACATCGCCATAATAAGCAAAATCCATGCACGGTCTTCTTTTCCTTACAAGTCTTTTCTGCAAGCAAATCAGGCTCACCCTCTACACCTCTTGTCTTTGTATGTCAAACGTCTTGACAAAGGCTGTTTAAATGTATGTAATCCTCATCATCACGTTCAATGAAGTCATGTTTGACTTCACTAGACAGGACACATAGGATATCTTCAGGTGAAATGCCCAACTTTGACCCCGGGAACCCGATTTCTACAAAACTTTCAGAAGACTCCCATAGTAACAATGCTTCATGTAAATTATTTATGGTCTATGACTTGAACTTTTAGAGATAAGTGTTTTTTTTAAGTTTCCTTAAACATGTGTTTTAAGTCCTGTGGCAGGGGGCATTTATGGTTCAATCACGCTGGTTCAAGATTTTGTGGTTATGTAAATGCTGTGCAAGTTTGGTTAAGATTCGTTGAAAAATGAGGAGGATGCTATCGCGTCTACAAGAAAAAGGACAGACGACGGACAGTTTACCACAACATAAGCCCTGCTGGCCATTGGACAGCTAAAATGTTAATTTGCAAAATTGACTTAATTGTGTAAACACGATTTAATAAATAAGATAATAAGTTAGGTAACCAGTCCTTACGATCCAAAATCGACGATGATAACCACTGCACTGTTCTGCCCGTAATCATTAAAATTGTTAATATATCTTTGTTCGGAATTACCATCCAAATTTTAATTCAGGTATATACGCTTATAGAATGAAGTTGGGCAAAGTCCCAGACTAACACATTGCCAGAAACCTCCAGAGCTGTCAAAAGCTGTTTCAAGCAGTCAACATCTCATTTTAAAAGTATATAGAAATTATACATAAAGTCTGACTTAATTACAGAGACTGGCAGGCTAAAAGCAATATAATGTACAGGGCACTTTTAGTATTTCTTCAATATCTCTTTGAATCTCTATCTGAATTAAATAACTTTGGTACCAAAGTAAAGCTGATAAAAATGCTGATTTATTCCATTTATCAATTATTTAATATGTTTTCTTCTGAATTTAAATTATTACGGATTGAAAACAAATTATATTGAAATTAACAAATAACGGTAGTCTTGATTCAACAAATACATTTAATCAACAAACAATAAAAATAGAAATATTATGTAGAAAGACGAAGAAGTAAGCTTTCCATCGGTGATGAAAGTTTCATTCGATATTTAAAGTCGTTTTTCTTATTTTTTACTTAATAAATGGGCTAAAAAAGAGAAAATAATCGCAAAAAAAAAAAATAACATTAAGCTTAAAAATTCTTCATTTCTTTTTCCACATATGCTTAGTACTGGTTATACCCAGGAAGTCATCGGGCGTGTTTTGTCTAAGTTGTAAGAACTTGTTTCACAATCGAAGTAAAATAAATAAGTAAACTAAGGCCATAATAAATTAATTGCTAAATTATCATCCCCGCCCGCCCCGTAACTTTCATGACACCCTGTCCCTTTTTATCATTTTAAAAAAAATCAACAATTGTAAAATTAATTAAAAAAAGATAAAATCCTCCCGTCTTCCACGTTTTTAAGAAATTTTAGATGATAATCTAGCAATTAATTTATAATGACTTAAACTAGAAAACGCCAAACGTGTCACCTGAAATTTAGACCAGTGCCTCCAGTTGCCTATCTCTGTTTATATGTCTCTGATAATATTGGGTACTTTTTTTCCTTCTTTTTTTCATTAAGGACAATATTCCTAGATCTCTATAATTAGGCCTTTGATCCTGGATCTCTGAACGTAATAGCCAATGTTCCCCAGATCTCTGAAAATAAATGACGATGTTCTCCAGATCTCCAAAACCCCTTGGAGGGCCTCTTTCTTCCTGTGTTGCGTTTTCATATTTCTTCCTGTGTTGCGTTTTTATATCTCTTACTGTGTTGCGTTTTCATATCTCTTACTGTATTGCGTTTTCATATCTCTTCCTGTGTTGCGTTTTTATATCTCTTACTGTGTTGCGTTTTCATATCTCTTACTGTATTGCGTTTTCATATCTCTTCCTGTGTTGCGTTTTTATATCTCTTACTGTGTTGCGTTTTCATACCTCTTGGGAGTATATCAGAATTCTGCTGCAGTAAAATTACACGACAGTCGTCTGTATGAAAAGTTTAACCAACCACTCACGCGGGCATATCTCGTGTTAAACTTTTTATCAAATCAGTATGTATTAATAATACTAATAAAGTCTTTATTTAAAAAGGAAATACAGTTTGGACAATGTCCAGTCTTCGTTGTCGTCCTCTATAATAAAGCGGAGGTTAGATATCGGTAGGGAATGTTCGTTTTGCAGCAACGCACGCACGCACGCACGCACGCACGCACGCACACACACACACACTTTGATGGCGTCATTGTTTTTGTGTTGTGTAAAACCAACGTTTGTGCAGACGCTTTTTGTCCGCAACGCCTTTAATCCGCAGACAAAATAGAAAAATAACGTCGACTTTTGTCTGCATGACGCCTTTTGTCCGAATGACGCATTTTGTCCGCAGAAAAGTCAGAAAAAAACGTCGACTTTTGTGCCCATGACGCCTTCTATCCAATGGTTGTAGTACAGTTTCATTTTAAAACCGTTTGGAATCTACTGAATCAGGATAGATCACGATTAAGTGAAACACGAGGTAAGTAGGAACAAGGACATAAACTCATATATAGTAATACTCCTATTTAACCCATTAAGAAAATATAGTTTCGTTTTCACTGTTTTAGCTGTACAAGCTTTAAGTATCAATTATATGGAATACGGTTATCTTTAATTGTAGCCCACACGAAATAAATCTGCATATCTGCAAGACAATATATATTTTGTTCAATCCAATGTCACAGATAATTTGTGGTCGAGGCAAGTTGGAAGAAAGTGGTGGAGGCATGTTGTAACAGTATTTCAACTAAGTAAATATATTCCATCTATTTTTTATATTCATGTAATAAACTTAAACATTTGAAATGTATTTTAATCGTAAGCACATTATATACATGTATATGCATGTTCTAAGCGCATGTTGATCTAGACCAGGTGACACAACTATCCAGTTCAAGCGGCCAATAGTGAATGCATTTCTTGTATGAAGAACTGTATGATTTGGACGCATCAGTACGTGTAAAGGAAATGTTTTGTATAATGGCATATTTCAACAAATATCGTGCTTTTACTATAGCAATTTTATATCTTTTATTGGTGGTTGTAAATGTTAAACTGAAAATACAAGTTAGTTTCATATTCGTTTTTTCTATCTTTTGATATTTAAAGGAGAAACTCTTCAAATTGGAGGTTAGGGTTAGGTTTAGGGTTAGAGTGAGGGTAAAGGTTAGCGGTAGATCGAATATCAAAGACGAATATCAAACTAACATAACTCTACCGAAAAAAAAACTATATTATTATCAGATCGTCAGTTTCTGGATGGTCATGTGATTTATTCACAAAATTAAAGGATTATAAGTATACGACAACTGTATACGTATGTTGTGTTAACTTGGATATGTCATTTAAGTAGGCCAATCACTGTTTCCATTATCGAAAAAAACAAACAGTTAGAATATAGCAATTAACATTTTTTTTTCTTAAAAACAGTCCGACCTCAGAACACCAAATTATATTTTTATATCTGATGAACCACAGAGACGTGACCGAGACGACATGTAACGTGCTTGCATTTATAACTGGAGAAATCAGATATTACTTTAAATCTGAGTTATGGCCCTTGAATTGTCAATAATAACATTAGAATGTATATTCTAGCAACCGTAGTTTTCAATTGAGCTTCACCAAAGCTACACAGTTTTTATTTGATAATGACATTACCTCATACACATTCTTAAATTAAATCATTTATGTATGGTTTACAGCCCTTGAATTGTCATATATTGTCCTATCTGACCTTATGTGCAGCTCTAGTAACCGTATCTTTCACTGGATATTTACCAACTGGTGCTGATCTCGAACAAATACTTGAACTGACCTAATGGTTAATTGGCTTTGCGTTAATATGATATTGGTATATAAAGCATTATCTGATAGTATGTGCACCCTTACACTTGCATTTTTCAATTGACCCTAACCAAACGTACTCAATTATAGAAATAGACAAATCGAATTCTAAATTATGAAGCAGTAAACCATCCCTGTATGAACCATAAAAACTCTGACTTTTATATTCAGAAAAAAAAAACACTTATTTTAAAATGGTTCATGTTATTTGAATAATATTCAATCATTGATTATAATTGTATCATTCATCTTCTTATGATGAATTATCTTTTAAAACTTATATCTAGTATAATATTGTATAATAATGCAAAAAAGGGTTTATTTAAAGAGTTTATTACCTCTTCTTATAATAATTGCTGTATACAGTAAAAACAGGGGAAGTAATTTGACATCAAAACTAACCCCATCCCCTGGCCGACATGTTTTTTTTACGAATCAAGATGGCTTGAACAAACTTGGTAGAGAGTCACCCAAGGAACATTTCTGTGAAATTATTTTAAAATCGAGCCAGTAGTTTCTGACAAGAAGATTTTTAAAGTTTTTACTATAGCTTATATAGTAAACTAACCCCACCCCCTGGCCGCCATGTTTTTTACGAATCAATATGGCTTGAACAAAGAAGTTGTTAAAAGCTAAAAGTTAACGACTGACGACAGACGACGGACACCAGGCGACCACAAAAGCTCACCTTTGAGCCTTCAGCCTACGTCCCGATTTACCTTAAATCCAATATCTAGTAAGCTTCCTTTTCATGTTAAATATTTATACACAAAATTTCATCAAAATATCTTAAAAGAAACTATTGTAAAGTTACCGAGAAGAAACCATTTGTAGCCTACATCCGAGCATATAAAAAAAGAGACATAAAAATTCAGTGTGGTGATGAAATTCAATCCAATGCACGGTCTAAGGATAAGAACCTTGTGTATAAATTTAAAAAGAAGATTATTATGCAATAATTGCTAAAAATATTCTAATGTCTTTTGAACAAAAAACATATTTTAATACAATATAAGCAGAGGTATCACGGGGATAAAAGTTTATTGTACTAAATTCTGCGGATAAACGGTGTCATACGGACAAAGTCTTCATCATATTACTTTTTTTCTGCAGAAAAAAGGTGTCATGCGGAAAAAATGCGACGTTTTTTCTAATTTTCGTGGACAAAAGGCGTCATGCGGACAAAATGCGTCATTTTTCTGCGGACAAAATGCGTAATCGGACAAAAGTCGACGTTTTTCTATTTTTTTTGCGAACAAAAAACGTTGCGGACAAAAAGCGTCAAGCGGACAAAAAGCGCCGGAACAAACATTTAAACATTTTCGACCGTTTATTTAACTATTAAATATGCCAATAAATATAAACTAATAGGTATAATTCAGTCGAACAGCTTCCACAAAAACTACGTTTGTTTTGTTATAATTTCATCAATTAAATTTGGAACTATTTTATACAAATGTGGGCTACACACATGTAAACATGCGTTTGTTTGTAAGACTAAAATCAGTTGTTGTGTTTTTAAACAGAAATAACTAAAACAAACAAATACCAATAATATATAGGATTCTATGTTAGTGCCTAATAGTCTAAAATTTATCATGTTCGATCCGTAAAAAAAATCCAATCGGCCATGCTACCTCGCATGGTATCTTTTAGGCTATCAGGCACTAACACGTTATTCTCTATATTTGCCTTCATCTGCAGACTGCCGGGGCGTAGTTCCATATAGTCACTGTAGGCACGTGCCTTTCAACAATAAACATTGTAACACCTGTTGTATGAAAATAGTAGCCAGCTGAAACCATGAGACAGGGGATGTCTTCATAAAGTAGACATACCTTACATTTATTATCAATTAATTTGGTTATAAAACAGTGAATTCAATGTTGATATTAAGAATAATCAAGCCCTTAAAAACATAAGAAATATACGCCAAAACGCACCAACGACAGTCTAGCTGATTGTTTTCCCCGGGAGAGCATGCCCTCGTACCCCCTACAACTGTGCCTACACATCGGTTTCAGCCAAGCTACGCCCCTCGACTGTTTCATCAGAACTGCTATGCGATGCCCATAAACAAATCTAATCGAGTATGCACTGTCGTTTGCTTTCAAAACAATGCAACCACTTTACTCGCAACTGAACACACCGTCCTGGTCAAATAATAACCATTCGCTTTTCTATACATTCCAACAATACAAAGGCTCAATTTAATTGACAGTAGGCGGACAAACAAGGCGGTAAACAACAGCCATATACTATTGCTAGACTCGTTAATATTCAAATTTCAGAGATTTATATCGAAAAGAAATGACAAGACCAGAATGGCGACATCTGATTAAAATTGTATTTTGTTGCTTTGCAAGTCTCTTGTGATGGTTGGGAATCCGTAAGCAGCGGATTCTTGGATTTATTGCCGTGATCACGTCATCATATATCACACTTAGAACTGGCAGACGAGAGTCTTGATTCTCCTGAAATATGGCGATATATATCTTTTATTGCCTCCGTGAAACAGATACGTCCAGATATCATTTTACGAAAAAGCTTAGACATTTCGCTGTTGTTTTGAAAAGTCACCATCAATGTAAATGTAAATGTTACTTTAGCTTATTAAATAACGTCGCGACTGGCACGATATAATAAACGTTTGAGTTGGAATTTCTTGCTTGTATGTTGATAAAATAGCGCGAGAATAATTTATGTTATGAAACATATGCATAAGAAACTGTATGGCTTCATGTACATAAAATGTAAATTACATGGTACCTTTACGTTTTATGATATTTTGACCTTGTGGAAACGATGGTTTGAAGATGAAGTTTAACGTCAATTTCAACACATGGCAACTTATACGTAACATATCCAGTTCTATCGGTGGAGGAAGATCTCAGAATGAATCTGAGAAGAACTCACTGGCAATTTCAATTATATAAAGTTTCTGGATCGAGCAGGGTTGAAACCCACGATTTTTCTAGCCATGGCTTTACGCTTGGTTGGTGTATGTTTAATAAGGGATTGGGTTTCCCTGATATACCAGTCGTGTAACATCGGGTATTTCCGTATCCTCCGTATAATTGCATAGCATAAAGGCCGAGGTGATCAGATTGCCTGATAAGCAAACTACTACCACTAAATACCCTACTACCAAATAAATCGCCTATATGATGGGATCAAACGCTATTATCAACATACCTTATCGAACCAACGCATTAGTAGATTTTTCATTTGATCTTTATTTCTCTCTTACGATAACGTCTTCATTTTATTTATTCTGGCAAAATGTTAAGCAACCGATTTTGTGCGAGTCATTTATATGTCCTTGAATAAAACAACGTGTTTTTTTTTTTGTTTCTAGGTAAAAATTGGGTCCGATGTGACGATTTACAGATGGTTTCTCCTAGAGTTTCGCAGGCATATTATTTTGTTGTGTTCGTTTTTTTGTAGTTGAAGTTTGGTTCCAGGGCGCTTGTGCAGTGATGAGATGAAAACCACTGCTGTCCGTTTAACCATTTACAATAAAACGACGAGAATCTGTAAATTGTATACTCAGTACAGAAAGGCCGGCGTTTGTAATGAATGAGGACCGCGGCGTGGTCTAGTGGTAGAGCGTCCGCCTCGCATGCGGAAGGTCGTGGGTCATACCAAAGACTTTAAATATGGTACTAGAAGCTTCCTCGCTTGACGCTCAGCATTTAGAGGAGAGTTCTAGATCTGGTCGGCCCGGTGTCAGTATAATGTGACTGGGTGGGGTATCATACCATGTGTCTGCGGCATGATACTCCAGTGTGACAGTGCTTAGAATACTGTCTCAAGTAAACACCGTCGCGATATGACAGAACAATTGTTGAAAGCGACGCTAAACACCATACAACAACAACTACAACATTGTAATGAATGATTGGATGTGAGCTGAGGATTGGCATATTATTATCTTACAAATACAAAGTATTTTTATTTGTGTTTTTTTGTATAGAGTACAATTGCAATAACTCTATATGCTACAGGTGTCTCAGTGAAACGAGTAATTAATGAGGTGTGCGTAGTTTATATCTGTTTAAAAAGTTCATCTAAAGATAATATTATTATGTTGTTTTGTCATACCGACTTCAAATACAATTTAACTTACTTGATTTTTGTCATCTGCTATGCGAAAAGCGCAACACTAATTTGGGTATGCCCGTTTGCCTGTCCGTGCATCCGTCACACTTTGGTTTCCGTGGAAAAACCTTTTGAAATTTTAAAATAATATTTATAATCACAAAACACAGGCTAAGTTCGATTTTAGGGGTTGTGACTTTGTCGTTCTACAGTTATGCCCCTTTAATTTGTGAAAAACATATTTTAGGGGGTTTCTGTACAAAAACTTAAGAATGCCTGAATCAATTTTTTTGAAAAAAGCGGAGGACATAATTTCACTGAATTTGCTTCTTTTATTCGAAATGTGTAAATTTTGAACATGAAGTATCTACCAGAACTTGAAGAGCAAGTTCAAGTTGATAAGGATAGTTCAACGTTTTATTTCATTCCAAAATCAATGAAATTTATCAGATATAAAATAAAACATTTTATGTAGTCGGTGACAGGCACATTTACAGCACGATATTAGGCCAGGTGCAATTTTCTAGAACAGCCGTGTTGGCAAGACGCCCCGCCAATTTTTGGAAGAGTTATCAGTAAAATGAAACCTTATTGTATTTGTGTATTTGTTTGTGAAGCAACCATCAAACATAATATGGTTTGTAACACTCTTATCTACGCAACATAAAAAGCAAGAAAAACAAGAGGGTCATATTGACCTTAAATCGCTCACCTGTGGCAGAGGAGACACTGCCAAAAAAATTTCAATAGAGCAAGGAACATACTCAGACGAATTTGGTGAATTGGGATATGATATATATATATGTTGTTGTATGGTGTTTAGCGTCCCTTTCAACAATTTTTCAGTCATATCGCGACAGTGTCTAGACAGTATTCTGAGCGCTGTCACACTGGAGTATCATGCCGCAGACACATGGTATGATACCCCACCAAGTCACATTATACTGACACCGGGCCGACCAGACCTAGAACTCTCCTCTAAATGCTGAGCGTCAAGCGAGGAAGCTTCTAGTACCATTTTTAAAGTCTTTGGTTTGACCCGGCTGAGGATCGAACCCACGACCTTCCGCATGCGAGGCGGACGCTCTACCACTAGACCACGCCGCGGTCCTATATATATAAAATGTGCAAGTTTGATGAAGATCAAATGAAAACTGTTTGTACTAGAGGCCGCATAACGTTTATACTGTGAATGTTTTGTGAGAATCAATTGAAAACTTCTGTTAAAAGAGACCACATAACGTCTTATAACACACATTTTGACGATTTAAGAGTCAGTAACTCTAATATTAATTATCTGTTTGGCACGTTCAAAAATTTGTCTACACAACTACTGTTTGCAAGTTTGGTTAGGAACAAATAAACAAGAGACCCATGGGCCATTACGGTCACCGTGATTATCCTTGATGAACTAAAGCTATATGAATCTATTTTCCAACTTTTGTCAATAAAACGTAAGCATTAACTGTCATGTCAGCAACAACAAATCACACCAAAAATATTCAAATGCGTCTATTCACTCATCAGAAATGATGTTTTTTGTCATTTTCTCTTGTATAGATATAGTAAAGTAAGTCCCACCCCAGGGTTAAACCGCTAGACTCAGCGACATGCAATTCATATTTGTTATAAAGAGACCCTATATATCCATAAGCATGCTCGCCATTCGTTTCCCAGTGTTTCCTATAGTAAGAAGATTTCCAAAGTTTACCTTGAATTTTACTCTTTTGGTCCCGCTTCCAAAGCCCCAGGGGGATGGGGACCATACAATTAACAATTTTGGTTCACCAAAGCTGCATACAACATAACACCATGATTGTGCTTACGGTTTTTTAAAAGTCAAAAATGTTAATTGTTTACGGACACACGACGGACGACGCACAATGACAAACCAAAAGGCGGTTGCAAAAGTTCCCTTGAGACAGTCTCCGGTGACCTAAAAATGTGCTGGAGTGCAAACATAGACTAAATTTTATGGTTATATAAAACAATTGCAAGCTTTATAGAAAATCAAATGAAAAATATTGGTGCAAACTGAGTGGTCAAATAGTGAGACAGTGTTTTACTAATCAATGGTGACAACTCTGAAATTTACATGACTTGGCCAGATCACGGTTGATTGATTGATTGAATATTCAGCATCATTTTCTGCCATCGAGGGCTAACAGACGATCGGTTAACCTAACCATCGTTTCCTGGGATCCCGGAACATTAACAAGTACTCTTAACACACCCCATCTCCGTAAGTAACTGATAACTGACGAATGATAATGATACTCAATGTCGTATATCAATCATAACAGAGACTGTTGCTGGGCGGGGATTCAAACTTGACGCTTTTCCGACTGTGCTTATCTGGCCCAGATCAAGAACTTGTCAAAGATATTTGTTTTATAACTACTTTGTAAGTTTAGTGTGAATCAAAAGAAAAATATGGGCGGCATGGAGCTCACTAGGTCAAATAGTGCATTTTTATGTTTCAATGGTATGTTACCCCATCCAGGCAAAATCATTTCCATTATAAAAAAAAAAAAAAAAAAAAAAATATTATAATGACATGTGTCCCCTAATTGAACCCTCGGGGCAGGGTCATATTTAACACTAGGGATACCATTTGAACAAATCTAACAACACTATAGTTGGTCATCATTACTACATAAACATTTTGAAAATCTGTTGGGCCGTTCATGAGAAGAAGATTTTGGACTATTTTTAGTAACAGTGGCCATCTTGAATTTCAGATCTAAAAAAGAAAATCTTCTGTATAGTCTCCTATGCAACAGAAACATGCATGTGAAGTTTCAGTTTAATTGGCCTTGTGGTTTCAGAGAAAGTGCTGCTAACAGACGACAGATGACAGACGAAAGACAACGCGCCATCGCATAAGCACTTCTGGGCTTTGGCCAGTAGAGCTAAAAATGAAAATAAAAAATAAAAATTCTACCTTCCTCCCCGTTTTTAAAAAAAATTTGGACGATATCTAGCAATTAATTTATAATGGCCTTACTCTGACCTTAATATAAAATAACATTTCAACAGTCGGATCACAAACCTGTCGTACTAAGCATGGTCCCAGGTTTTCTGGTCTGGGATATGAAGAAGAAGCAAAGACATGAAACTGAATGAGTACTGATTTAATCTATGACATGATATCATTTAATCTACAAATAGTTCATTTCTAAATGCAAGAACAATTCAAATAAAACTGACACGTTGAAAGAAACCGTAAAACTGTTCAGTGTCCATTATATACACTTGGGCACAGGCCCAGTTTGCAGTGGTTGATATTTAATCAACTGTTGAGTATAAACAACTGCTCAATTGAAATTTAATATAACAACCTTTCATTATAATGTACCAACATAATGAACAATCTTCATAATGAACAATCATTAAAATAAACAGTCATGATGATTTGATATTACAATAAACCTGTACATACAGTTGTGTAAAGCTGTAGTCACTTGAATTGCTCGCTTTGAAAAATGGAAGGCCATGAAAGTCTTAACTTATAGATCCCATTTTTGTTTTCTGGACCATTCCATTATCACCAAGTAGGGGTGTACTGACAACACAAAGCCAGCCATGTTCAAATCCTGCCCAGAATGCAGAATATTTCCTGCTGATCTAGGACTACAGTCTAAAAATGGGATCAGTGGTATTTAAAAAGCCAAGTGCTACATCTTTTCAAAACTTTCTATGTTTGACATGAAAAGATAATCAAGGAAATAAAACTGAGGCAAAGTTGTCAACCAAATTTACGCCTCACGTTTTTGAACAGGCATTTTGAGTTGGTACACCCTCTTCTGTATATATACACACACACACAGATATACGGCTTCTTTCATCACGACAGTTTACAACATACATAATTTATGCTAAGCATCATGATTTTTATGAACACATTACAAGCAGAAATATAAATCGTAACATCTAGAGAGAAGGAGAGAGAGAGATCGCAGATTCACATTTACTACATACTTTCAGAATTGACTCTTTATTAATGGATTTAAAGAAATGCAAAATGGTCTGGTGGTTTATTCCTATATTTCAATTTCTGTTTTTGAAGAAAATTTGAAAAAATAACTTTAACAATACCACCAAACATGATGTTGTGATATTTGAAAAGTCTCAAGATATAGCCAATGAAACAGTTTGTAACAAATCTGATTGACCAATGAAACATTGTGTTACAAATTTAAAGTTCCTTTCACTAAATGCATATTCAAACTAGTCATTGGCCAATAAATGTGTTACAAAACTTTTTTTGAATAAATTAACTTTTAAAAGTGAGAACCTCTTTATTGTTTCCCCCCTTTCAATATCCTTTCTTAACAAATTACTGTTACGGAAACCCCCCCCCCCCCGCAACACAGATGGTCAACCATCATATGTGTTGTCAACACAACATAAAGATGTATATACCACATGCAAACAATTCTTCAAATATTGCCCAGCATATTTAGAGCTGTAGAGAATTACCAGCATGCGTACACATACACATGTATAATTATTTACATATCATATCTGTGTATTCATGATTGTATTTAAAAAAATTTAAACGCCATTTTTACACATAAAGTTATAAATGGCAGTCCCATATTTTGTTTGTTTGAATCTGAATAGATAAATGTTATTCAGAGTATAGAACACCATCCATACATGTAGAACTGCCATCCTTCTCTAACCTATTAGCTAATTTTCTACAGAGAAATATTTGGATCCACTGGTAAGTGACCGTTATCCTATTTCCCCACATATTCAGATGTGGGAAACTCATGACCCCAGAGCATATTTCAAGACCAATTATCACCTAAGGCTGGCCAAAGATTCAAACACACAGCTCATAAATTCAGTCAGATACTACGCTAGGCAGATTCAGCCCCTCAAACAAAACTAGTAATTCTCTAGAGCCAACAAATATGGCATGAACAATAACTGATCAAAACACTTTTATTGCAACTAAATGAGGTAGGCATTTTATTATTTAATCACATTTAATTAATTAATTAATCAATTAATTAATTGGAACTGCTTCACTGTTTACACACCATATAAAACAAGTAAACTATAAAATGGAATTGCGTATTAATTCGAGGTAGATCTATGCAAGCAATGAACATGGAAAAAATGTTATACAAATTTCTGAATAAACAGAGATGGATGAAGGTTCAAATATACCTATTGTTTGGGATTCATTATTTAGAAAAAAAAAAAAAAAATTCTATCTATATTTTGCAGCTGTTTCACTCTTAAAAACATATCATCGAAAGGTATTGCAATTAAAAACTCTAGCAAATCCAGAAAATCATTAACATAAAACTTAATTGTGTTTTTAGCTCAGATCTATTTGTAACAATAATAACTATATTTTTCTTTCTTTAATTTAATTTGCTGTAAAATAAGTTTGTTTATATGCATGCGACTATGGCGGTAAAAAAGATCCGAAATTATCAACATGCCGCGATTCCAGGATGGTTAATTTTGAGCCCCTTGCACTTATCAAGGTGTAAATGGAAATACTGTCTATGATGACTGAAATATATTTTTATCAGCAAATTATTGTTATACAGTGGATAATTTTCCGGCTGTTTGTATTGCTAAATTACCTGGACTGTCAAAATAAGGCCATTATAAATTAATTGCTAAATTATCATCCAAATTTTTTTAAAAACGTGGAGGGCGGGAGGATTTTATTTTTAAAATTTTTGATGTGTTTTTAATTAAAAAAAATTGTCTGGGCGAAAATTAGGGGGCGGGCAGAGATGATAATCTAGCAATTCATTTATTATGGCCTAATAAGAAAGAAAAGAAATGCATCCCAAACAATAATCAGTTGATAACCAAGTTGCAATAATGATTTTATTATGCTTAAATGGCGACAACCGTTGTCAAAGTGATGTTTTTAAACAAAGAACTAGTGAAATATTAACAAACAATTCCCCCCAACTTCTGATGTCTCCACACATAAAAACTTCATCAAGACTTTAACTTTTATCCCAAAAATATTCACATACAACATCACAGCTTGATCAAGTTTCAACATGTAAAACAAAATACAGTCAAACCTGTCTTAAGCAGCCAGTCAAGGGATGGAGAAAATGTGGCCTCTTAAGACAGGTTGATGCTTAATACAGTTTAATTTGTTCTGAAAGCATAGAAATGGGGAACTTTAGCAAATGTGGCTGCTTAAGACAAGTGGCTGCTTAATAGAGTAGGCCACTTACACAGGTTTGACTGTAATAAAAAGAGACACAGATGTTGGCGTAAAATTATTTCATCTATCCCCAGTAACATTATAATGAAAGCATGTTCTTCCAAAATTCCACCCCTTTCTCCCATATAATACATATAAATCTCAGAAAAATATATTTTGGGGTGAAAAATTGGAAATATCACAGTAGTATAGTAAGGCAACTCCTGACCTTAACACCAGCCTGACCTTGAAATTCATTATGCAGTATTTCAAGGTCACATACTCTAATTTTTCATCAATTAAATGTTAAGATGTTCACTAGTTTTTCGTTTGTTTTTGTTGTTTACCATTTTAATATCAACCTCGTTTAATTGTATTTGTGAC
The DNA here is from genome assembly GCA_029582155.1 of Panopea generosa. Classification (NCBI taxonomy): domain Eukaryota; kingdom Metazoa; phylum Mollusca; class Bivalvia; order Adapedonta; family Hiatellidae; genus Panopea; species Panopea generosa. Next base: position 36,694,220 of record CM055904.1, read on the forward strand.
TGTAACCACGCATTATCAAAAACATATTTGAATTACGCCACTTTGATTATGTCAGTACAAATGAATGTAAAAATCATAACTAATATGCTGCGATACACAAGTCAATCACAAGCGAAAAATACATAAATGTACAAAGAAATAACTTGTATTCAACAATGATACAAAAATAAATCTCCATGACACCAGATATAACTGCAGAAAAAAATATTTCAGCACCTAGCAGTTACACTGGAGGTCCTTCTGAAGGTCAAGGTCAGAGAAAAGTGAAAGGTCAAAATGTGTAGATGAGTCAATGACAAGGGTGTTAATCAATGAGTGATAAGATGGAACTATTACATAGAAAGCTTTTTTTGCCGACAACAAATGCATAAAAGATTTGATACACATGTACATACATTGCAACGCTAAGCGGGTTTCAATTAAACATTTATAAACATTCATACAGCTTGTGAGATTTTTTAATCCTAAATACTAGTCCAGACACACATTATATTTAAATGATCTATGCAAAATAGGTCACACAACTGGCATGCACAGAAATTGTCTATAAAAAAAAAAAAAAAAAAAAAATATGAAATCAAAAAGCAGTTTCAAGTCAAAGAAACCTCTGGAATTCTTATATTCAATTGATAGGTTCAACCAATAGAAGCAAGACGAATATTTCACCGGGATATCACTCGTCCGCTTTGGCAATAAAGTTATTACCCAGTTGTCTATTTCAGTGATAGATTACCAAAAAGTGGACTTAATCAGTGATAGTTTAACACAAAGTGGTCTAAATCAGTGATAGATGACCACAAAGTAGTCTATATCAGTGATAGACGACCACAAAGTAGTCAAAATCAGTGATAGATAACCACAAAGTAGTCTTAATCAGTGATAGACAAACTAGTATTCTAAATCATTGACAGTTAGCAGTATGAACAGTGCAGATCATGAATTATGCTTCTACCTGTGAACAGTGGCAAATCTTAACATGAGAAGTCAAAAAGCCCCTAAAACATACATGACAGAAATATGTCCCTGCAAAAATTGCTAAATAAACCCTTAGCAAAAGTATTGTAACCTAACCTTGGAATAATCTTATATATATTTTAAGATTGTCAATCCAAGGGATTGAAAAGGGAATAGTTTCAAAATTTATTAGCATTTCTAAGAATTGGTTGTAAGCTCAATACGAGACAATTGATCACGAGACAGCGCCGCAATTGTCCTGATCATATCTATGAATATGTCCAGAGTTAAGATTTTCATGACCAAGAAATACTGAAACTGTTGTAACTGGTAGGACAACCGGAGAACCGAGATTATGTATAACCATTTACTTTTCCAACAACAGACCGCAGCTATGGTCTTGTGATAGAGTGTCTGCCTAGCATGCAGGAGGTTGTGGGTTAGATCCCCGGCCGGGCCATTCCTTGAAAAATAGAACTCAAAGCTTCCTGGCTTAGCGCTGAGCATTTAGAGAATAGTTCTAGGTCTGGTCGGCCCAGTGTCAGTATAATATGACTGGGTGGGGTATCATACCATGTGTTCACAGCAAATTACTCCAGTGTAGCATAATACTGTCATGTATGGCTGATAAATTAAAAAATAGAGCTGAACACCATAGATTTCCTATAGTTTTCTCCATCATCCATATTATCCAGTTTGCTTTTTTCTAATACTCTAATGTTAACATCAATCCTGGTCCACAGGCACCAAGTATACTCCATGTAATGTTAAACACCTGCACAATGAGTTACATGATGAATGGCACGGTTACTAAAACAGTAACACAAATTTGAGAAAATGCTGCATTTTTCTTTTTAAACTCAGAACTAGTAGAAAATTAAACATTTTAAGTTGACAGAATGTCTCATTACTAGCAGTTTACTCCCTACAAAATTTAAATTGTATTTCCTTGGCCAAAATAAATGATCATGCCCCTTCATTAAAAGTGATCAAGGGAAATTTTACAAGCGTCAATGACCTTCTTGTGCTTTTTTTTTACCCTTAATAAATTGGTATTTCAAATTGTGAATAACAACAGTCAAACGGAATTAAAATTTCAAATCCTGGCTTTAAAAACAAAACAACAGCTCTTGGGCAGCATAACAAAACTGATCAATTCACAATAATCACGTAGTGCAATCAAGTTTGCTAACATCTTTGTAAAAATACAGCTTTCGCTAGTGCGTAATTGGTAAAGACTACATGTACATATATGCAATCACGCTTAAAATAAAAAAAAAGAGTAAAAAAAAAAAGAGAGATATTAATGAACATGTAGAATAAACATATATGTATTATCAGATATAAAATTATGTTGAATACTATGCTAGCACATTTTGTCATGGAATCGGGGATGTTTGAACAAATAAACGGTTTTCGACGAAAAAGTGTGAACAACTTATATATGAATCACTGAGTTGTATCATATACTAAAAATAACAGATTTATAGTTTTTAAAAAGTGACAATATTCAAAATTAATATACATACATGTAAGTTACAGTAGAATAACCTGATTGCAGTCATTATTATGAGGCCGCTTGTATAGATAATGCTTAAATTTTACCCAACACTATGTTTTCAAATTCACAAGTTTACTTAAAAGTAACTTCACAACCTGATTGGTTAAAATTGATCAAAGTGAAAAAAAAAAACACAATTTGAAATATTTGCAAAATAATTTCATATTCAAAAAGGTTAGCCAATCATATGGAAGTATACTTTGAAAATATTCTCTGATTGGTCAATTCATTTGAGTGAGTGTATAGAATAATTAAATGAATCAATTCAAAGTATACATTTTATGGTGTTATCTGATTGGTCAATTTCACTATAATTACTGTTCCTTTAGTGAAAAAATACATTTATATACATTAACTCTTTACTTCATAGAGATATAGCAGTATTGCCTATCCTAACAGATACAGGTAGAAGGAAACAGATGTCAATAAACCAATACCCAGCTGATAAGGTTTCTGCACCATTCCCATAGGGGATATTTAAAAATACACGCTGATTGCACACCCAGTTCATTAAAGTCATTATTTCAGTAAGAAATATTGATTTTATACTTTTTTTGTGTATGTAAAGTTTGTTGCAAATAAAATTTTCTTTTTGGTGATATAAAAATTATAATGTTGTGGCAATTGAATAATGAGATATATGGGTAGAAACTAAAAAGATTTTGTTTCATTTTATTTTTTCTTTAAATTCAACACTAGTTTATATATATCTCGCTTATAAAGTTAATATTTCCGCAAGATATATTGATTTTAAGCTTGTTATGTCAGTGTAAACTTTGTTGAATATTGAAATATCTTTGCGATGATAAAAAAAAAATAATTCTATGACAATGGAATACAAAGATACACGGGTATAAAACAAGAAGACTTTTCATTTCAATTAATTTTTAATTTTGACACAAATTTATACATACCAATATTTTACAATGATATTTTTATATGTAATATAAATCAAACAAATAAACTTAATAAAATAATTAAAATAGGAATAGTTAAATAGATATATAATTTTTTACTATTTTACCAAAAGTATCATATATTTAATGTTACTACACTTATTTATATACAAAATATGCAAGAGCGTTCAGTTATGGTTGTACAATTTTTTAATCTTTACGTTTTGGTGGAATTTGTTCATTTATTTTCCATTTCAGGTAAAAGCAGCACAAAATTTAAATTAAAAAATATCAAATCCTCCTGAAAGTTTTGGTCCCGACTGCTATATGCGGACTTTCAAACTGAAATAAGACAAAAACATACATAAGTTCACTAAACAGACAAAACAGATTATTTACAATAATAATTAAGGACTACCTTTACTACTAATAATAAATTATCAATACCTTAGTTATAATTAATACAACTACTGCATATTTATTATTAGAATCATTATTATGAATAATTAACGACAATAATAGATAGGGGAAGTTTTAATTATAATAATGATTGGTCTAGTTACAATTTATCAGTTAGTATAATGGTAAAAATAGAAATTACTTATTCTTTTATGTGTTCTATTACCATGCTATAATTTTACCTATGAGAAAAAACGTTTTATTACTTTCCCTTCTTGCGCATTTTTAAAAAGAATCCCCATGCTATTATTTTTACATGTAGATCTACTTGTATGTAAATAAATTGCTTCTGTCATCAAATCAGATCAGAAAGTCAAAAGTTAGAATCGGACAAGAATTCAAAATTAATCTAAATCGGTAATGCGTATAATATTTATAAATTAATTAGAACGGGATCTTTCACAGACGAACAGATAATTAAAAAAAAATAATTACCTTATTATAATGACCAGCAGACATCATGCTGATATTGGACGCCTTATAGTTTTATTGCCCCTTCATGGTATAAAAATTCCGGTCACGGGTGTCAGCTGTGAAAACAAACCAGTATTGTCGCATATTGGCGCGTGCATTTGATTAGTCCATATACCCCCAGGACATATATCACGGCTTTGGTAAATTGCCGAACTGCAAACTGACATAATTTATGACACCCCCTTCCCAACTTCTAACCACCCGAAACCATTACGGTAAGCCACGGTAGCGTACATGATTCTATCCCAGTAATCACAATCAAAACAAACAATGATTTATTACCGTGTCAATTATCACAATCAGCACGCATGATTTTTCAAAAAAATCAAAATATGCCGATGTACATTTTCGGAAAATAGTGTTGACCTATTTCTTTCTGGAAAATTCCATGACCTCGCGTGATCGCTGGCATGGGTATTTACGATTGGACGGTATTTTTAAATGTAACCTATGGTGTCATGCATAATTTTACTACACGAACTGCAATGCTACACGAATATTAACACCTGTCATTGAAAAATAAATTGAAACATATTGTTTTTGCAATTGAAATTGGAAGATTTTTGTTATTCTTGCGTAAGTATGGACAATGCAATGAATTCGCGTGATCATTGATCAATTGAAATGTATTGTTTTAGCGATTGAAAATGTGGATATTTTTGTTATTCCCGCGTAAGCATGGACAATTCGATGACCTCGCGTGATCACTGATGTGACCCTTTTTACGATTGGACGCTATATTTAATTCTAACCTCCGATGTCTTGCATAATTTAACTGTGTGAAATGCAATGCTACACGAACATAAACATCCGGTCCTTGAAAAATAAATTTAAATGGCGAGTATAATGGTAAAAATAGAAATTACTTATTCTTTTATGTGTTCTATTACCATGCTATAATTTTACCTATGAGAAAAAACGTTTTATTACTTTCCCTTCTTGCGCATTTTTAAAAAGAATCCCCATGCTATTATTTTTACATGTAGATCTACTTGTATGTAAATAAATTGCTTCTGTCATCAAATCAGATCAGAAAGTCAAAAGTTAGAATCGGACAAGAATTCAAAATTAATCTAAATCGGTAATGCGTATAATATTTATAAATTAATTAGAACGGGATCTTTCACAGACGAACAGATAATTAAAAAAAAATAATTACCTTATTATAATGACCAGCAGACATCATGCTGATATTGGACGCCTTATAGTTTTATTGCCCCTTCATGGTATAAAAATTCCGGTCACGGGTGTCAGCTGTGAAAACAAACCAGTATTGTCGCATATTGGCGCGTGCATTTGATTAGTCCATATACCCCCAGGACATATATCACGGCTTTGGTAAATTGCCGAACTGCAAACTGACATAATTTATGACACCCCCTTCCCAACTTCTAACCACCCGAAACCATTACGGTAAGCCACGGTAGCGTACATGATTCTATCCCAGTAATCACAATCAAAACAAACAATGATTTATTACCGTGTCAATTATCACAATCAGCACGCATGATTTTTCAAAAAAATCAAAATATGCCGATGTACATTTTCGGAAAATAGTGTTGACCTATTTCTTTCTGGAAAATTCCATGACCTCGCGTGATCGCTGGCATGGGTATTTACGATTGGACGGTATTTTTAAATGTAACCTATGGTGTCATGCATAATTTTACTACACGAACTGCAATGCTACACGAATATTAACACCTGTCATTGAAAAATAAATTGAAACATATTGTTTTTGCAATTGAAATTGGAAGATTTTTGTTATTCTTGCGTAAGTATGGACAATGCAATGAATTCGCGTGATCATTGATCAATTGAAATGTATTGTTTTAGCGATTGAAAATGTGGATATTTTTGTTATTCCCGCGTAAGCATGGACAATTCGATGACCTCGCGTGATCACTGATGTGACCCTTTTTACGATTGGACGCTATATTTAATTCTAACCTCCGATGTCTTGCATAATTTAACTGTGTGAAATGCAATGCTACACGAACATAAACATCCGGTCCTTGAAAAATAAATTTAAATGTGTTTCTTTTGCGATTTAAATTGGTGATATTTGTGTAATTCCCGCGTAAGTCTGGTCAATTCAATGACATCGCGTGGTCACTGATATGACACTATGTGCAAATAGATGCCATTTTTATAAAAACTTTCAATAGTAACCATATTATGTCTTCCGTAAATTTACTTTGTGAAATGTTGCACTACACGAATATAAACTTACGATCTCTGAAAAATAAATTAAAAGGTGTTGTTTTTGTGATTGAAAACAGGGAGCGTCGAAATGCGTCTTTATGAGAATGAGACCACGCGTCCAAATGCGTCTTTATGAAGGACACGCACAAGGTGTCCAGATGCGTATTTATGAAGCGGGGGGTAGGGTCGTCGGAATGCGTCTTTATGAAGTATAGGGTTAAAAGATTCTAAGAATTATTTAGCCAATTTTCTTTTCTAATTATCAGTGAGATCAGGTAATACAACCTATTGCCTGATTGGCTAGTTTGATACATAATACAATAAATCAACAGTATTTTGGTTCATTCAATTCATTTCAGTATTTCGATTGGGATACGAATGAATTTTGGGTAGAAAAAGTCATCGTCTGTACAAGCGACCGTTTACATATCATGCTGCTTAAAAATATAATTACATGTACGACCTTTTCACCATTAAGTAAAACAAATATTCTTCTTTTATTGTGTCTCTCAACACTAAAAACACTATCAATGATACAGCTGCAAAATCTACGCATCTTGCCCCATTAATGACAGTGAATAAGTTGAGGGTCCAGCACAATGCTATTCTACCTACAGATAAACAGATAAAGAAATAGTGCAGTGTTACCATGAACCATCAAATTATTGTCATGGTTACTTGTTTTAATTTAGGTCAACAGGTCTGTAACTAACTTAACCATAAAAGAACTTTTTTTTCTTCTACTTTTGTATTATTTTCAAACCAATGATAATCTAAGATTTGCTATACTAAATCCTAAAGTATAATAGACATAGTATTTATAACAATAACATATTTAAATTGATTTAATCACACAATCTAAGGAGTCCTGTTAGGGTCATCGCTGGTAATTGATGCTATACATTTATATTACACAATAGCCTGTGATGGCACTGATGGGACACCGTAACAAGCAAATGTAATTTACAGAGATTATTTTGTGTTTTGGTTAACAGTTCCATTTCAATTGTAAACAGTTCCATTTAAATTGTAAACAAACTAATTTCAACTGACAAAAAGGAATTTGAAATTATTTCTTTTACAATTAAATATAAATTATGGCGCCATTTTTTTCTTTTTGTTACAAAACACAAAAAAATCTAAAATCTCAGCATTAAAAAACATCTTGAAGAAGCACCATGTCTCGGCGAACAGACTTGTTTATATTTATTAATGGGTCTAATGACACTCAACAATAGAACGTTTCACCTCATGTACGCGAATAAAGTTTCAATATTTTTGTTCTCCACTCTTTTTTGTGTGCTTAATTATTTTTATGGTGCTTTTCGTTAGAAAAAAAAATCAACAAACGTTTATAGCAATCTAAGCCGCAAAACGGCAAATTTTAAGTGCGGAAACTAAATTTTACTGGAAGTGTATGAATACTGTCAGATTCGACTGACCTTCACATTGTGAGCATTGATCGTAAAATGAAGAAATTCACTGATTAAAAAGATGGTCCACCCCATCTCTTTTATTGGGCAAGAAGTCTACCTATGCATATTCTGCAATGTTTGGAATTTTAATTTTTTGAAACATCTTCAAAATTCAGTACTTTACTATAGCAAATAGCGAGACAGGAAAGAGAAACAGAGAGAAGGTAGAGAGAATAAATGGGGGAAAGAGAGAGAAGGAGGGGAGAGAATATATATTATTATCATTAAGTTTTCATGATGCTAACCTTTTTTTCTCAATTTTTATGGAAGCATGATGTTATGTGACCGGACATGGGGCATCACGTCAGATTCAAGTTATAGGCCGGGCCCTATTAGCTCAGTCGGTTACGTGTCTGACTATCAATCCAGGGGTCGTGAGTTTGAATCCCCCGCCCAGCAACAGTCTCCGTGATGATTGATATACGACATTGTGTCTCATTATCATTCGTCTCTCACCACTGATTCAAGTGGGAAAGTTATCAGTTACTTGCAGAGATGGGGTGTGCTCGAGTACTGGTTAATCCCAGGAAACAGTGGTTAGGTTAACTGATCGTCTGTAGCCCTCGATGGCATAAAAATGACGCTAAATATTCAATCAAGCTATAGGTTTGAATTAGTCAGTGTAGTATAAGCATTAAAATAATCACTGCAGGCAAATCGTGTCTGAGGTCAGTAAAATCTCAAATTTCTTAATAAGAGCAAAAACAACATTATTTTTAAAGTTGATTGTCTTTCCATTATCGTAAAGTAAACAGGATGTTTTTATTTCATTTTTAATCTTACTTTTACATCCACAATGGTGCAATCAAATCTTTTCTCCATTTAAATGTATAAAACTTAAGGCGTGATGCAATAGCAAATAAAGTGGTAAGTTTTAAGAACTCACCTTTTTTAATGATATCCTTGTTATATTTTGCGTTTTAAATCATCAGGTATAATGATGGTACTGTTATCTTACACCTGCTGCCTCATAAAACATACTAATGAAAAAAAAAATTGAAAAGAAATGTCACAAAAGGGGAATACATTGCTTTCATTTTTAACACTTTTGGTCATTTTACTGTCACAGGTGTCTGTCATTGATTACAATGCCATCAGTATTAAACTGGTTCTATTTTTTTAATTGGGGTCAAAACTGTTTTCAACACATTACAGGTTATATATGCAGGCTTCTCCACAGGCCATTTAAGCACAGGGGCACCCCAGCACTTGACTATCAGAAATGGTATTCCCCTAGCCCTTGAATTTTCTAACAAAATCTTGCAAAAGCTTACTTTCCTCTAAATCACTATTTTTCTTTGCATATCTTTTCTCATTTTAATGCCTAAAATGAAACATACTAAATATGATGACATTAACTGATTAATACAAGTTTTACTAGTGTAATATATTTCAATAAGTGCCTAAAACAGCGCTTGAAAATATGTTAGAGGCATTTACGCGCTTTTACTCCAGCGGTTGAATTCCTTCCTGTGGAAAACCCCATATGGCATACAGTTTTTTTGTCAAAGTAGAACCACCATCGTTCCACAAGTGTCTGTTAATGTTTCTAATATAAAGCGGGGCCTGAACCCATGACCTTGGTGTTGAGAGACCTGAACCCATGATCTCTGTGTTGAGAGACAAAGGACCCTGAGATGGCACCTTGACCACTCGACTTTAAGATTGATTCTATGTATATTGAGGAAATGTTTCATAGGATTGGTTATTCAGAATTTAACCTAATTTAGCGCAATTCTGTTACGGTTTCAAGCATTTTTCTTTGAACATATACAGGTATCAGCAAATTACCAGTATGGAACTCGCCATTAATCAAATTCTATTTTGTGCCACTCTTTGCGCGATCAAGTTTTCCAAATTTAACCCAAACTTAGCTTGCTTTGGACACAGATGCCAGATTTATTTGTTAACCATTTAACCAGTACAAGATGTTTTGCATGATCAAAAGATTCAAAATATCAGTCTTAGTGACTAAGATTGCATTTAGTTTTAAGGCCATTCTAAATTAATTGCTCAATCACATCCAAATTTTTCTTCAGGGAGAGCGGGAGGATTTTACTTTTCGTTTTCATTTTTAAATATTTTGATGTTTTTTTAATTTAATTAAATTATTTTTTTTAATGAAAATATTAAGGGTCAGGGCAGCACGAAAATAAGGGGAGGGATGGGGATGATAATCTTGCAATTAATTTATTATGGTCTAACCCTGTTATTTTAAAACATCAATTGTGAATCAAGTTTTAGACAAATATTGCACTGTCTTTCTTCGGCAGAACCAGTATTATGCATACGAGAGTAAAGTATCTTGCTCACGAAATACGTCGATGGTCGAGGTGGGGAAATTAATCCACGACCCTCAGATCCTGGGTCCTACGAGTCCCTTTTTTTTCTCATGTATTTATCAGCAATTTATCAGGCTATTGTCATGATAAACAATCTATGATTTCTTTAAACATTTAGTTAAGTTATACCATTCTATTAACAGGGAATAACATTACAACCTTTATTTTGTTTGTTTTACACAAGTCATGCTAAATGCCGAGTAATAATGCCTTCAAAATATCTTTTAAGCGTTTAAATGCTTTTTTGATTTTTATAAAAGTAACATAAACAATTTTGTTTAACATTCTATTATTTACATGAATGTACATACAAAGCAACAAACGCAGTAATACATCACACTTGTTTGAACACGGTTAAAAATTGATAGACTTTAAATAACAAACTCCTAGCAACAATCAACAAAATACAAGAATATTCTTTCTTACTAACCAAAATATTTCTAGAGTTAAAGATCGATTCTAAGAAATGATCACTTCGGGTCATGTTTTGGTAGATTTCTGTTACCAAATCATTTGTGTTACATTCATAAATGAATATGAGACAATGAATGCCTTTTATTCATTTACAAAATAATATTATTTTTTAGACATTTAAAAAAATAAATCTTGACCAGACTATATTTTTGAATCCCTGTACTTGAGATTAAAAACTATATAAGACTAAAACGTTTAACCCTTTACTTCATATATACGCCTTTGGACACTTCTAATATAGACACCTTTGGACACCTCTAATATAGAAGGCTTTTGAATTATTGGGTGAATTATGTTTATATTTACTGCACTGTTTTCAAAGGCCTTCTGTGATTAGTGCGGTAAAACGTGTATCCATGGAGTAAAGGTTTAATACAAGGACATTTCTTTTCACTTTATAACAAGTAATGATCATTTTAACTAAAAGCTTTATTATTATCTCGATCAATATCACCCACAGGTTTCATTTACATCAATCAACAATGACCTCCACTCAGATACTTAGTAACAATATCTAATCATGTTCACGCAGAATCTTTGATATAATTTTCTATCACAAATCACTTTAACTGATATTAGACGCTGGACAAGGCAGTTTAATTTTCAGATGTGCGAGCGCGTTGGCTCGTATTTCCTCTCTATTCACTTTTTACCAGCTGACCATATTAAAAAATATTTTTAATTTGTCTGCCATCTGATATTCCGAACGATTGTAATAACAACGAAGCCGAGTCTCCGTTCCAATTCATTGTTCTGTAATAAATGTTAATGGAGAAAGACGTTTAGATTTCTTATTTCTTCATCATCGTAGACAAAAGGCAGGACTAAGTGAAATAGTAATCATTGTCCAAGACAATTTCCAAAGTATAATGTAACAAGTAACAAGATTCAATTACAAACAACCTCGCAAATACTAAATGCCATAAAACTTTCTTGGACTCAACTTATGGCTCTGTTTCATTTCTTTGTTAAGCTAACATGGATGACGTGTGGCGGATATGTTCAGAGCTATCCACTGAGATTGTTTGACCTTTTTAAACTGTTAAAATAGTTCTTTAACAGTTGCTTGAGTCATATGCACAACATACATGTACATTTAAACAATATTGTGTATTGTCTAGACAGAAAAATATTTTCTCATTTGCTGCTTTTCATACAGAACTAAAAACAGCGACCACTTTTGAGTTAAAAGATATTTGAACAATATTTTGAAAAAAATAACCTGTAAAGCTGAGAATAGAGCTGCCTTGTCCACAACACCTGTTTTCACCGAGAAAATCGTTCTAAATCACAATTCCTGCATTTTCTATCTACGACATAGTAAAAGAGAGCTATGTATTAAAGACACACCCACACGTGTCTACACGCCGACACATCATCACTCATTTACATGCATTTCACATTGAACACATATTAAAGTAAAAATATTGACAACAAAAATGCTAGTATGTACAAACGCTGGTTAATAATACCCTTTGGTTGCTTCAGAGGTAGATTCTGTTATTAAATGTGATAACATATTGAATACACCAACACATTAATTTTGACATTATTCAACGCATATGTAATTTTGTGTAAATCTACACATATGTGACTGTTAACATTAATTTCTACTTCATTTACCACAAATGTAATGTAACATATTACACTATATAAAAAATGATTTTTTTTAACACATATGTATTTTAATTATGTAAATCTACACATATGTGACATGATATAAATCTACACATATACAACATACATAATATAAATCTACACATGTGACATAATATAAATCTACACATATGTGACATAACATAAACTTACAAATGTGGCATAATGTAAACAGTTACACATATGTATGTGATGTTTAAAGGTACATACACCATATGCTATTAATAAAATAAACATGCAACACAGATAAGACATCATAATTATGCAAGATGAAACATCAAATTAATACACAGTCACATACGTGTTAAATCACAATCGCGTAGATGAAATCTGATAAACATTTTCTTAATTACTAATATAATGTATGCAAAAAAAATTCTTGCACATGGTCAATAAACAGGAACAAGACAAAATATATATAAACATTTCTAAGCATTTCATAGCATATATATAAAAAAAAAAAACAAGACTGGGGTACCCGTATGTATACCAGTAATTGATAGGTCAACACCTTTTGGACATAAATTATAAGAGTCGGCACAGCCTTGTGTCGTACTGAAATACAGATGTACATAAATGGACATATGTACAGACGAGATAAATCACATGATCACTGCTCGTGTCAGCTACATGAATCTAACATGTCATGGGAACATAAAAATTCAAATTAAATATCAATGTAAGACTGCAAAATAAAGTGGAAAATGTAAGTTGACGGAGTTAAGATCTAATGACCAAACATTTATTTCAAGGTAAAGAATCTTTGTTACATTTGGTCAAAACACCACATGGTGCATGGGACTGACAACAGTAGAGCTGCTTACTTCTACCTATTCTCACACATGATTGGCCAGTTTAGATTTAACCAAAATAATTCAATTGTCAATGTAGCAGCATGCCTTGGCCATTGAAAAATGCTCCAAGTGATTGATTGACATACAGAATGTTGATGTTCAGAATGATGTGGCAGTTTCTAATGGCACACCATTAACACACAATATCATCAAAAGAGTGGAAAAGAACTGTTTTTCTGATATCAACTGTGATATACATAGTGTGTAACTTCTATGTGAATAAACTGGAAAAATGAGTGTCAACCTAGAAAATGATGGAACGCACGCCCCTTAAAAGAAGTATCTCTCTATCAGGATTTTTCAAAATTTTAAAATTGGCTTAAAATATCCCCCCCCCCACTCAATATATAATGCCTATATATTATACTCACTGACTCTTTATTGCCAAAAGGATATCTATTTAAACATATCAAAATAACATATTGAAAGGCATTTCCTAGCTTGAGCCACGCCCCTGGACTAAAGTAGATTTCTCGCTTAAAATTGCAACAAGTTTCCTGACGTATTAAATGAGTCATATGATTTCATTTTGATCCATCACAGGTTTACACGTTAAAATTTATTTCATCTTCGAGTCCGAATAACAACCTGAAGGTTGTCAAGCAGTATATAAGTGCTGTCTATTTTTAGAATGGCGATTTCGTTTCAAGCAATTACCACTCCAATTTGTCACGTTATGGTGGATTTGCCATACCAAATCATTCGGTTTAACTTTACTTATGATAATGAGATGCTTCTAATCCATTTTAAAAATAATTTTAAAGGCATTTATAGCATTTTTTCCTGATTTACTACCTTTAAAATGTTACATACATCCAGTGTTGTAAAGGCGAACATTATGAAATATAGATCTTGCAGCAATGTTATAAAATAAAATCATTGGTCAGAAAAAATATTTTTTGGAAGTCTTAAACAACAGAGTACAAACATTTCTGACTTTGAAAATATAGTATTCTTTTTGTTAAAATATACATCAATAGCTCTATTGTGGCAGTAATATGAGTGTAAAAAAATGCTATTATATACTGCTGGTTTTAAGTGACTTTTTTTTCATAAAATGCAATTTGAAAACAAAGTTATGAAAATGAGATAACAAGGAACAGTTTGGAATCAAATGAGACGGAACCATTGTCCTAATTAGGCACAAGGCATCGTCGAAAATTTATCAGAATGAGACTGAATGAAACTTTCAATGTTACACAAGTTTGATATATTGATTAAGTTAAAACATACCACAGCCGTGCACAGATTCATCCATGAGGTGTTTAACAACAATATTATTGGAACAACGATAAATAATTGATTTTATGCTGATAATTTTGTGAATGTTTACAAATGAAGTATAATAGAGTGACAATAATTAAATAACCAAAAGTATATAATTAATATCATTAACAATTTATGAAACATCATTATAAGTAAAAGTTGATAAAAAATGTAAGCATGTGTACATTCAAGTACTGAGGTAGTTCATAGTGAGTCTCATTTTGTAATTGGAGTGGGGTGGGGGGACATAACCAAATTTTGGTATATGGAAATAAAAAACACCATGACAGTAAAAGAGACATGGTTCATGAGAATCTTCTACACAACTTCCAAGACTTTGTTAAGAATGCCAAGAAAGTTCAAATGAAAATAGAGAAAGTTCTATAAACATACATGTATATATATATTGGTTTATGCAATTATCAGACTCTTCATAATGTAAATATATACAGACAATCTTTCTTCTTAAAAATTATACAGCAAACATTTAAAGACCCCCCCCACCCACCCACACACCCTTAAAAATTTGTAACCAAATTCATAAGCAGTTGCTTGTTACATTTACAGTCACTTCTTTCCCTTCCCATATTTACACACAGCTACATGCTATAAGTAGTTGCTTGTTACATTTACAGTCACTTCTTTCCCTTCCCATATTTACACACAGCTACATGCTATAAGTAGTTGCTTGTTACATTTACAGTCACTTCTTTCCCTTCCCATATTTACACACAGCTCCAGAAGCAGTTACCTGGTTTAAAGTGAAAAATCACACAGTAGCTGCTCCCTTGTGTGTGCAGTACAACAGACTGTAACACCTGTATTATAGGTCAGGCATGTCAAACTACATCAAGTCATATATTGAGGGGGGTGGGGTCAATGAACTCTTCTACAAGGTATTTAACATTATCCAGTCGCCTTTACAGATGCACTCATGCCTGCATAGGTGAACAAACACCATTATGTCAACCAGTATGAGTAATGATAACACTACAGGCTGTGTAATGAATTAACATCATCTAGGTTTTACATTTAATAGGTTAACATCAACTCTCATCAATTTTGGAAAAAATTGTCAGAATATCCAAAGCTGGTGGTAAGGAAAAGCATGTGACTTCTGACCGTGACCTTTTATAATCTGAAACTATATTATGGTCTGTTAACCTCTTGCACCAGATAAAAATGCTGTGCGCCCAGTTCTGGTCACCTCTTGGTTTAGCACCAATTTTCTGATGAATATTTTCCAATATTTCGTGTCAATGATTTAAATGGGTGAGAGGGGGTGGGGGGTGGGGGGGATACCCAGTTTTATTGGGAGGAGAAGACCTCAGAATGAATTCCTGTAAAAGCACTGTCCTTCTGTCAGCAACTTCTGACTATTTAGAAATGGCAATGATAATAGTTAATGACTGAGAAACAAACCAAGTAGACACTGACCAGACTGTCAACTAGTTCATCCTGTCATAAAATTACTCCCAAATATTATTACTGGTAGAAAAAGAAATATTTTATCCAACATGGCCTCAGTTATGGAGGGCCATTTTACAGACGGAGAAAGACCTCAGATGCACATTATTACATAACTGTAGAGCTGCAGGTACCGTAACTGGCCAATTTTCTCACATAAGAGTTTTTGGACAGAGCTGGGCTCAAATATTTTACCCAACATGCAATTGTACGAATATCAGGGCTTCAAATTTGTTACCAAAGTTACTCCTACCATTCCTGATTTTTAAGAAACGCATAAAATCAGAGAAATGACAAGGACAATTTCTTTATCTTACTCATCCTGGCCAAATGTTTATCCATCATGGCTAGCAGATAAGTAAAATTTTCCAACCCTTAATATCAATGATGATTCAAGGGAAGGAAACCTTCCGTGATATATTTACTTTAATATGCCAACACGATAGATACAAATATACCAGGGGACATTCTATAATCAGTGTTTTGTCTCATTATCGGCATCCATTCACTGTCAGGTCTATCTCCGACACACTTTATTTAACAACATAAATTATTATAATGATAAGGCCAGTGACATTATTCAACCTAAAAATCCTCACCTCCTGTAATTACATACTAGGTAGATTCTAGATCACTATTAAGATACATAATTATGACGACCCCGTCTTCACCCACCCCAAATAAAACCCCACGTCAAATCACTGGCAGACTTTCTCACATAAAGTGATTGGACCGAGCTGGGCTTGCGCCTACAACTGGAGCAGTAAAATGTTATTGATGGTCAAAGATGGAGATTTTGTTTTCTGCCGTTATTCTCCTGTAATTTTTGTTTCTTTAAATTCCCTAATTTATATACACAGTCAAACCTGTCTTGAGCAACCAGTCAAGGTAGGAGTAATAGTGTTCTTTAAAGACAGGCTGTTGTTTAATACAGGTTAATTTGCAATAAAAGCATATAAATGTGAACTAACAAATGTGGCTGCTTAATAGGTGACCACTTATACAGGTTTGATTGAAAAAGGCTTTAATTTAAATCAATTAAAAGGCATATGTGTAGGTGAGTATTTTTGAATATAGCAACAAGAGCTGTGTACATCATAGTTTTATTGATAGTATTTCATTAAAACATGCTTTGGACATGGCGTGTGCCGAACCCTGATAGAGTGCATATTTGTATAGGGACTTTTCACAAAAGATCTTTATTTATCATCAATTTATTTTTTTCTATGCGTGTGTTTGCGTGTGTTTGCATAAACTCTCCTCAAGCAGCAATATCTCAACATAAAGAATACCGCCCTTGAAGTACTTTAATTCATCAAATAAACTTCAAAGAATTACAAAAGAAGAAGTGACCCCTACAATGGTCTGAAGTATCCCCCCCCACAACAATATCAATTGATGAAATTGCTCAAAGACTTGTTCAGCTCCGTGAGCTAGCTTGCGTAAACAAATCTAGGAGTATAAAGTACAAAATACGTGTCTATCTTTATCTGGTTACACTGAATACATGCAGAGAAATTCAATATCCAAATTACTATGCGTGGTCCAGCAGGCAGGCGCAGATCCAGCATGGCTAAATCTTGGTGTTTGACTTCTACTGTTTTAACCCTTCTACTTGCTGAAATTCTATCAAAATTTGATTCGTGCATATTTATTGTTCCACCAAGAAAGGCGGAAATAATAGTTTAATGACTGAGTGCCAAACCAAGATAAGCGAAGATAACTGGACTTAAGGTGACAAGTGTCACTCAGGCCATCCTTAAAAAAATATTTGTTTGCTGTGCTCCGGCCAAGTATTTTTCATGTGGGTAGGTAGCTAGCTATTTTTTTCTAGCCAATTTTTGAGTTTACATAGTCATTTCAAACAAAAATGGACAGAAATCATGAAATTTTTTAACGCTTTGAAAGTCGATAAAATTAAAGGTAATGGTAGCTGCTTTTTGTGTGAGTAAGTACAACAATATATTTTTTATGGAGGGCCTCAGTTATGGAGGGCAATTTTACTGATGACAGACCTCAGATGCACATTATTACATAACCGTAGAGCGGTAGGTACGGTAACTGGCCAATTTTCTAACATAAGAGTTTTTGGACAGAGCTGGGCTCAAACCCACAATCTTAATGGTGAGAGGTTAGTGACACTATGTTCATGGACTGGTCTCAAACTAAAGATGGAAAGTCAGCGTGCAAATGAAGTCAGCTATGGGCACCACAAGAATACCGGGCATGGCAAAGACTTTACTAAAACCTAAGATTTAAACATATCTGCCGGGCCGAGATTAGCGAGTAACATGTCTGATTATCAATCAAGGGGTCATGAGTTCAATCCCCACCCGACAACAGTCTCTGTGATGACTGATGTATGAAATTGTGTCTCATTATCATTCGTCTCTCACCGCTGATTCAAGTGGGAAAGTTATCAGTTGCTAGCGGAGACTGGGTGTGCTAGAGTACTGGTAAACCTTTCAGGATACCAGGAAACAGTGGTTAGGTTAACAGTTTGATCATGGCATAAAAATGACACTAAATATTCAATCAATCAATCAATAAATCAATTAAACTTATCATAACACTTTTTACAGTTACCCTATTTTTTTTAATAATCAATTTAAGTACATTAATACTGGTCATGCCACTTTAAGACCTTATGCTTATTTTACCTACATCTCTGAAAATCTTGGAGTAAAATACCCCAATATTTTCAATTCTGAGGCATATACTACCATCTTATTAAAAAAAACTATCTCGGTCACTGCAGACTGTAACATGTACAGAAAACTGCTACTATGCTGCATGCGCGATTTCTACAGGGAATGGTTAAAACCAAGCTGTGAGCCCACCCATCTAACAGTGTGCCTGTAACTGGTCTGTGTATGCCATATTGCATGTTTCGCCTGTATAATGGCTGCCGCAGTGGTTGCTATACTTGCTATAGGACAAGATTGCTTTCTTCATTATCAGCGAGGCGTAAAGGGTGAATGGCCAGCAAGACTAACCTGTACTAGACACATATCAATAGCAATATGTTTCTGACCTGGAGTGAACCCGTACACATGTGGGGGAATAGAAAAAAAATAGCGATTTTATGTTCTTGTACTTAGACCAGTATGAGTGGACACAAGCCAGAGCACAATTACAATGTATTTTACCAATATGTATGTGTGCTAGTATAGTCATAAGGCGTAGGTAGATCGTTAGGAATAAATCATAAAGAAATTAATAAGCAGGTGTAAATCTTACTGATATTTAAGACTGTTAATATATTTAAAGGTTGAAAATAGTATTTTGACCTACATTTTATTTCTGTGACAGAGCTCGTAGTTATATACATGTAATGGCACAAAATAGAGACTGATGCTCGGTACTGGCTCTACGCATCAGGAAATGGACTTGAGAATGATTCATAGAAATCCTGAGCTTCCTTTGCATTTTAGTAAAAATAAACTAGCCTTTGTTTTAGTGGAATACTGGCCCAAGTTAACGAAAATACTCAAGTCTGTTATTTTAACTTGGAACTTAATAATGTAAATAGAGGTGACCACCAGCACTGAGGAGTATACAGTCAAACCTGTCTTAAGCAGTCAGTGAAAAGTAGGAGCAAATATCGCCTTTTAAGACAGGTTGTTGCTAAAGCCCAAGGTTTATATGCTCTGAAAGCATATAAATGGGAAATAGCTAATGTGGCTGTTTAAGACAAGTGGCTGCTTAATAGAGGTGACCACTTATTCAGTGCACAGGGTTCAATGCCAGATTACCTCATTATTTTGAAAGTCAGTACTTATATTTCAATTATTGCTGCGGTACCAGAAGCTTAGAACTTATCTACCTTGCTGGCAACAATAAAAAACAAGAATTGTCAGAAGACAACAAAGCTTGACTCTGGGTGTCTAAGTCCAAAAAGGGCCATAGCTATGCCAAAATGCAATCCAGTGTTATGGTTCTTGTCTCTGTGTGTTCCATTGATGATGGTGAACACGCAGGCGAAGTTTCATTCATATCCAATGAGTGGCTGAATAGATATCTTAAACTTAAACGCAAAAGTTTAACCTGGGTGTCTACAGACGCCGCCGCCGATGGGGTCATGGCAATAGCTCTCCTTGGACTTCGTACCAGCGAGCTAAAAACACTGGTTAATCAACACAAGCTGTTTGCAGAATGTATCAAAATTAACAAGACTATGGACTCGTAAACATCCATCCAGACAATACACTGTCTGATAGGTATAAATAACATCTGATGAATAGAATAAGTAACATTATGGCAGAGTCTGATAATGTCAGATGATAATAAATGAAAAAAAAAAAAAAAGTGAAAAAAAGACAGACAGAAACAAAACACAATCAGTTTTCTTTAGATGGTTCAACTTTAAATGAAATAAAAAAGACGTACAGGGGTTTATGAAATGGAGATATTATTTTGACGTCTAGACTTGAATGATCTTCTAAAACAGCAATTCTTGACTATAAGTAATTGAGATCGGTTTGAAAAGTAAATATTCCCATATAGTGATGTCCACAATCAACTTGTACCCCCACCCTCCCCTATAACAAAATCTTACTTCTAATTTGACTCATAAATGTGAAATAAATGGATCTTTTTTTTTTATTTTACAGGTATATTCAAAGGTTTAATGTAAAATTTGATAGTCACTGAGTTGTAAAAGAAAAAGCTTTAACACCCCATAGGGGCATTTATTAGGAACAATACAATAAATAACTTCACTACAACTTTAAAACTAATTGCGATAAATGCTATAAAACTGTGTTTGTACAAAAAAATGTCTTTAGACCGTATCACTGAATTTTATTTTGGTATGTATATACACACAAGTAAGCCATGAAAAAAAACAACAAAAACTGAAACATGTGGACTTCACTTTATGGCTTGTTATAAATGACTATATACATGTACACATTGTGTACAGTGTATAGCAGACCTGAGAGACAAGTATAAAATTCTATATAAATGATGACCCTTCCATAGGTCAGACTTTTTTATTTGTTGGTTTGTGGAGTCCATTGCTCTGTTTTTTTACAATGTGCAAGTAAGGACTATAATAGTATATTCATGCACAGATGTGTAGTGTACGGCAGAACTGAGATGGACAGACATGATGATGAAGCTTTATATAAATGATGACCCTTCCATAGGTCAGATTTTTTTTATCTGTTGGTTTGTGGAATCCATTACTCTAAGGTGACCAGTAGGAATGGCTAAGAGACAGATCAGTCATGAATAACCCCTTCTTTCAAGTTTTTTTTTTCTTTTATATATTTGACCTCTAAGTGTGACCTAGACCTTTGAGCCACTGACCTGGATCTTTCATGCACGTTGCTGTCATGGTGGTCATTTGTGCCATGAACATGAAAACTTAGACAAATGAACAGAATGATGAACGGATTGATCAACAAACAGACGGACAGACACTGAATTTCTAAAAGCCACCCTTCGGGCCCATAAAAAATTATTTTCCTTCAAAATTTGGTCATTTGGTTACATGAAATTCACAAACCAACAAACGAAAGAATATCTATCCTTTATGTTGTATATGGCACATTGCTGGATTAGAGAAGACAAAGACAATCCAATAAAACTATCTACCACTGCAAAATAATCATTAATAGTCCAATACTCTGGAAATAGTTACCATAAAGAAAGAGGATCTTTATTTGGTTGAGAAAAAAAAGTTACAAGAAAATATCCATGAATTCAGGAAAGTAAATTCTTAAACAAAACAGAAAATGGTGGCATGTCTCACATTTAAACTACCAGGGAATGTATTGGAACCTGTGTAAAATTTAGGTCAAGGTCACTGACCTTTTAATTTCATTTAATTATATTCAATTTTGCAGCAGAATATAAAACAAAAGGGTTGAACTGATCCCATCTATTAAAACTAACTAAAGTTAAACATCCACTATTAATGTAGTAGTAGAACCGATCATTTTCAGGTTGGAGAGTTTTGTCAATTCATCCTAAATTTGGTACAGAACTAAATTTATAATATACGCAATAAAGGATGGCTTGCAACACAAGACATAATTATGCAAAATTCTATATAATATATACCAATTAAAGTCCCTACAAAACTGCATTTAAAAAATTTCTGTTACAATAGAAAATATGATCAAATATTACGGTAAATTATGCGTTTTATATAGAATGGCACATTTGTTTTTCAATCGAAGACATTTGGTGGTAGAGACATATTATAGCGTTATCGTATTTTAAAATGAACAAAGTAAACCCAGAGAGATAGAGAGAGTGACCACAAGTCCTAGAGTGTTCAACAGTATCAACACCTGGACAGCAACAGATACCATGGTAGATACTCCAGCACATAATCTGACTGATACTCCGGTGGATATTCTGGCAGGTACTCCAGCAGATTCTGCGACAGATACTCCGGTAAATACCCCCACAGAAACTCTGGTAAATACCCTGACAGATACTCCGGCAAATACCCTGACAGATACTGCAGCAAATACCTTGACAGTTACTCCGGCAAATACCCTGACAGATACTTTGGCAAATACCCCGGCAGATACTCCGGCAAATACCCTTACAGATACTCCAGCAAATACCCTGGCAGATACTCCGGCAAATACCCTGGCAGATACTCCCGCGGATATTCTGGCAGATATTCCAACAGATTCTCTGGAATATACTCTGTATATATTTTCATAAATGCGGACTCTCCATAGATGAGGTCACTCTCCAACAACCTGATTAATCAATCAGTTCAAAACTTACAGTGGTCACCAACTATGTAAATGAAAGTGGTCAGCAGTGGACAAATAATTATCCAACCACTTTATAAATAAGAGTGGTGGTCACTGACTCTGTTACTGCAAGTTGTTACTCCATAAGGCAAGTAGTCACTGACTCCATCTCTAGTGAGTGATCACACACTCCTTAAATGAGGAGTCACTGACCCCATCTCTAGTGAGTGATCACATACTCCGTAAATGAGGAGTCAGTGACCCCATCTCTAGCGAGTGATCACACTCCGTAAATGAGGAGTCACTGACCCCATCTCTAGCGAGTGATCACACACTCCGTAAATGAGGAGTCGCTGACTCCATCTCTAGCGAGTGATCACACACTCCGTAAATGAGGAGTCAGTGACTCCATCTCTAGCGAGTGATAACACTCAATAAATGAGGAGTCAGTGACCCCATCTCTAGCGAGTGATCACACACTCCGTAAATGAGGAGTCACTGACCCCATCTCTAGCAAGTGATCACACACTCCGTAAATGAGGAGTCGCTGACTCCATCTCTAGTGAGTGATCACACACTCCGTAAATGAGGAGTCGCTGACTCCATAAAAGTAAACTGTCAATCCCTATATGCAGATCACTCCAAATACAAGCTGTAAGTTTATCACTCAGTGCATTAAATGCAGTAATATTCCTTAATAAACAATTTACACAACAACTCCAAATTTTAAATATTTGGATCATTTCAGTTGCACATATGGCAACCAAATTAACACTTCAACGAGCATTTGAAGTGTGTTAATCGTATTAATCATAAAAAGTCAAAACATTAATACTCTATAGATTTATGCTTTGGTACATATATAATATATGTGTATATATACACTGCACTACATTTAAATTATATGTACCACAAAACAAACATACTTGCACAGAAACATGTACCACGTAAAAATAATGTCAATTTCAAAAAGATAACCCGTATTCAATTCAACACATAATGCTAAAAGATTTTGTCTCATATATATAATATAAATGTAAAATAATTTTTTCACAATTTTTTTTATAACTTGTGTTATACAGAAAAGGAAGCTATCTTCTTGAAAAAGAAGCCTGAGTTGACCCCAGAGTAGCCGAACAGTCTCAAATGTCACTTCTTCGAAAATTCTATTTATTTTAAAATTTGATGGTTTTCCACCTTTTTGGGGGCTCTGCTTTATAAATTAGGAATTGTTACACAGCAGCCCTCAACAGAACTATAAAACAATTTACTTAGCCCATGTTGAGCCTTTAGCCTAGGGGAAGCTAAAACAGAGCTAAAACAATGAAAACTCAAATTAAATCCAACATACATGCAATAAGTGTACATAACATTATTGTCCGTAAATCCAGTTTGAGGTAGATTATAACATTATCTTTAAAAAAACAACAACAACAAGCATCATCATGTAAGTCAGGTCCAGTATATACATACAGATTTGTAAATATAAAGTATAACTAACATATATACCAACAAAAAGGAACAACCAAAACACATTTATAAACAAAAACTTCTCTTAAAACATCATCAAAAAGTATCGATCCATAGACATGCCTTTTTTTTTCTTTTCTTTTTTTTTTTAAAAGTCTTTGGCAGTAACGGCTGTTTTGATTGGTGCAAAGAAATTAAATTGAATTCTATATATACATGTACAAGAAACCACACACTGTATTCCCTGCGCAGATGCAGCTCTCAACTCTACAATAATACCTAACTGTATGTAATCGTATGTTCATCCGATGTTTTTCTCACCCAACTGTAGTCACCTGTATTCGTCTAAATCACCAGTATCTAGCCTACGTCTAGTGAAGTGTTCACCATCTAGTGAAGTATTCACCATCTAGTGAAGTATTCACCGTCTAGTGAAGTGTTCGCCGGTCATCTATCAACTAAGATAAGTGGCCAGTAGTTAACTGACCACATATATTGCACAGTCTTTCTCCTTGAGAATCCTAAAACAAGAAAAATTTGCACAACTAAAAACGGGATCATGTAGGCGCTAGAATGAATACAAGGTCAAATAAATTTTTTTTTATAATTTAAAGCCCATAACCCTATACTCCATAGAAACGCATTTTCCCGCACCAATCACAGAAGGCCTTTGAAAGCAGTAAAGGAAGAGTTCAGATTGTGTGTAATGAGGAATCTGAACACTTCCTGCACTGTCTTCCACTCTGTCAGTTAATATAAACATAATTCATCCAATAATTCAAAAGCCTTCTATATTAGGTGTCCAAAAGCACATATATATTAGAGGTGTCTATATGAAGTAAAGGGAAAAATGGAGGCATTCATTGGAAGTATTTTCCCAATGTGTTCACTTTAAAGGGAGTATATCATGAGAAAAAAAAAATGCTATAAATATCTTAAAAATAAAATTGTTTTGATACTGGATAAAAATCATCTCAGTATCCTTAAAACAAGAGTTGTCAGAAGACAACAAAGCTCGCCTCTGGGTGTCTAAGTCCAAAAAGGGCCATAACTGTGCCAAAATGCAATCCAGAGTTACAGTTCTTGTCTGTGTGTGTTCCATAGATGATGGTGAACACACTTGCAAAGTTTCATTCACATCCAATGAGTGGTTGCATAGATATCTTTAACTTAAACGCAAAAGTGTCTACAGATGCCTTGCCGATGGGGTCATGGCAATAGCTCTCCTTGGACTTCGTACCAGCCAATGAATGGTTGCATAGATATCATAAAACTTAAACGCAAGAGTTTAACCTGGGTGTCTTCAAACGCCGCCGCCGCCAACGTGGTTATTCAGTTAGCACTAGTTTCAGTTTTATTGGCATAACAATACACAAATGACTATGGCCATTTACAAAGAATATTTAAACAAATATGGCATGGACATACAATATATAAACATAAGTAAGACATTCACAAACAAGCAGTCAACAAACAGTCAAATATTGTAAGATATCAATTCTAGACATTATATTTTCAATAATTTATTTAAGTGAATATAGTTATGAAGCAGTCATTGTATTCAAGGTAGTTTTTCTTAGCGTAAAGCCTCAGTAATATATATTGATGTATTATGCACTAGTCATTTATTTGTAGATGAAAATAGATTTATAAATTTATTAACAGTTGGAAATGATATATTTTAGTATAGTCCCCAATTTTAAAATTTTGAAAATCCTGATATATATTCCCTTCAAGGAACTTTTTTTTCATGAACTTAAGGCTCACGCATGCATGTTGTGTATACGAAGATGAAGTGAAACAAGAGCATCAATTGCAGATGCTCGTCTTTTAACATTACCATTACATTCGGTAGGTCAAGGTCAGTGATGTTATTTTTGGTGAATAAAATTCAAACCAGGACAAAACAACAAAATTTAACATTTTTTAATTATGGAAAGTTGAATATTCATGAATTGTGACAGTATATCATATCAGTTATTGAAAATTCATGAATGGTGACATTTGATAAAATTATGGCTTCTATGTTATAAAACTGACAACAGCTGTGTTTTTTGTTTTGTTTCAAGTGCATGTAGACATTCATGCATGTTCAACATTTTTGAAAAAAAAACACAAAAAACTATCATGCATCCAACAGACATGACAAAAACCAAAGACCAATATTATTATTTTGTGTTTGCCCATTTAAATGTCAGTCATATCTCTCCGCTGAGTCATGTGGGTAAGTTACCAGTTATTTCCGGAGGTATGTGAGCTCGAGTACCAGGAATGTTTTATCTTATTAAACAGCGGGCGAAATTTGATGGCTTCCAAATTAAAAAAAAATGTTTTTTACCCAATTGAGGACAAAAGAATTCTCAAAATTTTTACATTAGGGGATAAAAAACACACTGGATATGAAGTGCTTTTATAATCTGGTAATTATTGGTTAGAACATGATCTTGACAGTGTCAGCTTTATTTTCCAGCTTGCTATTGCCTTAAAAAAAAATTCCCAATTTCCCCTCAATCGTGCTGATTTTTTTTCCAATCTCAAAAGCTTGGGCCTCTTCCCTATTTCCAGAAAAAAAGTCTGGTGAACAGTCCAAGATCCCTGGGGTAACTGACTGTTTGTTTGTTCTCGGTAGCATAAAAATGATACCGGACACTTAAATGATTTTTGCCTGGTGTTTTTGCCGTTTTTTTTAGGTGGCTACAGGTTTCAGTGGGTGTAAAGTGTGAAAAGTAAATGACATTTTAACAAATCAGACATTATTGCGTGTCTTGCAAGAATTTTTCCCACACATTAAAGTCAATACAACGGTAAGAGATTGCTGACTTTTTTTTATCAAATGAATTTGAAAGATCAAATCTACCAGACTTTCCTTTTATGTTCCAATATCTTTGGTTTTTGAAGAAAATTTGTCTGTAAAATCTAGTAAAAACACCTAGACAGTAAAAACAAATTACAATCTGTTCATGGCAATGGGGTATTTTTTTGTAACACATCCTGTATTCACAACAGTTTGCTCAAGCTCATAAAACAACAGAGTGACATCTCTCCACAGGATTAACCCCATGTTTCGAAGAGCGCATTTATTAACACATGTGGAGGTACAAACAGTAACTAAAATATTGGTACAGGTCAGCAATTAAAATGTGTAATGTAACAGAAATACTCAAATCAAAATGAGCCAAACATCCACACTAAAACACTTTTTCTCTCTAAAATTTGTTTTCAACAAATTTAATAAAGTCCTAACGAATAATGTCCTTGAACCAAAACAACAACATTTAATCCCATTGAAAATTATGATTTCATAGTAATAAAAATCATATAAAAGGCAACAGAAGATTTTATTAATATATTGTCCAAGTAAAAACTTAACACCAAGGCTATACAAATCCCAGAGCTCGACATCCCGGACAAGTGGAAAATCTCGCTGGACAAGCGACTTGTAACAAAAGTGGAGTCCCGGGCAAGTGACTTTTTCAGAAATCAAAAGTCAAATAAATATCTTTAATACCTTAAATTGGTGTGCGCACACATGGGGATTAATTAGCAACGACCTGTCAATTACTAGCCCGAATCAATTATCATGCAATTATCTGCAGGGGTTATTCAGCTATTGACAGCAGCATTATCATGGTGCAGTTGACACATCTGTGTAACATATTCACGGAACCAATCAGACCCCAGCCATTATACGCTTTGTGTAAACCGAAATGGCCAGTGAATTTCGTCAAACTAAACCTAAATATTGTATGCATGTAAACAACCTAAACGGAACAGTCGGAATGATCGAACGACTGCGAGTAGTTTACAATAATGAAATTGCTAATTTAAAGCAGTATTTATAAACTAAAATAAACAATTTAATTTTAATTTTGGTCTCACCTAGCCTTGAAGACGTGAAATGTTGCAGACTTGAAAATCTGATGACGTTCTAATGATTGGTTACATAAAGAAGTCAGCATCATATGATAATGTTACCGAATTCATACAATCTTTGATGAAATAAAAAATTAAATTGATGTATTTATTGAACTCCAAACACATCAAAGGGATTTTTCACCAACTAAATGTTGCATTTAAAATGCATTTTTCGATTTAATACTGTATCCAATTTTTATGATGAAGTACGACCTTAGAATGAATTTAACAAAGACCAGTCATTCTGTAATTAACTGGCACACTTTCTCACACAAAGTATTTTTACCAGGCAGGACTCAACACGATCGCAGCAGTGAGAGACGAGTGCACTCCAGACAACTCCACCACATATACAGAGTTGAACATTAACAAACAGTTTTATTTGAAAATTTAAAAGTACTCACCATTTTTAAACATCAGTGCCGTCCAAGAGGTAGCTCTCCTTAAAAGATTGATACTTCGGTATAGTGTGTGGATATTTTACATGCCAAACGATATGAAACATAAACTCAATCCTGTCCTGACAGTGCTTCAGACAGGATGGACACGTGAACGGGTCCTCGTCCACGGGCGAGTGCAGGCTCTGATGGAGATTGAACATCGTGAAATCGTGAAAAAAGATGTTACAGTGTGGACAGTGGTGAATCCCTGAATCTACAATCGGCGTTGCCGAGGTCGTCGTCACGTCACGTTTCGAGTCGCTCTCGGATTCTGAGTCGGGACTCTTTGACGACAATGCAGACGAGTTCCTGGCCTTCCAGTCTAGGTCGCCATCTTCAGATTCGAGACTGGACAGCGACTTATTCATACTTAAATCCATCACACTGTCTGCAGCATCTGTTATGGGCTGCACAGAGTTAAATGCTGAGTAATAGTGTCGAGGTAGGTCGTTGATTTTCGCGCTGTGCTCTGAGTAAGTTTGGTAGTATTTACTGTATTCTGTATGAGATTCATGGGACAAAGGGCGATCGCGCTCTTGTTTATGGCATTCTGGAGATTCTACAGATGATCTGTGGCCGTTCGTGATTCCAAACGTGGTCGACGATAATATTGGTGGAGACTGGGCCTTGCTGGATGTGGGAGAGTACCTAGACTGTCCGGGACTTTGAATATTATGGTGCTCTTCGTGACTGGAGGTAGAATTCCTGCCTCTCTCAAATCTGTCCGAGTCTCCAGGTGGGGGTGTCACCTACAAAACAGTTAAATTGAATTGACAGTTACATGGTTTTGGCAAAATGCAAATTATCTTTCCCAAACTTGCTTATTCACCAAATAATCTGAAATTCTGTTATATACCTTTAAGTTAAGTATTCATAAAGCAAAACTAAAATAAATTGTCTTTAAAAAAAATAATGTTTAAACATACAGGAAAACACATTTTACATGCATGTTCCTATTCCATTGTGATAAGCCGGACCGCTTACCTTCGTCAGTAGCATGCCTGATTATCAATCAGGGGCCGTGAGTTTGACTCCTGCCTGGTAACAGTCTCTATGATGATTGACATACCACATGTGTGTCATTGTCATGCGTCTCTCACTCATGTTTTTTCTCCCAATTGAGGTAAAAAATAATCCCAAAATGGAGTTTTAGGCGTGGTGGATACCCATTCCACCCCACTAAATATGAATAATTATTGTAATATATTGTAATATCTGATAATTAAAGCCTTTATAAATTCTAAATGGCTCCCAATCAGGCTATTTTTTCTATGATCAGATTTACAATTGTCTATTTAGCAGAAAAGAAAATTATACAGTCAAACCTGTCTTAAGCAGCCAGTCAAGAAAAGGAGCAAAATTGGTCTTTTAAGACAGGTATTTGCTTAATACAGGTTTATTTTCACTAAAAGCATAGCAATGGGAAATAGCAAATGTGGCTGCTTAATAGAGGGGACCACAAACACAGGTCTGACTGTCATACTTTCACTGAAAATGGTGAAATGCTATTTGTTGTTTTTTGGCCATTTTCAACACATTATAAGTTTAATATACACCTACATGGCATCCAGTCAGAATAAATCTGTATAAAACCGCTGTAACCAAGTATTTAAACCAGCATGCTGTGATATGTGATTTATTAGTATTAATATTTTGTTACTGTGCATGGTTAGTGACTTCACAATCATTTATCTTTTGTTATTGCGGTCAGTGAGTGACTTTATAATCTTACATCATCAGTTCTGTGGTTTGCTGGTCAGTGACCTAAATAATTGTTTATTTCTTGTTGCTGTGGTCAGTGAATTTACAAATTTTTGTGTTGCTTTGGTTAGTGAATTTGCAAATATTTATAATATGTTGCTTTAGTCAGTAAATCTGCCCTTCAGTCAGTAAATTTGCAAATATCTATAATGTGTTGTTGCGGTCAGTGATTTTGCAAACACTCATAATGTGTTGCTGTGGTCAGTGATTTTGCAAATATCTATAATGTGTTGTTGCAGTCAGTGATTTTGCAAACACTCATAATGTGTTGCTGTGGTCAATGATTATGCAAATATCTATAATGTGTTGTTGCGGTCAGTGATTTTGCAAACACTCATAATGTGTTGCTGTGGTCAGTGAATTTGCAAATATTTATAATGTGTTGCTGTGGTCAGTGATTTTGCAAATATTCATAATGTGTTGCTGTGGTCAGTGAATTTGATAATATATACAATGTGTTGCTGCGGTCAGTGATTTTAATTAAACATGCTTACCTGTTCCAGTTTAAGCGATCTCTCTTCACCATCATGAGGTAGGTGTGGTTCATTGTGGTTACCATGGTTATGGTTCTGAGCATTATTATTCGCTGAGGTAGATATGGTTACATCACTACCTTTTGTCGGCGTCAGACTTGGTGGCGGCACGCCCAACCCAGACCCGACATGTTGGATGAAATGTGAAGAAGATGCTGCTGCGTTCTGCATCAAACTCTCGTATGTGAGCGCATGCTGAAGTATCGCGCGCTGCTGCAGGGCGAATGCCTGATACGCAGCCAGGTTCATGTGACCCTGGTTTGGAGCTGGGGGTCGTGGCACCTGCTGTTGACCAGTTGGGGTCTTGTAACTGTATAGCTTTCCGCGCATGTGCACATTACGTTCATGGCGACGCAGATCATTAGATTGTGTGAAACACCTGAAATAAAACAACTGGTGTTAAAACACTGATTGGAGGATTATTATATATCTGGTAGAGTTGCCAATTGTCAATATTTGGAACCAGAACTGGACCCTACCTCCCCCCCACCCCCACAACAAATTCACATCTTTACAGCTCAAATTAAGGCTCAATGTAATTAAATGCAAACAGACAGACAGTTGACAGATTTTAAATAAATTTGTATGGCGCCTGGTAGTTCTTAAATTTATTAACCAATGTAAGGCCATTACAAAGTACATGTAATTGCTAGTTTATTATCCAAATTTTTCTTAAATGGGGAGGGCAGCATGAAAATGGGGGGGGGGGGATGATAATCTAGCAACTATTGTATTATGGCCTAAATTGTAGATTTTACATTTGTTAAATTCTGGCTGATTTTTTCATTCATGTGTTACCTATGTTAGATTTTACATTTGTTTATATATTGCGAGATGTTAAGTTTCTTTACCTGTGGCAGATTTTACATTTATATGGCCTCTCCCCTGTATGAACTCGTTCATGAACTTTCAGATTTGACGACCAGAGAAACGATTTGCCGCACGTAGTACAAATGTATGGTCGGTCAGCTCTATGAAGCTGCTCGTGTTTGCGGAGGGTCGCAACCTCACGGAATGATCGTTGACATATCTCGCACCTATGTGGACGAGGACCTGTCGATGCTGGCAAGGGGATGTAACTCTTTTCCCTCACTGTCTCACTTTCCATCATCTGAAAGTAAAAAAGTATTATCAACTACAAAATCAGACCAGAACCAAACATAAATACCGTTATTTTATTCCAGATTTCCCTACTTACAAAGATGAAATTTTATAACATGCAAAAAAACAAACTAACCTGATGTAAAAATTTCTTTTATATTACAGAAAATGAATTTCTGTATCCTCAAATGAAATTTTCAAACACAATATCAATATAGACACAATTAAAAAACCAATATAAATAACGAAGTCTTACTATATGAAACTTCTTAAGAAATTATTAACAGTTTTTTGTGTTAGTTATTGAAAGGATTATTAGCAAAAAGTATTTATAATTACAAATGAAAATATAATATAGCTTTACTGGTGGAGGAAGACCTAAGACTTAGTAAAAACACGGTCCTGCCGCAAGTAACCTGCAAACTTTCTCACATAAAGTTTTTGGAGCAAGGAGTCGAACCTACAACCTTAGCAGCCTCATTCCCCCCTCAAAATAGTGTATCTCCCCACTAATGTCTAAAACAGTTTAACAGTTTAAAATAAGAAAATATCGGTGGAACCGAAGGATGCTCCCCAAAGTGAGTGTTTGACTGTACCATATGGTATTGATATTGAACGGGGGAAGTAACTGTGAAAGTTCTAAAGAGAAGTCAAAACAATATTTTTTATAAATTGTACAACATACTTTGAAATAGGTTATTATGATGTGTCTTTGCAAGTTCCATAAAATTTCAACATGGGGTTGTAGAGAAATAGGATGGAAAAGAATTTGGTCACAGACAGAATCAAAGGGCAATAACTTCGTAAAAAATCATCAAACTGGAACATGAAGACAATATGTGCATCTGCACCTGGTAATGATGCATCCTAGCAAGTTTCATAAAATTGCAACCTTAGTTTGTAAAGAAAAAGCACAGACAAGAATTTGGTCACAGACTCAATTAAAGGGCCATAACTCCAAAAAAAATCATCAAACCAGAACACAAAGACAATATGCGCATCTGCACTTGGTAATGATGCATCCTAGCAAGTTCTATAAAATTCCAACCTGAGGTTGTATAGAAATAGCGCAGATAAGAATTTTGTCACAGCCTCAAAGGGCCATAACTTCGTGAAAAATTATCGAACTGGAACACAAAGACAATATGGGCATCTGCACTTGGTAATGATGCATCCTAGCAAGTTTTATAAAATTCCAACCAGAGGTTGTAGAGAAATAGCGCAGACAATAATTTGGTCAAAGACATAATCAAAGGGCCGTAGCTCCGTGAACAATCATCAAACCGGAACACAAACACAATATGCGCATCTGCACTTGGTAATGATGCATCCTAGCAAGTTTCATAAAATTCCAACGAAAGGTTGTAGAGAAATAGCCCGGACAAGAATTTGGCCACAAACACCATCAAAGGGCCGTAACTCCGTGAAAAATCACTGAACCGGAACAAAAAGACAATATGGGCATCTGCACTTGGTAATGATGCATCTTAACTAGTTTCATAAAATTCCAACCAGAGGTTGTAGAGAAATAGCCCGGACAAGAACTTGGGGACGGACGGACGCAGATCCGAAGTGGCGCCTATATGCTTCCACCCTTTGGAGGAGCATAAAAACCACTTGACTAGTACCATAATTTTAGATTAAAGTAAGGACAAGTTGTTTTTGGTCAGAACAAGCAGACTTTAGAAATAAAAAAAATTAATGTAATGGCCTGTCTATACCAGTTACAAAGTTACATTCAGTGTACCTCCAAATCATTGAAGTCACAGAGGAGAACCAGCTATTTATTATTCATAAGAAAGAGAAGGAAGGTCTGTATTAATTGTCTCGATAAACACCAATAAACGTGATGAAGAACGACTTGAAAAGGCTGGACATCAATTTCGTAAGCTAAAGTCTGTCTTACCAAACAATATTTGACATCAAAGACTAGATAATGCAGGTTGAGTCATCTCTACCAGTCTACAGAAGAAAGCAACTGTTAACCAATCCCCGTAACTACAATATTTGAATGAAAATTTTATTTAATGTACACATCTTAAGGTCTTTCTTCTCCTTTTTGTGACTAAAATAGATAATTTGGGCTACACACCTAGGTTAGACTGAAATAGATTTCCCGCTTAAAACTGCATCATATTTTATAATGTATTAAATGAGTCGCATGATTTCATTTTGATTTCAATTTGATCTGTTATACACAGGGGCAGATCCAGGATTGCAGTTCAGATGGAGCGCAACAAAAAACCTGAATGGGCACTCATGTCTTTCAGTAGAAATGCAGTTAATTTAATCAAATAACGGCGGTAGGGGGAAGAGGTGTCGCATCGTTTTTTTAAAGAGTCCATCAACCATTAATACAGGTTTACAAGTAGTAAAATTGTTTCATCTTAAAAAGTGTCTGAATGACGTCAAGCAGTATTTAAAAGCTGTCTATTTTAAAAATAGGGATTTCGTTTCAAGTTTACCACTCCAATTTATATATCAATTATGTCACATTTTGGTGAATTTGACATACCAAACCATTTGGATTTTATTTCTTAATGAGATGCTTTTGATCTATTTTAAAAAATAATTTTATTTTTTAAGACATTTATAGCAGTTTTTCCAGATATTAATCTCTTTGGACACCAATGTGGTACATCATAGTAAATAGCGATAGAATGTAGGGCCATCCTTAATAAAATGTGTTTGCTGTGCTCCGACCCAGTATTTTTCATATGGGTAGGTGTGTAGCTACTTCTTTTTTTGCCAAATTTTGATTTCGCATAGTCGTTTAAAGAAAAATGGACATAAAACATGGAAAAAAAAGAAACGCTTTGAAAGTCAATAAAAAAGTTTGGGTAGTGGCAACATGAGCGAGTAGGTAGGAGCACGACAAACAATTTATATTTTAAGTATGGCCTAGGACAAAAGCCCCTTTTTATTTCAATTCATCTGTTATACAGGTTTACATGAGGTAAATAGAAAGAATCCAAATGACAATGCAAAGGTCATCAAAGAGTGATTAGGTGTTGTATATTTTTAGAATGGGGATTATGTTTGAAGTTAACCAATCCAATTTAAATATTGATTTTGTCACGTTTTGGTGAATTTGACACACAAAACCATTCAGATTATATCTATTAATGATAATGAGATTCATTTTTAATGCCTAAAACATGACTTCAACTGATTAATACAAGTTTTACTAGTGAAATATATTTTAACGAGTGCATTACACAGCACTTTAAAAAGTGTTGACGGTATTTACACGCTCTTACCCAAGAACTTGCGTTGTTTCCTTTGATGAACCCAACAGTGTAAAGGTCTCTTACCTGCCACCACTGGGGTTGTTGGTTCATGTCCAGAGTATTAATAAGCCAGTTACTCATGAAATAATGGTGTTTCTAGCTTACTTTACTCTTCCTTCTACCCAGATATAACTACAAGTCTTCCTCCTACCCAGATATAACCACAAGTCTTCCTTCTACCCAGATATAACCACAAGTCTTCCTCCTACCCAGATTTACCACAAGTCATCCTTCTACCCTGATTTATTCACAAGTCTTCCTTCTACCCAGATATAACCACAAGTCTTCCTTCTACCAAGATATAACCACAAGTCTCCCTTCTACCCAGATATAGCCACAAGTCTTACTCCTACCCAGATATAACCACAAGCCATCCTTCTACCCTGATATAACCACAGGTCTTCTTTCTACCCAGATATAACCACACCCAGATATAACCACAAATCTTCGTTCTACCCAGATATACCCACAAGTTTTCCTTCTTTGTAAACAACATATATCCACAAGTCTTCCTTCTACCCATATATATCCAAAAGTCTTCCTTCTACCAAGATATATCCACAAGTCTTCCTTCTAATCTGATATAACCACAAGTCTTTCTTCTACCAAGATATAACCACAAGTCTACCTTCTTCCCAGATATAACCACAAGTCTTCCTTCTTTGTAAACTATATATATCCACAAGTCTTCCTTCTACCCAGATATATCCAAAAGTCTTCCTTCTACCCAGATATATCCACAAGTCTTCCTTCTACCCAGATATAACTACAAGTCTTCCTCCTACCCAGATTTACCCACAAGTCTTCCTTCTACCCAGATATATCCACAAGCATTCCTCTTATCCAGATATATCCACAAGTTTTCCTCTTACCCAGATATAACCTTAATTTGAATGCTATACAGTTTAAACCAGTAATATCTAGAACTTTACATCAACTCATCTCCTGATATTTGCTTTTAATGTATGGTATGGTATGGTACGGTACAGTACGGTCTTCCTTCTACCCTGATATAACCACAAGTATTCCTCCTACCCAGATATAACCACTAGTCTTCCTTCTACCCAGATATAACCACAAGTCTTTCATCTAACCAGATATATCCACAAGTCTTCCTTCTACCCAGATATATCCACAAGTCTTCCTTCTACCCAGATATAACCACAAATCTTCCTTCTACCCAGATATAACCACAAGTCTTTCATCTAACCAGATATATCCACAAGTCTTCCTTCTACCCAGATATATCCACAAGTCTTCCTTCTACCCTGATATAACCACAAGTCTTCCTCCTACCAAGATATAACCACTAGTCTTCCTTCTCCCCAGATATAACCACAAGTCTTCCTTCTACCCAGATATATCCAAAAGTCTTCCTTCTACCCAGATATATCCACAAGTCTTCCTTCTACCCAGATATATCCACAAGTCTTCCTTCTACCCAGATATAACCACAAATCTTCCTTCTACCCAGATATAACCACAAGTCTTTCATCTAACAAGATATATCCACAAGTCTTCCTTCTACCCAGATATATCCACAAGTCTTCCTTCTACCCAGATATATCCACAAGTCTTCCTCCTACCCAGATATAACCACTAGTCTTCCTTCTACCCAGATATAACCACAAGTCTTTCATCTAACCAGATATATCCACAAGTCTTCCTTCTACCCAGATATATCCACAAGTCTTCCTTCTACCCAGATATAACCACAAATCTTCCTTCTACCCAGATATAACCACAAGTCTTTCATCTAACCAGATATATCCACAAGTCTTCCTTCTACCCAGATATATCCACAAGTCTTCCTTCTACCCTGATATAACCACAAGTCTTCCTCCTACCAAGATATAACCACTAGTCTTCCGTCTCCCCAGATATAACCACAAGTCTTCCTTCTACCCAGATATATCCAAAGTCTTCCTTCTACCCAGATATATCCACAAGTCTTCCTTCTACCCAGATATATCCACATGTCTTCCTTCTACCCAGATATAACCACAAATCTTCCTTCTACCCAGATATAACCACAAGTCTTTCATCTAACCAGATATATCCACAAGTCTTCCTTCTACCCAGATATATCCACAAGTCTTCCTTCTACCCTGATATAACCACATGTCTTCCTCCTACCCAGATATAACCACTAGTCTTCCTTCTACCCAGATATAACCACAAGTCTTTCATCTAACCAGATATATTCACAAGTCTTCCTTGTACCCAGATATATCCACAAGTCTTCCTTGTACCCAGATATAACCACAAGTCTTCCTTCTACCCAGATATAACCACAAGTCTTTCATCTAACCAGATATATCCACAAGTCTTCCTTCTACCCAGATATAACCACAAGTCTTCCTCCTACCCAGATATAACCACTAGTCTTCCTTCTACCCAGATATAACCACAAGTCTTTCATCTAACCAGATATATCCATAAGTCTTCCTTCTACCCAGATATATCCACAAGTCTTCCTTCTACCCTGACATAACCACAAGTCTTTCTTCTACCCAGATATAACCAATAGTCTTCCTTCTACCCCGATATAACCACAAGTCTTCCTTCTACCTAGATATAACCACAAGTCTTCCTCCTACCCAGATATATCTAGAAGTCTTCCTCCTACCCAGATATAACCACAAGTCATTCATCTACCTAGATATAACCATAAGTCTTCTTCCTACCCAGATATAACCACAAGTCTAACTCCTACCCAGATATAACCACAAGTCTTCCTTCTACCTAGATATAACCACAAGTCTTCCTCCTACCCAGATATATCTAGAAGTCTTCCTCCTACCCAGATATAACCACAAGTCTTCCATCTACCTAGATATAACCATAAGTCTTCTTCCTACCCAGATATAACCACAAGTCTTCCTTCTACCCAGATATAACCACAAGTCTTCCTCCTACCCGGATATAACCACAAGTCTTCCTTCTACCCAGATATAACCACAAGTCTTTCTCCTACCCAGATATAACCACAAGTCTTCCGCCTACCCAGATATAACCACAAGTCTTCCTTCAACCCAGATTTATCCACTAGTCTTCCTTCTACCCAGATATAATCACAAGTCTTTCCTTCTATCCAGATATATCCACAAGTCTTCCTTCTACCCAGATATCTCCGCAAGTCTTCCTTCTACCCTGATATAACCACAAGTCTTCCTTCTACCCAGATATAACCACAAGTCTTCCTTCTACCCAGATATATCCACAAGCCTTCCTCCTACCCAGATATATCCACAAGTTTTCCTTCTACCCAGATATAACCACAAGTCTTCCTTCTACCCTGATATAACCACTAGTCTTCCTTCTACCCAGATATAACCACAAGTCTTCCTTCTACCCCGATATAACCACAAGTCTTCCTTCTACCAAGATATAACCACAAGTCTTCCTTCTACCCAGATATATCTAGAAGTCTTCCTCCTACCCAGATATAACCACAAGTCTTCCTTCTACCTAGATATAACCACAAGTCTTCCTCCTACCCAGATATAACCACAAGTCTTTCTCCTACCCAGATATAACCACAAGTCTTCCTTCTACCCAGATATAACCACAAGTCTTCCGCCTATCCAGATAGAACCACAAGTTTTCCTTCAACCCAAATTTATCCACTAGTCTTCCTTCTACCCAGATATAATCACAAGTCTTTCCTTCTATCCAGATATATCCACAAGTCTTCCTTCTACCCAGATATCTCCACAAGTCTTCCTTCTACCCTGATATAACCACAAGTCTTCCTTCTACCCAAATATAACCACAAGTCTTCCTCCTACCCAGATATTACCACAAGTCTTCCTTCTACCCAGATATCTCCACAAGCCTTCCTCCTACCCAGATATACCCACAAGTCTTCCTTCTACCCAGATATCTCCACAAGTCTTCCTTCTACCCTGATATATCCACAAGCATTCCTCCTACCCAGATATATCCACAAGCATTCCTCTTATCCAGATATATCCACAAGTTTTCCTCTTACCCAGATATAACCTTAATTTGAATGCTATACAGTTTAAACCAGTAATATCTAGAACTTTACATCAACTCATATCCTGATATTTGCTTTTAATGTATGGTATGGTATGGTATGGTACAGTACGGTACGGTACTGTACTGTACTGTACTGTACTGTACTGTACTGTACTGTACTGTACTGTATGTATGTATATATGTATATTCTTGCATCCTTTACAAGATCTATAGATATTAATAAGAGCATTAGATATAACAATGACCGTCTATGGAGAAGCTGATTAAGTCCAACCTAGTAGAATATTTATGCTGCTGTGAAATTCTCCATCATCATCTTCTTTTAACGTTCAGTCAGATAAGCTCCTTAAGCATAGGAAATCATGACATCATGACCAAGATACATTGGTATAGTTACACAATGTGTCTCAGTGTTTTTTTCGGCCATTTTTATAGCCAATATTAGGTCATATTCCCAATGGCAAATTGTAACTTTTATTCCCAAAATGAGTGGTAAAATTCAATAATTGTTTCTTTATTGGCATTGAAATGAGAGAGATATGCAAAGAAAAATAATGATTTACAGGAAAGTAAGCTAGTGCAAAATTGTGTTTTTCACATGACCAGTATCTGTTTATTTAGGGTTTGCTCGGATACAGGTTTTCTTTGTACCTGATGCACATTTTCTACCTATGTATGTCATTGCTTTCGAATATTTTATGAATATTTTATAACTTTACAATAATTGGAAATGTATGTAATTAATAGTTTTACAGTACAAATGTGAATGATGATAATATGTATATAGTGTTATACTGTTCAACCTAATGCTGTACACCCCAAGATATTGCATGAAACAATAAAGTTAGACAATCATTAAGAAAATAAAAGTGGTTGTGAATCAATAAAAAAGATGTCAATGGTATTTTAATTGCAATTTGGACAGTAATTATAAGAACAAGGGTTGTCAGAAGACAACAAAGCTCGTCAATCGGATAAAACTCACCACCCATGCAAAGATTGAGATTGGAGGCAACACCAAAACTTAAACGCAACTAAACCCAAAAATTTAACCTGGGTGTCTACAGACGAAAAGTTAAGTTCATCGATGATGGTGAACACAAATGTGAAGTTGCATTCAAATCCAATGAGTGGTTCCATAGATATCAAACCTGATAAAAAACTTAAACCTGAAAAATTAAGTCCAAAAATGGCTATAACTCTGCCAAAATGCAATCCAGAGTTATGGGTCTTGTCTTTGTGTGTTCCATTGATGCTGCTGTGTTCCATTGATGATGGTGAAAACACATGCAAAGTTTCATTCATATCCAATGAGTGGTTGCATAGATATGTAAAACTTAACCCGTTACTCCATAGATACGCATTTTCCCGCACCAATCACAGAAGGCCTTTGAAAACAGTGCAGGAAGAGTTCAGATTGCTCGTAACAAGCAATCTGAACACTTCCGGCACTTTTTTCCACTCTGTCAGTTGATATAAACACAATTCACCCAATAATTCAAAAGCCTTCTATATTAGGTGTCCAAAGGCGTCTATATGAAGAAAAGGTTTAAATGCAAAAGTTTAACCTTGGCATCTACAGACAAATAATTAAGTCCAAAAGTTCCTATTATTTATTCATTCATATAATATGTTTGTTTCACTTCACCCTGTATTTCATTCACTTCTCTTTTATTACTGAGGTCACTTCTCCCTAAAATTCGGATTAAGTTTGAGCCCTGTAGTTTAGTTTACACTTATTTATTTTACTTCGATTTTGAAACAAGTTCTTACAACTTAGGCAAATCACGCTCAAAGTCTTCCTGGGTAGAACCAGTACAAAGCATATGCGGAAAAAGTGTTTTGCTCAAGGACACCACACATAGCCGTGACGGAGGATCGAACCCACGACCCTCCGCTCATGGGTTCATGCTCTACCACTAGACCACGTGCTCTACAGTTTGAGCCCTGTATATCTATCTATGTATAAAAATGTTTATTTTGGCTGTGTATTGATATTACCTCAGAGATCTGTGATATGTAACATATTTTATCTTGACAACTGCTAATACATACCATTAATTATTCTTCTGTAACTGGGATGTCACATGCTGGTTTTTACACCATTATAACAAATAACTGGAAAGTCTCATCAAACACATAAATGGTATGAATTA
Organism: Panopea generosa; assembly: GCA_029582155.1. Classification (NCBI taxonomy): domain Eukaryota; kingdom Metazoa; phylum Mollusca; class Bivalvia; order Adapedonta; family Hiatellidae; genus Panopea; species Panopea generosa. The sequence goes on from CM055904.1 coordinate 36,735,696, forward strand.
TTTTGATTGACAATTTGAATCAGGGCTGGAAATTTCCACTCGTCCACTCACCATGACGGGTGAACATTTGGTCAGGATGATTAAGATTTAAGATACTGACCTTAACATTTCTTTGATTTTAAGCATTTAATATAAATGTTGGAAAGGCAGGGAGAGTATTTTATAAGAAATTTCAAGTCATGTGAATGTGTCTTATACAATGCAATAATTTTGTCAAACTTCAAAATGATGAGAATTATAATCAGCATAAAATAAATAAGTTTAAAAAAAAACACAATTCTTTTCAATGCCAGAAGGAGCACATTCAATCGTATTGTATAATTATATATATATGATTACTTTATTGAAACAATCAGGCAAAACATTATTTACCTCATCATATGGGAAACAATATCACCACACTGATTACATATTCTTGGCTTAAGACAATTCATTTTTGATTAAATTAACACAGGTACACACAGTTAGCTAATGTTATTGACTCTGGCCTACTTCCAGATCTATTTATAGAATCGCCCAACTGCACGAATCTAGTTCAAAAGAAACTGGAATACAACAACAGTAGCCGACAACTGACTTCCATTCCTCTAACAGAGTACAATATCGAACGCATTCCAGATTGTATTGTTGTTGTTGTTGTTCTCAAGTCCGCTTGTTTAATCAGAGAAATGGCATACTCTATTGTCCACACCACGGTCACTGACCGCCAATTATGTGCCTCTGGCCAATCTACATACACACCACGCGGTGAATGAACCTGCCTGCTGTCCAGCATGTCAAAATGACTCGACCCCATTGCGTATTTTTAAGTGAAAGGTCAGTTTAGTAAAACTAAGTTTTCTCAAAAACTTCAGAACTAAAATCAAAATCCAACCTACTGCCCAACAGAAAAATGATTAACGCTTCTATCTGATATGATAGTAGGAACGATTTAAATTGGGAAAGTGCAGAAAGTTTAAGTTAAACACGAAGGATGCTCGCGTAATTATTACCCAATACTCGTACAACAATTGGATAAAACCACCTGCTCAGTCACAAAAGTTTGGCGCTATTCCCTGTGCGCTGTGAATTAAAACGTACATTAATATACACTACAAAGTTTGACACGAAATTCTTAAACATTCACGTAACTCATAATGAAAAAATAACTGTAAAAAACTTACCTTAAAACCGAAAAATTATCCTTCCATCTTCGAAATTGAAATTTTGTAAACAAATGGCCGCGGAGCGGTCTCTTTGTGAAGTGTTACACTGACCTAAATACCTCGAACACGTGACACATTTTGTCGTCCAATCAGAACTTTCGTAATGTTGCATAATATAACGAATATATTACATTCTAGCGCATGGGTATAGATCAAAGATATGCATTTGTAAACGCTTAATTAACGGTGTCATTAGATAGCTATGCCAAGCTTTAATTATCAGAATCAATTGCGAGTTAGATAACATTAAAAAACATGCAAAACTAATATAAAATCATATATTAACGCGCTTTTAGTCGATTTCACTGCGACTATACACAGTAGAGTTTTTACTGATATGTATTACTATTCTGGCTCAGCTTATAAATAGTTTGTCAAATAATTGATATAAGAGGGACGGTAGCGTAGTGGATAGAGTGTTGGCCGTACACGCCGGAGGTTGTTAATTCGAACCCAGTTCGACAAGATCCTCTTAAATTAGCACGCATTATCCTACTCGTTGTACCCGGGAAGGGGACTCGAGACCGGTTTATATAAGTTCTGAGCATTCTTCGCATTCGAGCTAAAATAAATTAATATAACTAATTGATAATTAATTACGTAGTATTGATTAGCCTCGCGACAGGATTTAAGTTTCATCTTAGTAAAAGTTGTAAAACTATTTGTAGATATGTATGTTACTCCGAGTCGGCCACCTCGTCATGGGTTCATGACCATGATTCATGGAAATTAGTTTAGTAGATCTATCTTATTCGGGTAATTGTATTTTTTTGGGGGGGGGGGGGGGGGGGGGAGTATTGTAAGAAAATTGATTGTCTTCATATTTAATGTTTAGCGAAAGTTTAGGTATTGTAAAAAAAACAAACACACATACAGCGATGAAAGGGTTAAGTAACGAAAGTCAATTAAGACCAGAGGAGCTTCGGTGTATACGGGGTACCCACCCATGCACAAGGGTAACCCAACGCACTTTCTCCCCAGCCCATCTATCTCTTCCAACATTTATAAAGATACACAAAATAGTCAGTACTGGTCATGCAACCAATTTTCAAACAAAAAGTGTATTCTATTTCAATGATATTATTATATGATACCAAGGACGTGTGTATAATTCCTTAATGGTATATACATTTTTTTTGTTGAATTATATTGTTAAATATTATAACCAGTGACTTAATTATATATCTCTGGTATAACAGTTTTATTAGAAAATATTTGTTTTGGGATATTTTAATACATGTTTTGTGTAATAGGAGAGAGACGGTTGGGGTACCCTTATGGAGTAGGGGCTATCTTTGGGCAGGTATAGGCTATCCGGTCTGCGTGCCGGCGTACACGCCGGATAAAATATGTCTATCGTAACGTCTGGCGAACTTTGAAGCGTTTATATCCGGTGTGGACTAACACATACTAGCACTATTCCACTTTAACAAGGTGGTTTAGATTAGTATGAGAACAATGGCCGTTACACAGTTGTTGTTTTAAGAAAACAATAAAGGAATTTACTTATTTTGTTGTAGTGTTGATAAATATGGGCGTTTTCAGGTACAAAGCGAAGTAACCAATGGTGGTACAATTGTAAGTGAATACAAGAGTTTTGCCCCTTTGCAAACCATATATAATCGGTACACGCTTCGTGAACTGTGATACTAGCAAAACCTAAAACTGTTGTTACACTAAGGGTCGCAACAATTTTTGTTACACTAGTGGTCACAAACCGCAACTCTTAGCGTAACAAACATATTTGGTTACATTAAGGGAGCATCCTTGTAGAACTAGGAACAACTACCGAAAAGGCTGGGTTACTGAAGAACATAAAACCTGGTCCTCACGAACATGGTAACATGGTCCTCATGAACATGGTAACATACTATATGAGCCCGTTCAGTCTTGTTTCTCGCGGTCCAGAAATTCTGAACTGTGCCCTCGCTCTTCGTGTTTATGTTGACAAGTAGCACTCCATGCACAATAAGTATATATACTGGTTATGCCTATAACCGCAAGTCTAAAACTTTGTCAACCATGTCAATAATGGCATCAATAATAAACAGTTATAAAGTTACTTAAGTGTGCTCAGTAATAAACAGTTGCCGGTAAGAATTGTAAACAAATGCCGACGCTAACGGAAGTTGGAGCTTTGAGCATGTGCGGGATATTGTTATTATAAGGGGATTCACGGTAATAGGTTTATCACGGCATAAGGTATACAAGGGATACGTTTTATAACTGCTAATGATGGTTTTAAAATTGCTGAACTAATGTTGTGAAAGCAACACAACTAATTTTTGCGAATGTACTTTTAACGCCGTTTTCAACAATCGACATGGCCCTAGCAACATTCTCATGTAATGTATTGTCTACAGTGCGGTGTCCCCATACTTGGTCATTCATATCCTGGTGCACTACATGTTACATATATATATATGCAACCAAAATACTATCAATATTTTGTCATCTTGAAGCTCGCTTCAACCAGATACACATTTAAATCTTCGAATATTCTTTGAAATTACACGCGAAGATGAGTTAAACACTGTATGGAAGCATGCTGTATTACATTTTAGTTTGGTATATACATGTATGTCCAAGGCTGTTTATAAACATAACATATGTTGTTTTTTTCGTTGCACAATTATTAAATATGAAGTTGATGTTGCCTGGTAATTTACACAACATGGTCCTAAAATAGGTAACGCTGACAGATTGAGGGGTGTCACGACGCTACTAGGCTGGTAAAAAACGGGAATACGTTGGACTTTATTTGTTCGACTACTCAGTCTGCAGAGTTGTAGCTGCCTTAAGGCCGTGTAGGCCTGGGCCTACACATTACTCCGAAAAATGATTTGGGTATAGGCCCAAGGGTTAAAATGAGACGAGAAATTGTGTTTATTGTGTTTGATAATGCTATAAAACAAGTTTCTGCGTGTTTGTTTTTTTTGCAAATGAACGCCCATTTTGCTCAATCCTTATATGACCCACGAGAATAGCTGTAAGTATACACGTCTTGAAATGCACCAGACGCCACAATTTCAAGTTCACATTTAAAAAGTGCATGGGGGAGCATTATTACATAACCCCCACACTGCCCGTGCCAACACATCCAACTTAAGCCAGCCATGCCCCTGGTCTGGGCACTTGGGAACAAGCTGAAAGAGCTTTAAAGTTTGTTTTCTTTTCGGCATCAACTTTTTATTGATAATGCGATACACCGAAACAGAATATGAGCAAACGTACACGTTGTCGTTAGTTTGACTTGAAATAGAACAACAACAATAACAATCAAAGTACTTGAAACGAAGTTGAAAGTACAGATAGCACGGGTGGTAGCCCAGCTATAAAGGGAATATTTCAGGATTTTTCAAAATTTTGAAATTGGCTAAATATTTTTTTCCAATTTATAATGCCTTTATATACTGACTGACCCCTTATTGCTTAAAGGATATCTATTTAACCATACCAAAAATAATATATTAAAAAGGGATTTCCTTACTTGGGCCAAGGACTTGTATATAATTCCTTGCTTGGGCTACGCACCTAAGTTAGACTAAAACTGATTTCCCGTTTAAAATTCATCAGAGTTTGTGGCATATTAAAGTGGTTATATTTTGATTTCAATTGGATTCGTTATACAGGTTTACACGTAGTGAAAATGGTTTCATCTTAGAAAGAGTCCAAATGACGAAGCGAAGGTCTTCAACCAGTATTTGAGTGATGTCTATTTTTAGAATTTGGATTTCGTTTCGAGTTTACCACTCCATTTTAAATATCGAGCGTTATCATTTTGGCGGTGATTCACACTATAAAACATGATTACGACCACAAACACAGGGCTATTAAGCTATTAAACCCTAAACCAAAACCCAACAACGAACGAAAGTCTCAGTGTTTATATTTCTGATTCCTTGAAATCATGGAGTTCATTCAAAGTTGCATGAGAATGCACACCGCTTAAAGTGTTGCGAGGGCACTAGGGGTATTGCAGGATTCGCTACTCGTCATGAACAGGTTCAGTATACATGAATATGATATTTTGTTTGATTGGTCTGTACTTACGAGTGATCTTTTATAAAAAACGATTGGATGAATTAGTCGGCATGGTCATTGTTGTTGTATGGTGTTTAGCGATTCTAAGTGATGCCACGTTGGAGTATCAAGCTGCAGACACATGGTATGATGACTCCACCCAGTCACATTATACTGACATCGGATCGATTAGACCTAGAACTATCCGCTAACTACTAAGCGCCAACTGAGGAAGCTTCTAGTACCATTTTTCAAGTATTTGGTATGACCCGGTCGGTATCGAACCCACGACCTTTTGCATGTAAGGCGGACGCTCCGCCCTTATACCACAGCTGCGGTCCAGCACGAACAATGTAGGGGAAGTAACTACAGAAATAAACCAGAAGTATAAAGACTTATTTATTTTTTTCTCAAGTGTGTCAATGATTGAAAGTAGAAAAATACATTTTCGTTTTTACATATTGTAAAAAAATAAAAAAATAAAATAAAGTGATAACATCATCTTCAAGCCTAACGGCCTCAATGGTTTGCTACTAAAACACATTTAACACCCCTCCTTTGATGCGTTGATGCATTAATATTATGCTGTTGTATCACATATAAATTTTTAATTTACACATATATACCATATCAAACTTAGCATTTGATGTAACATTACAAAGAACAACTCTATTTAAAGCGTTCAACGTAAGCCACCAAAGAACAACTCTATTTAAAGCGTTCAATGTAAGCCACAAAAGAACAACTCTGTTTAAAGCGTTCAATGTAAGCCACCAAAGAACAACTCTATTTAAAGCGTTCAATGTAAGCCATCAAAGAACAACTCTATTTAAAGCGTTCAATGTAAGCCACAAAATAACAACTCTATTTAAAGCGTTCAATGTAAGCCACAAAAGAATAACTCTATTTAAAGCGCCCAATGTAAGCCACCAAAGAACAACTCTATCTAAAGCGTTCAATGTAAGCCACCAAAGAACAACTATTTTAAAGCGTTCAAGATGGTGACGGTCCGGTCTGTTCAACGGTTACATATTAGAAAGCACTTTTATACAACTGTTCTCTCATACCACTTCAAACATGTTGTGTGCCCTTTTTAAAGTGAAACGTTAACTAGATTAAGTCTATGATAAAATGTTAAAGAACATGCGTACATGATGAAATTAATTAATTAGTTAAAAATATTTACATGCATTACAACACGAAATGCAATACATATATGCTATAATAGCCGTCTGCGATTTATGAATTATGTAATAAACTATAGCACTCTAGAAATGGACACTACAGTCACACATCTCTGAAGACAACATCTCTAAAGCAAAGGCTTGTTTTGTCCCGTTTCCTTTATTTAGATACAATTTAAACAAAGTCCCATATTTACAAAACATCTCAAGTCTGCACTTAAGCAGTTGACAGTTTCAACATCACTGTAACTATTGAGTTGGTAGAGAAGTTTTGACGTTTAACCGTAGGACTCAGACTCAAATCTTACATTTTTGTAAAACCCTGTAAACATGCAATTATGGGTTATCCTGTAACAGTACCTGTTAAATAATCATTAAAACTGCTTGATTCTGCAAATGAATATAATAATTTGCTTGTGTGATAAATTTTTATTTGAATCTTATTTTTTTTTCACATTTTGAGCCCGAGTCTTAATCTCTGACACACAATATTGATAAACTTAGGTCCTGGACCTGAAGAAGAAAACCTTGCTGTAACAGCGATTGTTATCATGCCTGAATCATCTTGGCCCACTGAGATTCACTGTGACTCGCGAAGACGTCCACAGACAGAAACGGGCGTCAAATAATGAAGACGTCAGGAACACAACACGTAGTACGTATGTTGACAGACCACACTAGTAGATAAATATGATAAACTAAATTGCAGAGTGCCATGATTATGCATGAAGAGAAATAGTATAATACTTGATTCAATGGTTTATCCCACGTGATGAAAAAACAAACAAACACCCAGCCACTTGTGTCAGTTATCGTTGTTTAGATTTGAAGAAACAGTGCCGTCCACTTGAAGACATGTTTTGGGCTAGTCTAGGTTCGTTGTTATTCTGCGGAGCCAATTAACTCCAGCTGAACTTTTAACCGAAACTTCTATTTGATATGTTTAGAATGCCAATATAGATATATTTACCGGTTAGTTAACTTCTATCTAACGCGAATCGCGAGTTACACTCTTGATTTGTTCCTCTACAGTGCGATCGTCGCATCTGATCAATATCTGATCAATATCAAAATATTTGAGGTCTTATAAATCGGTACAATTTACCGATGTCCAGTTAAAAATTCAGATAGTGAAGTAATCGAATAATAGTATCCATTTTAATAAGTTGGTCAGTTGCTTCAGCGGAAGTAGAAACACGTAGTTTGGCAAAAGCATTACAGTACTGTGAATTGTGGGACAGGTAGGACATGCCATGCCTTTTCTTTGGAGTACAACAGACCAAAAATGGGTACTGTCAGGGATTGGTTCGGACTTAAAGCTTACACTGTCAGCCGCCAATCAAAACGTCATAAACTAAGTAAAGATTTCGCACGTTTAGAGATGTCACTCACTTTTTCTGACCACTGTCAGTTTTTTAACATTGTCATTTCTAGCATCGTCATTTTTAACAATGTCATTCATTTTTTTAATGTTGTAAACCACCATTCCTTAAATCCTTAGAAGGGTGGAGTAAAGGCAGTTTTGTCGAAACTACCATATAGACGTACTATCTTAGTACAGAAACATTACACTCACAAAATGTCTATTTTTTTGCAAACGACAATGCTGTATACGTTTTTAACGAGTGTATTTCTCATTATGATATTTTCTTTTTAAGACTTTGAATAACAATACGAACACCAAATATTTGGCAGCCTCCTATAGGACATAGCTATATTTATTCTGTCGGCTTCTCCTCTTTTTCCTTTTCCTTAGCTTTCTCGTCTTTATTTGTTTGCGCTTCTCCCGTCTTTAAGAAATCCGGTGGATCCCTCTGTTTATAGGAAGACTGGTTGTCGACTGCTATATTACATCTCTGCTTCAACTGTTCCATCTTGCCCGGAAAGCTTTTCAATTTGTTGTCTGATATGTCCAACTGCGAGAGCACTGGAAGCTTACAGATGGATTCTGGAAGTGATTCCAGAAGATTGTCCTTTAAGTCTAAATGTTCCAGACTAGTCATCTTCACGACATCCGAGGGTATTGCGGTCAGATCGTTATTGGCCGCTTTTAGTACCTTGATCCTGTACAGGTACGGGAGATCCACTGGAACGGCATTTATGTGGTTCTTGGAAACGTTAAGTTCCACTATTGATGCCAGCACATCCCACTTGTCCTCAGGAAGGGAGAGTAGCTCATTGTTGGAAATGTCCATCCATATCAGTTTGTGTAACTCGCCGAAATTCTCTGGTAGCTCAACCAGATTGTTGAAAGAGATGTTCAGTTTCTCCAACTGGTGTAGGAAACAAAGACCTTCGCCAAATTCACTCAGCCTATTCTGAGACACGTCCAATCGTCTAAGATTTTGCATATTTCTTATACCATCAGGCAATTCGCCAAGATCGTTATCACTAAGGTCCAGCTCTTCAACTGCCCTCAGCCTGGTAAGGTCATCTGGAATTGCTTTTAAGTTATTGTGAGATAAGTTCAGAATCTTTAACATCTTCATGTGACAAAAGCTACTTGGAACTTCATCCAATTTCAAACTAGAAGCATCCAAGAATACAATATTAGCGGCATACTCCCTCTCTCCTAACATTGCAATGACCGACTTTGGATCTTGTGAGGGAAGATACAAGGGATTGCCAGCTATGGCAATGGAAGTTAAAGTCTTGGGCATGATAAAGTCTGTTAAGGAATTTCTTGACACGTCCAGCTTTAACAAAAACCGAAGAGAGTCCATAGATTTTGGCAACGCAGACAGATTATTCCCTGCTACTTCCAGCGATTCTAGACTCCTCAGGCGCTTCAAATCTTGTGGGAGCCCCTGGATGCGATTGTTGCTAACATTAAGAGATGTCAACAACTGATTCTCACCCAAAAGTTCGGGAATTTGACTAATTTTGTTGTCTGAAGCCGTTAGCGTTTTAAGGGTTGATATCTTGTTTAAAGAATCTGGCAACGATTTTATACTGTTTCCGGAAATGTTCAATGTTACCAAGGACTTCAGCTGCGAAATATCGTCTGGAAGATCTGTCAACGCGTTGTTGGACACATTCAGCGATTCGACTGTTTTGATTCGGCTAAGTCCGGCAGCCGTCGTAAGCTTGTTTCCGGACAGGTCCAAATCGCGTACAGTTCTCAGTTCATAGAATTTACTCGGGACCTGTTCAATTTGATTGTCCCCAACTTGCAGAACTTGTAACCTGATAAAAATAAAGTTGAATAAGTACTGGACTGAAAATGAACTATCTTTTGCAAATGCTGTCGATATAGTTAAGTTCATTTGAAAGGACACACATATATATAAACTGAATACACCAGTTAACACTGAATACGAGTATTAATTCATATTAATAGTAAAACAAGTATTTGGCCCCAAAATACATCTCTCAGTTATTACACAATTAAAGGTCAAATGATTTTTTTCTCCAAATACAAATAACGTGCAATCTTACAATTTACCAGGGACATTAAACGAGTCATTGTATTTACACGTGTATTTTCATCTATGAACAGTTTGAAGAAAGATGTTTTTGATATTCTTATATTTTTTTTTAAACATACGTAACATATGGTATGGTAGTCATGTTGATATTTAATGGATTCGGATACAATGAACCTGATGTATGAATCTGAGTAAAGAGAACCTTCTTCACGCAAAATAGATTCGAATGTCCAACATAATACCTCGCATGCCAGAAGCACAGCCCATACAACCTAAGGGCTAGTTTGATATCCGTTGTAATGAGCCAGACGGACACGAACAACATCAAACCTTGTAGTACATGTACGTACGTACCTTAGTAGTTTATGTATATCCTCTGGTAGGTCTTTGATACAGTTGTGTGAGGCGTGCAGGTACGTCAGGGCATACTCAAGCGTCGTCACCTGCGAAAGTAGAAGGAGAGATAGTAAATATACTGCACTGGATAGATTTGTTTTACGAAAACTAATTCTAATGTCAACTAGCCATTGGAGCTTGATATGGGTATATGCTCAGTCAAAAAAGAAAGTTTACATGTCTTTGTGCAGATGTTACAAGTGTTCATGATATACAAACTCTATGAAGTAGGGTACCAAAATAAATGGCGAATTTAGCCGAAATGCAATACATTTATTACAAAAGAAAACAAGGCACTTCAAATCAAGTAAGGGTCGGAATTCAGAAAACTGTGAATATTGATTTCGACCCCTGCTTGATTTGGATGAACTCCTTAACTTTAATTGCAAGTGTACAAGTTCACCGACTTAAACACGCTGGTTATGGTGTAGCCTAGGCATATTTCAAATACTTCAAACATTAAATCTGATGTATTTATCTTGATAGGATAACCTTTAAAGGAAACAGTGGTTATGCTATATCGTTTTAAATATCCGTGTATTTTGTTTACCTAAATCAGTAGACACCGTATTCTCTACACATTTTAAAGTTGGTCATATAATGTTTATCATATCGAAAATATGGGCAAGAAATCATATACATGTTTATCTTATCGAAAACAAAGGCAAGAACAATGACTTTCTTCTTTGAACCATTAGGGATTCTGTTCTGCCACTCCGCGTTACTTTTATTATTCTTCGGATGTTTGTAATCAAGTAGCATACTTTCGTCGCCCTGGATACCAGTCAATGATGCTACAGCTGACATTTAGATGGGTTGTATTGCTGTGCATGACAGGATAAGCACATGTGTGAAATTCAAAGACCTCTGATGGAAATTCACTCTCTCACATAGTACTTAAAATTTCCTGCATTTAAATTCTAGTAAACCATTTGTAAACAAATGAGTTGATTTCAACATATTATTTTGAATAAGATCACGTTTACAGTTTTACAAAAATAAAACATTTTTTGTTGTTATATTTACCTCATCTGGCAGTGATGCTATCTTATTATGACTGATGTTCAGGTAGTGCAGATACTTCAGTAGACCTAGTTCACGAGGCAAGTCCTCGAGGTCGTTATTGGATAGGTCAAGCCACGTGAGCGTCACCACGTTGTTTATGTTGTCAGGAATGGCCGCAATCTGATTATGGGATACGTCCAACACCCTTAAACATGGCGCCTTAACAGAAGCATCCGGTAGTTCTCCGAGTTTGTTGTGACTGAGCACCAATTTTGCCTTTACTTCGTATATGTTCTTCTTAACCGATCTGATTACATTATGTGACACATCCACTAACTCCAATGACGTTGATTTGTTTATAGTTTTCGGTAAGGCTTTGATTTTGTTATTGGACAAATGCAAGTACTTCAGAACGGGTGCCTTATTAATTGACCCTGGTATGCTTTTAATGTTGTTATTCTCTGCGTTGATCAGATTCAACCTCTTCATTTTGGACACGGTAGCAGGGATGGCTCCCAGTGCGTTGTTTTGTATCAAGAGTGTCTCCAGAACCTCTAGGTCTGACACTTGTTTTGGCAGCTTTTTAAGTCGGTTACTCTCCGCTCTGAGCTCTATCGCGTTAAGTTGGATTTCTTCGTTTTGCCAGATTTCTAGCGGGAGTGTTTTCATGCTCGCTGTTGAGAAGTTGACAATCACCTGTTTTCCTTGTCTAATCATGAACCTACGCAGGGGTGCCGCGAGGGCGCTGATTTTGCTGCCCGGCCCCATAGCTGGAATGATCTCATCTTCTTTCTTTTTACTCATCTTGCAACTTTGTTATGTTTACTTGCTATGTCTGAAATAGGCACGGAAAATGCATTAGTTCAAAGGTACGTATAGAACATTTAGTTGGTATACAGCCTGTCAATATATGGTTTAACTTGTTCTACATATGTCGTTGGTTAATGTTTCACATGATCTTTTTTTACATTTAACCATGCGGCGATGGTCCCGTTATTGGCAATGTCCCCATAATATCCTATGCTTTCATTTGATAATACGAGAGGACAATGTTCCCTAAGACTGATACATTTTTGTCTGCGATATAGATCACATTAACACGGGTCTACTAACCATGTAAGAATTCAAATCAAAATATGAAGTGATTTATTTTTCAGTCAACCTTATAATGATGATGTCGGAGATCGAGGCCACAACCTTCCTTGACGAAGCAAGTCCTTGTATGTATTAAAATGTTTATTAAAAACGTTTTGTATGCGATGTATGTAATAATTATAATAAAAATATCTAAAATAATTACTTTAATACACATGTGTTAAGTGATCTGTCTTTTTTATTCAAAGATTGTTAATATTCATTATATTTTTGTTTATAGCTTACACGGACACGGTTTATGGTGGGTAGGTGGTGTGTTTATGTGGGGAAATGACAGCTTTAAGATGCGTAGTGATGCACTAAAATGCTTTAAACATTTGAGGCATTAAACAAAAAAAACGTATTTGAATGATTTAATGATTGAAAGCGGACAACTATAGACCACGTCTCTAGGGAGAACAGCTGCCAAAGATATGGCTATCGGAACGAATGTTTAACATAAAAGATTTTCATCACTGAGGATGGAAGTGGGCGTAACATTGGGTTTATGTGCCAGATAATCGGACCATAAACACAATCATTGCATAATTTAAAACCTTGTTTTTGTTAACTGTATAAACGGATCCCATTGGATTCAATACAACATTGTATCACCGTGACACGAACTTGTATAATTGCGTTACTCCGTGTTACGATCTGTATAGAAATATCAGTATAAAAAATCTTCTCTTTTTGCCTACCGAAAAGTATTGATTGACTATAAGTTGAATATAAAATAACGTTTCAATAATACCAGATATAATTAGCAAATAGTTTTACCATTCAGTAACTCATTTTCCGCCCGATAATATTTCATTTTTCAAATACAAACTGCGTTTAGCGTTACAGTGTGTATATACTTTTCAAGGTTGGGTATGATTTCTTTGATTATGCCGAATACAAAGGTACGATATAATGTTTCAACAGGTTTGCCAAAATGTCTGCTCATTCGTATTTACATATATTGACATGTAGAGCTGTTCAATGTGACGCGGCATATCTGACAGCAGGGTGTGTGCGACTTTGTGTTCGGTTACTCTAAAGCATGCACCGTATAGCATGCACGTTGTGTTCATTTACATACGAAACGAATGCCATAAGTGAGGTGTGTTGAATTGAAATAATTTTTTTTATTTCCATTACATCGAAGTTTGTTGATATAGTGAGACCTCATATTGAATGTAACCACCGTCCTTCCGCAAGTAACTAAATAATGTCCTCACATAGACAGTTTGGACCAAGCTGGAATCGAACTCATAACCTAAGAGGTAAGAAATACGTGTTCATGGGACAGCGCCTGAGGTTATTCGGCTTACACTCTGCGACCTCAGTGGTGAACCGTGATTATTTTTTCTGAAATCACTCCACCGAGGGGGTCCAAATGAATTGTCAATATGTGACATTCAGATTCGAAATATAAAAGTCGCATACCTTGGACGACACAAACATGAATTATAACATGAAGCAATACAATATATTTCACACGATTCACACCTAGTATAAATCTATCAGATATATGTGCGAGACCGAGTGTGCGCTCCAGATCTGTTCGTTCAAGAAACAATGGCACTTGTGACTGGATCCATATATACTACCAGTCGTATATCAACCACTATCTTTGTGTTTTTATTTAAGGTATTTATCAGGTGTAAATATACAGCAACGTATACGTTAAATAATTGATTGATTGATTGAATGAATATTTAGCGTCATTTTTATCCCATAGAGAGCTAACATACGATCAGTTAACCTAACCGCTGTTTCCTGGGATTAACCAGTATTCGAGCACACCCCATCTCCGCAAGTAACTGATAATTTTCCCACTTGAATCAACGATGAGAGACAAATGATAATGAGACACAATGTCGTAAATCATTCATCTCGGAGACTGTTGCCGAGCGGGGATTCGAACTCACGACCCCTGTACGTTAAAGAAAATCGATTATTTAATTTAATACTAATTCTACAATACCCTGAAATCATTTAATCAGACACAAAGTGCTTTTAAAACCGATGAACTTTTCATGTCAAAATCACACAGCGGTCAATAAAAAAGCGACAATTAAGCTTTCCGGCGATAGCTACCCAGATATGTATCGCGTACTCTCAATAGCTTCTCACTTCATAACCGGCATTATAAGCTTGCAGGGGGCAATTTTAATATGTCGATAAAGCTCTCCTGTAAGATAATGAATTTTGTCGCGAAGACAAACAAAGCAATACATGGCTTATTTGTTTAAATGTGAATGTGTATACACTTTTTAGCGCTCAATACACTGGAAGTATCAATAAAAAAACTACACATTGATAATTAAACGAGACCTGCGCGATCAATTTTAACGTCAACCGCCCTGAGTGTCAACTCTTTTGCGTTTATTTACTATGATGTATGACATTTGACCTGATAAAAGGAGCGACAGCTACTTTTAAAAAAAAACATGCAAAAAAACGTGCAGCCCCACCCCAGCACCACCAACGACACTTCATTCGTTATGGTGAACTTAAACAAGAATGAACGCTCTGTATTGTGTCAATTCAGAACTGGCATCTTACCACTCAGAATTAAATCGGAAGGTATGTTGGGGAGCAACCTGATCAGAGACTTTGTAGACTTTGTCAGTCAAATTCAGTAGAAGATGAAAAACACTTTCTATTTCAGTGTGAACTGTATAATGACCTGCGAGAAAACAATTTCAGAGATTTATTTGTAAATAATGCTTACATGCATATAAACCAGCGACTTCCACATATCATATCAGCGCATCCAAGACAACTTGCAAAGTTTCTTGTCTGTGCTTTCTTAAAAAGAAGAAATATCTTGTTTTCGTAAACTATTATGTCAGACTTAATACCTCATATATTGTTGATGTATGATATATTGCCTGTTTTCCTATTATATTTATAACATATCTATCATAACTACAATCCATACTGACAACATTGGATACTCAGGGAATATTTTACTAATATTTTGTCAGGATTTTGTACGTCATAGTTAACCTATGTATATAATGAGTATTTACGAATTTTGTATATAATTACTTTCTGGATTATCCTGGTGACATAAAGGCCCAATGGGCCGGGTGCCAAATAATTTTGTCAATTGTATATATGTATAACTTAATGAATGTATGCACATGTCACAATAATAAACACTATACTATCTGATCTGATCTGATCTGATCTGATCTGATCTGATCTGATCTGATCTGATCTCATCTCATCTCATCTCATCTCATCTCATCTCATCTCATCTCATCTCATCTCATCTCATCTCATCTCATATCATATCATATCATATCATATCATATCATATCATATCACCCCACCCCACCCCACCCCACCCCACCCCACCCCACCCCACCCCACCCCACCCCACCCCATCCCATCCCATCCCATCCCATCTTATCTTATCTTATCTTATCTTATCTTATCTTATCTTATCTTATCTTATCTTATCTTATCTTATCTTATCTTATCTTATCTTATCTTATCTTATCTTATCTTATCTTATCTTATCTTATCTTATCTTATCTTATCTTATCTTATCTTATCTTATCTTATCTTATCTTATCTTATCTTATCTTATCTTTGAGCAAATCAATCAAATGCAATGTTGAAAGAGTGACATTTTAAGACCCCATGTTCACTTTTCCAAAACAGATTTCTGCACGCTGCATGTCTTTGGAATACCCGAAATGTATACTTTCATACAGAACTACAACATGCCGTTGGCTTATTTGTACATACTGTGTATGTCACCAACAGCGAATAATATTCTAGATTCATTCACCACTTATAAAGAAAGAATACATATTAACATACATCATGAAATGGGGAAAAACAGTAATGGACGGAAATTTAGAATGAACCAAGAATTTCAGTAAAATCTTAAAACCCACGAATTGCCTCGAATGACCTACAAGAGTACGGGTGACGTTACTTTCTTCGCACCTGGACTGAAAAGACGCCGATGTGTAAACACACTACCTCATCTACGACGTCCTTAAATACGTTATCGTAACAGATGATAATGCTTACAGAAACCGACACAGATTTACTTACCCGGGAACCAAACAAATAGCTTACATAGGAACCAAACAAATACGCCACTAGCTTACCCAAACCCTCGAGTACGGTCTCATAAGGTGGCAGACGTATTTACCCTGGATTACAATCCGGATTATCCCAATATCTCGTAATGAGATTAGCACAAATTGCTGGCCTAATCTCACCATACAGCCTGTCAACACTTAACACAGGTATCAGTGCAATTTTTAATTAAATGTGCATATATTGTCTACTTAACTGGTCATTTCAGAAGCAAAGGTTATGCAAGTATAAAACGTTCTTCATTCCATGTCAAGTAAGTTCAGAAAACCAAGCAGTTAAGGGTATATCTATATGTACCAATTACTTAATTATGTACCATTGTACTTTTTTTTCAACAGAACACTGAACTTAATAAACTAAAGTTCGCTCAGCAGAGAACACCGATCATTACTGATAATTGATCTCTTTTTTTTTATTTATAGTGATCATTTTTTATCTACATTGTATATTGATCATTTTTACATCTCTATAGGCATATAAGTCTTTTGTTTTTCTAGCATTTTAACTGTTTCTACAACACAGATCTCTATGTCTTCCAAAGTAGAGCAAGTTACATGTACATTGGGTACAGTATATGCAATAGGTGAAGACCGGACTCATGATCCACCGATCCCGGTCCATCACCGATCCCGGTCCATCACCGATCCCGGTCCATCACCGATCCCGGTCCACCACCGATCCCGGTCCATCACCGATCCCGGTCCATCACCGATCCCGGTCCATCACCGATCCCGGTCGATGGTCCGCTGTTGTAACTTCCGCATAATGTCAATGAACGCAAGTCCAATCTACAGCACCGCCAAATATTCTGATATGGGATTAAACGCCATCATTAACACAAATGTAGATTATAGGGTATATCAAGGATTTATTAACTAATGCATTGGTTATATGACACCAAGCGCTACCCGCATATAAGCAGAGGTATATATCTGAATAAAACTACATGTCTATCTTTAAGATATTAGTAAACTTAGCCTGATCTATCAGGGGCTCGAACCTACGGCACAAGCACGGAAATGTTAGTGGTTTTGTGATAGCGTCTTGGATTACTAGTTTCAAATAGATTGTAAGACAAGTTCTCACAACTTCGACAACGGACGCTCTAAGAATGTATTGGTGGATCAAGTACAAGCTATAGCTGGTGGCATGATGGCGGGGGAATTAGTAACGTGGCGGCCCATTCCGATTGTTTAAAGGGATACACGGCAATGTTGATGTCGAAATTTACTCATGCCCACGACACAAAATCAACCTTTACACAGCCATACGGAGATAGCAATATGAGAATAGTAACCAAACGAAATTAAAGGTCTGCATATATTGCGGATATTCTAATTTTTGATATTTGTGATTATCTAGGTAATTTTCAGAAAACTGAAATAGTTTGGTGAAACTAACTAAAATTGCCTTATGTGTTTTTAAAACGGTCACAAAGGTTTGTATAACGTTGATCGTGAAAGAGTAAATCTTATACAAATTATACTCTATGTCGGAAAAATAATATATCTAAATTACAAGATACACCAGTCTCTGGACCCTTGTCAAACCAACCTTTTCAAGTATTTTGTATCTTACTGTGTTTACTTGCCGAATCCACAAAACCTATTTACGCCCCACCCCCCCCCCCCCCAAAAAAAAAAGAAAACAACTAAAAAAACAACCAAAAAACCCAACTAATTTCGCACTCAAGTATACGAATCACCGATACCGGCGAATTTACTGATAACCTGCCAACTACCACCTGCACCGACTCGTGGCACTTGTATAGTGTTTTCACTTGTTTACGACAAAAATAATTGAAAATAATCCCAAACATAAACTATCCTATATCGTTTTATTACCGCGACGACAAATTTGAATACAATTATACTGTGACAAGTGTGCCCAAACAAAAACCGGTGTTGACCATACACAGGTATTGACCAAAAACAGGTACCCTAAAACATCGCTATTGTATAGCTCAAGTGAAAAAAACTTTTTGTTGATAAGAAATGAAATACGTTTACTGACGTTGGCTGACACATAGTGTATATTATATTAAGATTTGTAATTCCGACATTCTGTGAACATATTTCGTTTAATAACAGTGTAAACATAATTTTATACTGTGGTTCATTTAAAAATAAAATAAAATTAAAAAGCAACAATACACGATACTTCAATGGGGTCATATTAGACGGTGTCCTGTTCTTAACGCATATAAAGTATATGACCCTGGATGTGCTCGAACCCATGACCTTACCAGTGACCTGCAAACAGCATCTTGAATGTTCACAAACATTTAAAGGTACACTAGCTCTTATTACGGATTATTCGTATTCTACAAAACAACGTATTAATTAAAATAATGCCTAGGTATGCATGTAAACACAATATTCTATTTTGAATAAAATATAACCATTTATAATATACCAAAATCAATTCAACGAAAACATACGTCGTTTTTTTTTCATGTGTGACGTGTACGTTTTTTTTGTACGCCCCCTTAAAACAATCTGAAAAGTTTGTTACTCCTAAATTAAACTGACCAATCAGCGTTATATGAATCATATAATACTGGAGCTACTAAAATAATAATTATTGTTCTACTACAAAATTGTGTAACGTTGCTGCTCAAAGGCACACTGTTATGCACGACTACATCGAGAAAAAAATGCATTTTAGTCTTATTTGTCTGTGGCTGAACATTATGTCATGAACAAATGAACAAGACACCATGTCGGGCAGTAGCTAGAAATGTATTGTATTGAATTGGATTATGCCTTAATCAAACCTACCAATCGGGTTCAAACCCGAGTCTCAACATTGTAAGCGGGAAATTGTGATAACCACCGAATACGATTATGTTGATTGTCCCATAATTTCTCATTTTCCATTTATATAAATACCACGGAAATGCCAAAGTTTTAATCTGGGTCTCTTGCCACTGAGGCAGGTTCGAGTCCAATTCGAATAACTATTTTAAATGGGATAGTTTTCCATATATCTGAGCTTCTGCACATACTCATATCATGATAATCTCGTCCATTTGTTGATAACTCACGCGTCATGTGCTATACCCCAGTGGACAAGCCGGGAATTCCGTACCTTTTCCAAAAAACCATAGCACCTCAGCGCTTACCAAACTTTGACGTCATTTACCTTCCGCTGCAGCAACCGACCAATCGGCGTGCTCTTATTCCAATGCTATATAACAGACCAAGGGCCGTTCTATAATCTGTGTGGTGCCATTTAGAAAGACACTTTATCCGCATTAGCTTAGTACTGATTCTACACAGGAAAACTGTAATTTGTTTAAATTGTAATTACGCCTTTCACAATCGAAGTCAAATAAAGAAGGTAAAAAAAAGTCTACATTTATATACACATGTCTAAGGTAACCCCCCCCCCCCCCCCCACACACACACACACACCTCACACGCCTCTCTCTCTCTCTCTCTCTCTCTCTCTCTCTCTCTCTCTCTCACACACACACACACACACACACACACACACACACACACACACACACACACACACACACTCTCTCTCTCTCTCTCTCTCACACACACACTCATTACAACGATATGCCATATATAATCTGTGTTGAAAGTGGCCCAAAACCAATTTATAATGTTCTTAATCAGCCATTCTCTTAATAAGTAAGTAACAGCTGCATTGCATATTATGTGTCTGACATACTGAGAAAGTTTCCATTTCAGTAAGCTTAATATTGGCACGTTCAACCATGAGAATGGGGATTAAGTTGTGGGGGGAAATCCCCACATTGATTCAAATATAATGCCAATATCAAATACCGTTCGGTTAACCGCTCATTTAGCCTACCCATCGAATAATAATAATTAATAAAAGCAATAATTGTCCATTCATTTTTTCTCTTTCCTCATTTTGGAGGCATGTTTTCCTCTTTAAATATCTGACTAGAACTACATTTAAGTTATTTCCATTTTTCATCTTGGTAATTTTATTGCCACGTTTTTTCCATCAAGGCAATTTTAAATGACATGTTATACGAGTATTGTATTGTGTTACAAAACACAAGGTAACCAAAATGGCCTTAAGAACTCTTTTTTTTAACTTAAAGAAAAACAAGAACGAAAACGGATCACTATCTACTATAGGGCAATTTAATCATTATTGATACGTGTTCATCATAATGAAATATTTTTGGAATGGGCAATCACTATTTTCATTATTGAACTTCACGACTTTTTTTAATATTTCCGATGATAGGTTAATAATGTTTTTTGATAAAAAATAAACATATATATGCACTACAAAACTCCACTTTTTTTTTAAAAAAAGAACTAAAAACAAACAAAAAACAAAACAAGAAAAAGTAACTACACACACATTTGATTTATCTGAGATATCGGTTAGGATCAGCTTGTATGTTTTGTTTGAGTCAAACATTCAGCATATAGCGCATATTTAACGAATTACCATCATATTACCTTTAACTATTCATTGTATAATATGTTTTGTTCATTTCTATGTTTATCAAGTTCCTTATTTAATACCATTTCATACTGAACGGAACAGTATCGTTATCTGAAGTTTTTTTTTCTTATTGAAGTCAAATTGCAAGGAAATTGCTTCGATACTTTTTGATAAATTACATAAAACGCCAGGTACATAAAATGCCAGGTGGCGGGTTAGCTGTTCCATTCAGTATACGTGCTGCTCTCCGATACTGGAGGAAATAAAGAATGTGTATCTTACGAGTTCCCAGTGTGTCACCGGTACGAAACATTTATTTAAAAGATAAGCTTTAATCCCCAAGTTTAAGCCATATAACGTCTAACTATTATTTATACACATTGTAACCGACATAATCATTGCCTTACAGCAATGCTCGGATAAGTTAATCATTGCACAACGGCATAATATGTATTTGTATTATACATTTATTGAAACGTATTCGATTAATTCATTGATTTAAAATAGGCAAGAGCCAGCTAAGCTGTACGAAACATGCATTTTCTGTGGTTTAAAGGTCAGCAAGGCAACTTTGATCACCGTTTACACTTAACACTGTTTGATACATAATGGAATTAAATTACCCGAGTACATATGCGTTTCTATATAGGAAAGGATCATCATTTTGGTAAATGTGTGAAAGGTATCCTATTTCGCTTATTCTGTCCGGGAGCTTGCTGCCCCAAATGTTGGTTCAGCAAGGCTGTCGTAGGTGCGTTTTGGTGTGTTTTTAGGGACCTGGTTATCATAAATATTAACATTGAATTCACTGTTTTTTTAACCAATAAATTGATACCATGATGTGAAATATCTAGATCATATAATTATTCAATAATTTTTGTTGCGAACTTATGGTTTACACCCCTACCACATTAGGAGTCTGATTTTTATTACATTCGGCAGTTGACCTTTTTTGATTTCTTAGAAAACAGTGTAGACACGTGCCTACAGTGCCTATAGGAAGCTACGCCACTGGATATGTACTTCTTGTTCTATTCATTTTCTATCATGAACTTTTGATTTTAAGTGAAAAAGGATAGTACTGTAATGTTTCACTATATATACAAATTTACAGGGAAAAAATGCCCATGTTAGATCCAAAGATAAGGTCCCAGTTTTTTTACATTGCGTTCTCTGCTGAATGACCACGTGACGGGCCACATGAATTGTGTGGCAGTAGGGAAAATATAACAAATACAAATGTTCCACGATATAAATTTTCAGACGAAAGAAATGAAAGATGAAACTCACAATTTCACAGTATCACTGAATGTTTTGTAGCATTGCTTAAGGACAACAGGCGGCGTATAGAATACGGTATTGACCGCTAAGAGGTAGGGACATATAAACAATTAAGTCACTGGTTCTACTAAGAAAATAACTCGAAGGAGCTTTACAAACAGATATGAGCTTATTTTGGAATCGAGTTAAAATAAATTTGTACAAATGAAAGAATTTGCTTTTGCTATCATCTTGTTTCGACTGAATTTGATAGTTTACATGAAATATTATAATATCATTATAAAACAAAAATGCCAATACGTGTTCGTGAGTTCGTACTCCACGACTGACCACAGTTTCGGTAATGAATGGCCATGATCTTTATTCTAAGACCATGCACCTCCCACCAATGAATGCATAGGGAAGTAGTCAGTGACATGTAGAGATAAGGTGCGTTACGTACGGATTAAGCGTCTAGCACATTCCAGGAACGGTGATTAGGTGCACCTACCGCCATTATATAACTAAAATGCTGTTGAACAAAGCACCAAATCCCTCAAAGGAAAATAAAATATATATATACAAAATAAAAGAAACGTAGCATACAAACACACACATGTTGTAAATTTCCCTACAATCGAGTGCATATGTGTTTTAAAAACCGCCCACTTTGCCATGATTAGATATTTATATATATATATACATACATATACCTGCATACCAACTGGTATTCGGTGTTAATCAGATAAACGTGTTCAAACAAAACACATTTGAAAGTTTAAACCAGATACAGTATGTAGTCATAGATGTTTTTGAAACATCTATATTTACACAGTCTTATCGAGTTATCAAGTATAACAATAGATCGCAATTAAATATCCTATTTCTTTCATTTATTTCACCAACAATTGTACGCCGACACCTTTAATTGACCCAATATTGCAATACGAGCTCGTAAAATGTATTGATACGACAATGTTATTCAGAGATAAAATATTTTATCTAGTTAATGGCCGATAGGCGCTACAACAAAGGTACATTTAAACTGTGTATTAGATAGCAGATGTATAGTTATATTATTTGGTTACACATACGGGTATGTGTGTAGGTTCAGTGATTATATTTATAAATATGCGGTAATAATAAAACATATTTCCGATTGTATTGTCACAATGTACTTCCATTTTGTAATATAAACGCATACAAAATACAATTTGATGTAGTCATAATTCTCGCCGTTCAGATAATTATCAATTAACACTGCCCGTTTCTTACTTTTTTTCGTAATTTATTATTTTTGATAATCTATTCTCTTTTTTTTTAAAATATAAGTTGCAATAGTAAAGTATTATAGGACCATCAACAACTTTAATAGCACCATAACCGTTACAGCAGCAGCAATAGCGGTGACAGCCAATAATACTAACTTTCCGTAAACTTTTCCCGCTATAAAATCGCCTATATTGCACGGGAAATTATATATTATATTCATTTATTACAATTTCTTTTTTAATTACAACGGTGTAGTTTGCCAATTAGCGTCGCCCCTGACATTGTGTAACAAAATACTTTCTTTTCTTAAGTAAAACACATTTCATTTGAATACACAGGGATAAGTACATATCAAAGTATCATAATAAAAATGCGTTTAAATAACTTACCTCGTTATACAAACGTTCCGATATTGTCTAATGTCGTATTTGTCACATTTTATAGCCATATATATTTCAATTACTTGTTGCAAACATTACAGTTTCATATTTTCTTGTCAGTTCAAACACAAGTCGTATTGTTTGTAGTCTTCATAAAAGACTTTCATATACAAAGAGTAACTCTATACAAAACTTTAGTAGATTGACAGCAAAGCGGCCTTAACGACAGGGGAGGTAATCCCATAAAATCAACCATTATTGGTTTTCAACACACGAGAGTAAAACACGCACCTGCTTTTCGTAAATTTGCAATTAAACGATTAACTATATTTACGAGATTAAGCACGTTAACTAATTGCTTTTAAAGTTAAATACCAATTGAAAAAATAACATTTTACATTTTTAAATATTCTTCTCACTTAATACTCACATATTGACGTGCTCGTACCCCTCCACACACGCGAAGCTATTGAGATAGCGAAACAATATTTTATAGTTCTTATTTAATCAAGGAATTATATCAGTCATTAACCCTGTGTGGTTCCGGCTAAGAATAGAATCAATGCCGATCTCTGCAGAGGGATGGGAGTACTCCGAATGGGTGTCATGTTCATTTTATCATTTTTTGTCATGTTCACTATTGTGGTTTAATTATTAATCCCCTGTGTGGTTTCAGGGAGCTATATGAGTGATGGCAAGAATAGGACCACTGTGGCTCATACATGTCGTAAGAAGCGACAATTTGAGTAATACGATAGAATTTGCTGAAACTCTGCAGATCTGCAGGTTTCAAGGTTCTAGGTTAATTATGCATAATCATTTGTCGGTATATTTTTTTTAAATCTGTATGTTAATTTGATGTTTTTGTACATGTAGAGTGAACCTGGAATCTTCCTTCCTGATGGCGTCGAATAACCTATAATGCGTTGGTACGCCGTAAAACCTTATTCATTCATTCATAGCAGTCATTGATTGAATACATTGATTAATTTCCGATAGTTAGACAACTTATTTTGTAAATGTAATCTATACCACTATTAATTACTAGCGGTATTTGGGCGGAGTCAACAATCTTTTGTGTCAATCAAACAAATGTGGTGTAAAACTCTATTTATCATTTTTAATTCGCAATAGTTTTTATTCAGGACAAAAACTGATAAATGATTGTTAATAAGGAATGTTAAACATTTTAATAGCCTTACTCACGGCCATTATTCACGTGGTTCATATGACAGGACCAACACAATCTGATCACCTCGGCCTTAATGCTACGCAGGTGTAACGGAATACCCGATGTTTCACGATTGAGGACAAACACATATTCGGAGAGTTCCGTCATCCTGAGTAAGAAAAATATTAATAATATCAAGGACTTGTATAGAAGGATAGGAAACTTGTTATCACTTTACTAAATATTGATGAATAAGCATGCGAAGAATTAATGAATTGCAAATTAATAATTAAAATTGCAATGCATTTGCTTTCTGAAAAAAATGTCTATGTCTATGTCATAAAATGTAAGGCGTAATGTAACCTTAGATATTGTATAAGGTTTTATACACGAAAAATGATCTTGGATTTAATATACTGCAGTTTAAAGTCAAATTTCAAGTACTGTCCTCGATTTTTTACTTGCAATATACAAATTTTGTAATCATAAGTATTTCAACAATTGTAAACACAATTTCATAGGAATGGTCTCGTTTTGTAAAAGAAAGAATTTTAATTTGTATTTCTGAGATGAATGGAAGTTAAGATATTTGAATACGCGAGCGTTCATAACATCCGAATCAGTTGCTTTTCATTCTCTATACAAGTCCCTGAACCAATTTACATGCAATCAAGTGCCTAAATGAATCAATTCCAACAGTGCGATACGATTTTTGCGGGGAAAAAATAGCGGAATATTTCACATACACTGTAGATATGAATCAAGGGCTTGTTGATGAATGAATAAAAAGTATACTTACACCGCAATTTGTTTTGATTTTAATGATTGAAATAAATCACCACTGCGAGTGTTTTAATTAAAAAAAATAAAATTGCTGTAGAAGCTTAATGATAAGGCACACGCACAACAAGAAAAAATGTCCGTCACGTTCTGGACCACCAACTTTGCGGACGCAACTCCTCCTACAGTTTTAGCCCGATTCGAATGAAAATTGCTGTATAGTGCATGGTCTAAACATTTCGCACGTGGTCTTGATTAAATCATTTTTATGGAGACTCTTTGTTCTTTTAACTTACCTAATACTTTGGACAAACTACCTTGCTGACGTAATTACTCCCACAGTTTTAACACAATTCAAATGAAACTTGCGGTGCAGCAGGTACATGGTTTGAGTAGGCCGGCCTTTGTGTCTGTGGTATCGACATTCTGATTATATTTTTTATTGAATTGTCTCTTTGCACTTTCAACTTAGTGTTTACGTCATACTTTGGACCAACAACTTTGCGGACGCAAGTTAGCCAACGTTTAACCCGATCCACGTGAAACATGCTGTAATTAAATTAATTTTCATTGAGTTGTGGCACTTTGTTATTTCAACTTAGATTTTACGTCATACTTTGGATCAACAACTTTGCGGACATAACTCCTCTCACAGTTTTAATCCGATTCAAATGAAACTTGCTGTACAACAAGTACATGGTCTGAATATGTGCCTGTGATATTGGCACTCCATATAGAAAAGAGGCACATGAGGGCATGAATCGCTCTACTGGCAACAAATGGACAGATAAGCATTTCAGGAATTATTTTATAACTTTCTCTAAAATTGTTGGGTTGTTACTCTCCTGCACAAAAAATTTGTTTTATTTATGTTTAATGTGTAAAACTGTGACCCCTGTGATGACCTGGGACGAGGCTTGAACAAGCATTTAACGTTTCCCTTAAAATTTGTTTATAATCCCTGTGGCGGGGTATTTGTGTCCGAATGATGTTGGTTCAATAACTTGTCAAAGATCTTGTGGTGTATAACTGCTGTGCAAGTTTGGTTAAGATTCAATGAAAAATGAAGGTGCTATCGCATCTACAACATTTTCCCTATATAACTCTATGTAAAACAGTGACCCTGTGGCGGCCTCAAATTTGACCTAAGGAACCCGACTTCAATAAATCTTTTAGGTGACCTCAATGCAATGCTACATGTAAAATATATATGGTCTAGGCCTTAAACTTTCAGAGGAAATGTTTATTAAAGTTTGGCTTAAAATGTGCTTATAAGCCCTGGGGATGTGTGGTCGAATCACACTGGTTTAAAAAACCTGTCCGAGAGCTTGTGGTTATATAACTGCTGTGCAACTTTGGTTAACATTCAATGAAAATGAAGGTGCTATCGCGTCTACAAGAAAAAAGGTTAACGGACGGACGATAAATGATGGACGACGGACAATTTACCATGATATAAGCCCTGCTGGCCTTTGGCCGGTAGAGCTAGAAATGATGGTCCTATAACGCCTACAACATTTTCACAATGTGCTTATAAGTCCTGTTGCAGCGGGGGCATTTATGGTCTAATCCAGAACTGGTTCTAGATCTTGTGGTGATAGAACTGCTTTGCAAGTTTGGTTATGATTCAATGAACAATGGTGGTGCGCCTTCTTTTTATTTCATACAGGAACTGTTATTTTTATTTCATACAGAAACTGTTAAGACAGAAAACAAAATCGTACCATAACAACTATGAATTATGTATCCTTTATTTGCAAAATTAGGTATATACTACTGGTACATACAGAGACATGTATTTACATGCATTAAATATATACAAAATTTCTTCTCACATATTTCAAAATATCACCATATTATGTATAAAACAACACCGTATTACAATATTCCAGTAACAGATAAAACCATATCACAAAGTCTTACAGACACAATTATATTTAATAAAACAATCAACGAGACCTCATCACAGTTAATACTAAGTACGTCAAGCAAGCAAAGTATTTGTTTTTCATCGTTTTCACTGAAACAAGTCCATTTCTTTAATATTTTAGAAATCTCTGTTCATCTAGATCTGCCAATGCAATATCAAGACCTAAATTTGTCAAATGAACGATTTGGCCTTATTGGTAAATCAGACTCACCGAATACAAAAACATGGACCTGTCAGTTTAATATGTAATTTACATATGTCAATGACCAGGCTCCTGTTTCACAAACATTTTTCTTAAATTTTACTTAAATAATACTTAAAAACTTGACTTAATTTTGACTGGTTACATTAATATTCTTGAATCAATATCAATGAAACCAAATGCAGTTTTTCTAGAATCAGTCTAATATCATGATCACCTGGATGCTTTTTTTAATCTATTTTTTTTTAAATATTTCAGTATATACATATATATGTACTTAAATATGCATATACATATATAAATACTGGTGATACAGAAGGCTGATTTTGACACTGTGCTTAGATCATCAGGCTCCTGTTTCATCAACATTTACTTAAAAAACTTATATCCAAGGAAAGCAGCCAGGTGATCATGATTTTAGACTGGTTCCATGAAAACTGCAAACTGTTTCATTGATATTGATTATATAATAGATAAATAACCAGTCAAAACTTAGTTTTTAAGTATTTAAGTAGAATGTTGGTGAAACAGGAGCCAGGGTAATAGTGGAAGCACTAAGAGAATAAAAAGAAATGTTTGATATAATCTAAAAAGTAATTCTTAGAATTATTTAGTTACCTGCGCTTCCCACTCTATTTACATAAAATATTAATAAAGTAGATTTATTATTCAATATATTTAAGGTAGGATCTTATTTTACCGAATGCTCATATTAAAGAATGTTGGTATTAAGAATACAGGAATGTAGAAAGTTCTGTGTACATGGATTAGAACAGTTTCACAATAGTTAATGTCCAATTGTCTCGGTTAAGATATATGGACTCATCATAACAAAGTCGTAATAAGTTTTATACCAACTGAATATCTCAATATCTTGAAATTTTGCAACTGATGGAATTTTAAACTTTCTGGCATCAGATTTAAAAAAAAAAGTAATTTTATAAGAATGCCAAAGATATCTTTTAAAATAATCCTACAACCCAAAATAAATGATCCCCAAAGCTAATGAATCTCGGTGGCTAACATAATACTTTATCTGAAAAATGTATCAACTGAAAACAGTGTGTAATATTTGTATACTGGTAATAATTTCAGCTGTTTTTATTTTTTTGCTGTTTTTCTTAAGATGCACAAGTTAAGCAATTAATAATAAATTTAACTATATAAGATATATATAATACATACACTGATTATAAAAAAAAAACATATTAAAAGTTATTATAAAAAATTAAAATATTAACCTACAGTATATTATAAGACATTGCACTAAAAAAGGATAAGATGCACATTTCGACTATGAACATATAAATTGTTTTAACATAATATAACTATAACAAATAACATGTACAAAACATGCAGTTTGCATGGTCTACCTCCCTGTAACTCAAAATACATTTAGGCTTGTCAGCATAAAAACATTGCTGAAAGCTGTCAGTTGTCAACCATGAGTGTCAATAATGACAATGTGGACCCGGATCATTTGTATTGTTTGACGATCTGTTAATATAATTGACATCCCATCTTGCTTAAGTGAAATCAGAGACACATAACGAGAGATAGTAGTTGCAGGTCCTTGTCTAGATTTCAGGTGGCACATTTTGGTGTTTTTTTCAGATTTTACAAACACAAATCCCTCTGAAGAAACCAACATATTTTGAGGATTTTGGTATTTAAAGAAAGAACTTAATGGTAATTTGAGGTGGTAAAATATATCTTTTTTATTACAAAAAAAAAAAAAATCTTTCTACATAATATTTATATCTTACTATAATGTGTAGTTACAATGTTTTGTTAAAAACTAGTACACTTCTTTTTTTGTTAAAAAATAAATGTTGTAAAAAAATATTTTTTTTCAACCTGTAATACTTTTAAATTCAGAAAAACAAATTGAATAATTGATATAAGAAATAGCGAACATTTTTATCAAACTTTACCAGTACTTCGATACCAAAATCAAGCAAATGTTCAAAGAATAATTAAGAAGACCGTAAAAGTGTCGCCCAAAATTTCAGCCATGTTTATTAACTTGACATTAGCCTGCAGATCTCTCTGTAATTAAGTCACTTGTGGAATGGTGTTAAACACAAAGGTGGAATAATTTACAATAGAAATATTCATAAAGTTAATAAAGGTTTATTTAATAAAAGCATAATAAATTACCCGAAATACATCATTCAATACAACACAACAATGAATGTCCCTGTTACATGTATATATTTCATGATGGCCCACGCTTGTATTCCGAAAACAATCAAGTTTAACTTCAACCAATTTCTGTCAGTTGTCTATTAAACATGGCTATAAATGTTAATAAATAAAATTAAGTTTAAGATTAATTTATAATATACAGCATCTAATTATCATTTGTAACTAAATTACAAATGAGTTAGAAAATAAAGAAAGCGGCAATGTTAAGTGAGAAAGTTACTTTAGTTTAACAAATGGGCACATAAGCTGAGTTAGCAAATCCCTTTTAAATTTATTATTTTGGTACGTTATGATATATGTCATTACGGTAGTGAAACCTCCGTGAGTATATCTCAGCATGATATATTGGACCCTTTAAAAGTTATATTTTGCTAAATTCTAAAATTAAATAACAACACCATAATAAAATTCCTGTAAGTATTGAGGTATACAATTTTTCATCATTTGTAAACAAGAGGGCCACAATTGCCCTAAATCACTCACCTGTGGCAGAGGAGACAATGCCAAAGACAGCAATTTTTTTGCAGGTGCTAGAGTGCACACAAGGTCAAATATTGCATTTTTAATGTTTCAAGGGCCATAACTCAGACTTTAATAATCCGATTTGGCCAGTTCAAGAACTTGTCTAAGATATTATGGCTATATAACTACTGTACAAGTGTGGTGAGGATCAAATGAAAAATGCTATTGCTACAGTGCATAGACAGTCAAATATTACATTTTTTTAATGTTTCAAGGGTCATAACTCTGACATTAATAATCCGATTTGACCAGTTCAAGAACTTGGGCAGGATATTACTACTATAAAAGTTTAGTGAAGATCCAATGAAAAATGTGAGTGCTAGAGTGCACACAACAAAAAAATTCACTGACAGACAACGGAGGACAGACAACAGATGATTAGAACAGCTTGCTCAGGTGGGCTAAAACAATTGGTAATACAACCTTACAAGCGATTATAAAATGCAAACTTTATTTTAAAAGAATTGTTTCTCTCAATAATCACACATAACCTAAAATGATAGCCCATCGTCCCCATGGTATAGGATTAGTAGTCCTTGCCCCGCAAGAACTGCCATGACATTCTTAAGAATAATTTTTTATCTATAGTTTAAACTGGTTGGCAGTTAGACTGTGATTCATTCAATATCAAAATGAAAAAAAAAACTGTACCAACTATTCCATCTTTTACATGTAAAAAGAGAAGTGTCTGTGTAAAATTTGAACAAAATTGGCTAATAATTTAATATGAACACAAACACTGTTAACAGAATGATGGTGTCATATCCATTGCCAACAATAGGCAGGGTTGCATGGCACAGTGGCATATAATAAGTGCTCATTGACATTTGAGCCATATATGCATGAACAAATATATCGTTTAACATTTTACTTAAATTTTCAGCACAAATTTGAGCCAAGCATGAGAATAATTTGAGAACCTAAGTGACAGTTCTTTTGAAAGAATGTTTTTTATAATGGCTTTCAATGCTATTTTAAACACATAAAAGGTTATACATACACTATTCAGTTTTACTAGTAAAGAAAGACCTTAGAATAAATCTGAGTGGAATCACCATCCTTCCGCAAACTGGCAAACTTTCTGATGTGAAGATTTTTGACCCAGCCAGGCTCGAACCCATGACTTCAGAAGTGAGAGTTAGGTGCTTATTACAGGACACTTGGCCATAGCGGACCTTCTATTAGAAGAGGAAGATGTAAGAATAAATCCAAGTAGAACCATAGTGATTTTCCTTCTGCAAGTAACTGGCTAACTTTCTCACATAAATTTTTGGACCTGGCTGGGCTTGAATCCACACCCTCAATGATGAGAGGCATTGCCTTAAACCACTATACCATGTGGACCCTCCAGGTACTATATACATGTAGATATAAACATATGTACATATAGATACTGGTCATAATTTGGACCACAAAGGACCCCTGATTAATATATATATCTTACACATACCCACATCACCATAGTAACTAAAACATCAATATAGTTCTATCAACATTACAAATATTGCATCAATGACACTGGTGTAGTCACTTGTAAGTAAACTTACTGGTCCATAGTGATGAACAAAAATAATGGTACATTGCAAATGGTTTTACTGATGAACAAAATTACAGGTCCATTACAAATGGTTTTAGTGATGAACAAAATTACTGGTCCATTGCAAATGGTATTAGTGATGAACAAAATTACCGGTCCATTGCAAATGGTATTAGTGATGATCAAAAATACTGGTCCATTGCAAATGGTATTAGTGATGAACAAAATTACCGGTCCATTGCAAATGGTATTAGTGATTATCAAAAATACTGGTCCATTGCAAATGGTATTAGTGATGAACAAAATTACCGGTCCATTGCAAATGGTAAAAATGATGAACAAAATTACCGGTCCATTGCAAATGGTATTAGTGATGAACAAAATTACCGGTCCATTGCAAATGGTATTAGTGATGAACAAAATTACCGGTCCATTGCAAATGGTATTAGTGATGAACAAAATTACCGGTCCATTGCAAATGGTATTAGTGATGAACAAAATTACCGGTCCATTGCAAATGGTATTTGTGATGATCAAAATAACTGATCCATTGCAAATGGTATTAGTGATGATCAAAATTACCGGTCCATTGCAAATGGTATTAGTGATGATCAAAAATACTGGTCCATTGCAAATCACTAATGGATATCATTTTGGCAATATGGGGTCAGAGAGTATTATTTAATAGGCATGATATATTGGGGAAAAAATGATTTTAGCCAATTTTAATTTTTCAAAAAATCCCCGATATACTCCCTTTAAAGTCTAGCAATATGGGTTCATAGATGGAGTTAAAGTAACATACCAGACATGGATTTTCATTTTTTCCCAAAAATTTCATCCTACATCCCGCCCCCTCCGTGTTTCTCCATATGACGAACAAATCATAAAATCTGACCGGTTAAAGTGACCATGGTAAAAAATGATGACAAACTAAATTAAAATGATTATTCAATGTGTTTGGTATGGAAGAAAAGAATCATTCATGACTTTTGTAGTTTAGGAAGAAAATACTGAAGTCAGTAAATACATCTTTCTTTACTTTTCTTCGTATACTATGTCTGCTGTAAAAACAATGTACCTGTATTCTCCTTCAGGGTGTAAAACTGGTCACATTTTGGAAGTCAAGCTTCCCACTATTAACTAATCTCTCTCAATTGACGGGAACAAAACATTTATTTATTATATCATTATACTTGACCTAAGGTTGTATAACAAATAAGGCACACAACTCATTCTGAGTAAGAAAAATAACAAAATTTTGCAATTATTTCCCTTTGCATTTTATGACACATATAAAATCTTCAAATTGTTGGAATACAGTCATCCACTGTCACAACTCGCTGAAAAAGCACCAACAGTCGTTGTTCTTGATATGGTGCATCCTGGGTAATTATAAAGACGTAATGACCCTGTCTATACATAATTTAGTAAGTATCGGGTACAATTACTGTGAGCATTGATGATACTTTGTAATTCTATGGCATGGAAAATCACTCAGGAACAGCAGCCTTTCTTTTCTGATTTCTCCTTACCATCTACTTCTCCGTCTAGGGTTATTTTGTCTCTATCTTTATCGTCTTCGGATTTCATAGCTGTGTCATTCGTTAAAACCTACAAATATATTCGTGGTTATGGTAAATCATGCATACACATGTACACTGTAAATGTATGTAAATGTCTGTGAAAAAAATCTTTGAATTGTGAATATAAGCTGGTATATTCAACATCATGATCACCTTTAAGGGTTAAATTGTTCATTTTATGCCTGATATGTAACCCAATGTATAATTTTTATTTATTAATAATTGCATTTTAAAAACACATATACTCTGAATAAGGTGCCAGCCGGACTTTTAACGTTCAAAGACAAACTTGATCATACTTCTAGAAATTTCCATGTAATTTTTCCTTTATTTGTCTAAATCATCTGTAAAGTTTAATGAATCATCTGTAAAGATTAATGATTTATCTGTAAAGTTTAATGATTTATCAGTAAAGTTTATTGAATTGTCTGGGCAGTTTAATGAATCATCTGTAAAGATTAATGATTTATCTGTAAAGTTTAATGATTAATCTGTAAAGTTTATTGAATTGTCTAGGCAGTTTAATGAATCATCTGTAAAGATTAATGAATCATCTGTAAAGTTTAATGATTAATCTGTAAAGTTTATTGAATTGTCTAGGCAGTTTAATGAATCATCTGTAAAGATTAATGAATCATCTGTAAAGTTTAATGATTTATCTGTAAAATTATTGAATCATCTGGACAGTTTAATGAAAGATCTGTAAAGTTTAATGAGACATCTGTAAAGTTTATTGAATCATCTGTAAAGTTATTGAATCATCTGTAAAGTTTAATGATTTATCTGTAAAGTTTAATGAATCATCTGTAAAGTTTAATGAAACATCTGTAAAGTTATTGAATCATCTGTAAAGCATAATGAATCAGCTGTTAAGTTTAATGAAACATCTGTAAAGTTTAATGAATCATCTGTAAAGTTTGGCATTATTTCAGTAGCTTTACAGCCATTCCTCAGACATTTTTGGCAACTTACAAACATTTGACCTACAAAGGTGACCTAGACCTTGAATATGAAAACCAAAACTTTAAGAGCAACATTATTTCCACATTGTCTGTTGGATATCAGTAGTCTGGCAGTATAGCTCAGCTATCATTAGTGTCTTACAAACTCTTGACTTTTAAACGTCACAACTGAGATGACATTAATGCATGGACACATTATCTCACAATCCACTTTCGTGGAGGTCAAAACTATAAAACTTTACTTGTATTGAAAATGATGACCCCCTCTTATCTGAATTTGAGAACCTAAGTCTAAGATTTAAACTCCTCCCCTAATCCCATCCCCTCAACATATACACACATGGGCTACCAGAAAATACCCAGGGTGCAGCATTCAGTTAAGTTAAACATGCTAACATATTTTCTTAGATGCAGACTCAACCTTAAACTAGCAACTTTAAGGAAGCAAACATATTAGCTGTTTAATAGTGCTTATAGCAGCCTTGGATTGCAAGGTATTTATTTGTGGTCTTGTAGAAACGTACACAACCTCATTAGGAAGTGGTTTTATTTATGTACATGTCCTGGAAACAACACATGGCACATGTATACCCATCCATCCATCCATACATACACATTGTTATCAAGTGTTTGTTACAACATCATCTCAGATATCAGATATCATATATGGGGGTCATGAAAACAATCTGCTGATAAAGAGTGTTACACCAGCTAGCTGTCATGTTAAAACAAAAGCTTTTATCAATAATAAATTCAATATATTTACTTTATAGTTTGATAGCTAATAACATACAACTTTTGAGTTTGCTGGATTGTCTGGTTGGACTAAGCATCACTTTTAAAACATTGTTTGTAATAAAAAACAAGTCCGACTACCAAACCCCGTCCCATTCCATTTAAATGACACTCAGCTGTAGTCTGAAAACTGTGATGTCATTTGAATGCTGAGTCTCAAGCAAAAGACAGACGGACGGACGGACGGACGGACGGACGGACGGACGGACAGTTGCTGTAATAAAATAAAACACAAATCACCTGAGTAACAAGAAACCTTGCAGCTTCATCAATATTTATATTTTCCTTGGCAGATGTTTCAAACCAGCCTATAAACCCTCGTTCCTTACAGAAGTCGTCAATCTGTGACGTGTTGTTCATAAGTCCTTCCTTTGGCTGATCACACTGTTATGAATATAGAAACAAAGAGGATCATAATGTTGGTACCTGAAGATGCAGAAACTAACCGTGGCTGGTTGGCAAATAATTAAATCACCTTGGCAATGTTTTGACAAGAATTTATCGCTTCCTGCAGACCCAGTTACAAAACTTCCATGGAGGATTGACCATTGGGTAGATATAGAGGTCAAGGTCATTAGGTTAAAAGTCAACAGAGATCTGGATCATCTCACCAACATTTACTCAATTAAGTTAATATTTAAAAGTTCAAAGCATGCCTGAAGACAGACAGACAAACAGCCTGCATGTACACATTTGTTATTAAAATAATTAAAATCATTGGCAAAAATGACATTATGCTCGGCAAGAATGTTGCATAATATATTTTTGGCAAATCATTTAAACAGTTAACAAATAAATGCAAAGCCCTTGTTCAGGAGAAGACCTATTACGTTGGCTTGGCAACGTCTATCACCTTCAGTGTGTGGTGCTGTTAAGTGTTTACCTTACTTTAAACAATTGTTTAGACATCACAATGGTGTCTGCTAGAGATAGTAAGTGCTGCCACTAGAGAGTTATGCAATTATTAATCCATCAATCAATTCAATCAACAAATTCATTTTTGTTTGCTCAATTTTGTCATTTGTTTATTCCTTCATATTCCTTCATATTCCTTCATATTCACTCACTCACTCACTCACTCACTCACTCACTCACTCACTCACTCACTCACTCACTCACTCACTCACTCACTCACTCACTCACTCACTCATTCACTCACTCACTCACTAACTCGCTCACTTACTTGCTCACTCACTCACTCACTCACTCCCAATCAATCAATCAATCAATCAATCAATCAATCAATCAATCAATCAATCAATCAATCAATCCACCCATAACCAGAATATTTACCTTATTAGCTAGAAGAACACATGGTACTGGTCGACCGTCGGGAAGTTGAACTTTCAGGTCAAGGTCATTTTTCCATTTAGTGACAGCATCAAAGGTGGATGCCCGACCCAGATCAAATACAATAAATGCACCCACTGCCTCCTTGTAGTACACCCGGGTCATGTTACCGAATCTTTCTTGTCCTGGGATGAATGAAGTAAAACAAGGAGTTTGGTGTAAGGTGCTATAACACAAGCAATAAATGATCCCTTATAGTACAGCAAAAATGAAGTGCATGATGTTCAAACGTCAATAAAACGATTATCTATGACCACATGTGTCTTAACCCTTTACTCTATACAGACGCCTTTGGACACCTCTAATATAGAAGGCTTTTGAATTATTGGGTGAATTATGTTTATATTAACTGACAGAGTGGAAAACAGTGCAGGAATTGTTCAGATTGCTCATTACGAACAATCTGAACTCTTCCTGCACTGTTTTCAAAGGCTTTCTGTGATTTGTACGTGAAAACGCGTATCTATGGAGTAATGGGTTAGAATGATTGTCATTTAGACATCTGTATTGACAATAGTTATAACTGTTTTTTCACCAAGTTAAAATGCAGGACTGATATCCACAAAGATTCTTAAAGGGCCACATGACAAAGTCGAAATCAAATTTTACTCATCATCAGCAGTCAGGCCTGGCTTGGGGCTGCCGGTAACTCTTCAGACTGTCAACTCAGGGGTAGTGAATTCAAGACCCCGTCTCCCCGCAGATACTTTGATAATTGTCATGAACTCTGTTTTATGACTTATAATAAATCTACCACTTGTGAATATATGGAGAGTATTATGCTTAGTACTGTTTAACCGTCTAGCATATCCCAGAAACTACGATAAATGAGTTAACCACCATTAAACAATTGTTAAAAAACCCGGCAAACCCCCCAAACAAACATACATACCAAATCAATCTTAAGATCCATGAAGATATTAATCGTCAATTACTGCTTCCCTTTTAACAATTTTCATTTATAAAAGTTGACTTGGTCAAGGAACAAAATCATTGTTAAGTAAATTTATTCAGTGTCAGTTCCCTATCAAGAATATTGAAGATTTAAAAATAAAATTTCCGCTCAAGTAGATCTGTCCTCTAGACATTACTTATGGAACTATTTAAGCATCAACACTGGCCAATAATACAGTCACATGATTTATAAAAATGTATATAAGCCCATTATATATTAATTGCTAGATTATCATCCAAATTTTTCTAAAAAACGGGGAGTGTGGGAGGATTTTATTTTTTATTTTTAAAATATTTTATGTTTTTTTATGTTTTTTATTATTATTTTTTTTTATGAAAATAAAAAGGGTCGGGGCAGCATGAAAATTAGGGGGCAGGTGGGGATGATAATCTGGCAATGAATTTATTCTGGCCTAAAGCATGAAAGGAAAGAAATAGTAGTTGGCTTATGTGAAATATCAAATTAGTTTAAACTTATTTATTTTACTTCAATTGTGAAATAAATTCTTACAACGTAGACTAATCATGCTCAAAGTCTTCCTGGGTGTAACCAGTAATAAGCATCTGCGGAAAAAGTGCCTTGCTCAAGGATACCACACATAACCGTGACGGAGGATCGAACCCACGACCCTCCAATCTTGGGTTCAGTTCTCTACAACTAGACCATGGGCTCCAAAAATCAAATTAATACTGAAGTGGTATACTGAAGTTGTTATCCAGTGAATACCAAAGTGTTACACTGAAGTGGTTTTCTAGTGATTATAACTGACTATAATTTCACTCTGAAATTATCGAAAAATAATTCACTTGGAAATCTTCAAATTCATCAAAATGCATAAAATAAAGATAAACATTGAAATAATCATTTTGTTTGAATATTAGGCACCATTTTATGCTATTGAGAGCTAACAGACGATCGTTTAATTAACCTAATCACTCTTTCCTAGGATCCTTGATGGTTAACCAGTACTCGAGCACACCCATCTCCACAAGTAACTGATAACTTTCCCACTTGAATCAGCAGTAGGAGACAAATGACAATGAGATGCAATGTCATACATCAAATATCATGGATATTGTAACCCGGAGGGGATTCAAACTCACAATCCCTGGAAAGTCAGACGTGCTACCAACTGAGCTAACCGGGTTAAAGGAATTAAATTATAATTTTTTCAATTTAGCTTCAAAAGCATATACCTGCTATACACAGCCAGGCTAGCTAACTTGGGTCAGTAACGTGTCCAATGGGTTAGGAGTTCGAATCACAACCTGAATGTTCTACTCTGATGAGTCTCCCTCCTACATATGTGGGGAAGTAGTCAGTGACTTGCAGAGATATGATGTGTCTAGAATGAACTGACCACTAGCAGATCCAAAGAATGATTAGATGTACTTCAATTTAATAACTGAAATACTGATGAAAAATGGTGAAAACATAAAAACATACCTGCAATATCCCATAGTTGTAACCGGACTATAGTCTCTGCATCCCAGTTGATCACTTTCAATGCAAAATCTACACCTATAGTTGCCCGATAGTGTTGTGAGAAGAACTGATGCACGTATCTCTTGATGATGGATGTTTTCCCCGTACCAAGCTCTCCTATCACCAGGATTTTGTATAAATGCTCTTTCTTTTCTCCTCCGCCTGCCTGCAGTATAATACAATTTTACAAATATGTGTAAGCTACCAATACAAGAGGCTGCGGTTTCAATCCGAGACTCAACACGATGGCCCCCCTCTCCCTCAAAAACAAATCAGTCCCGATTCTACCCAGGAAATGCACACGTCAGAGCGATTCGTACAGCTCTGAGCTTACTTAAGTCATTGAGATAACACAATTTAGTATAATCTCATATATTACAATTATGATGAGGCTGATGTGAATCTGTCATCTGATTGGACAAAAAGCTGTCACATGGGATTTCAATGATTTTATCTGTCATTTGAGTATTGTGCAGCAGACACAAGCAATTGTACCCCACCCAATTACATTATACTGACACCAAGTTGACCAGACTTAGAACTATCTTCTAAATGCTGAGCACCAAGTGAGAAAGCTTCTTATACCATTACTCAAGTATTGGGTATGAACAGGCCGGGGATAGAACCCACTACCTTCCCCATGTGAGGCATGTGCTCTACCTCTATACCACTGATGCAGTTTTATGATAAGGAGGAAAACAACATTGGTCAACTTCATTTTCAACACAAAAGAGGAATACGATTGCTAAATTCTCCTCTGTAGAAATGGTATTTGGCTACTTCTTTGGTCTGCAACCAAAAGGGAAATCCTCTGTAGAAATGATATTTGGCTACTTCTTTGGTCTGAGAACAATAGGGAAATCCTCTGTAGAAATGGTATTTGGCTACTTCTTTGGTCTGAGACCAATAGGGAAATCCTCTGTAGAAATGATATTTGGCTACTTCTTTGGTCTGAGACCAATAGGGAAATCCTCTAGAAAAATGATATTTGGCTACTTCTTTGTCTAAGGAAAATGGTGGCTGGAAACAATAAAACATTCATTTCAGTTGATAAACTGCCTGCCTGATAAACATAGGTTTATCATGTAAATGCAATTTTATCAGGCACATGACGTCATTATGTATAATTATACATTTTGACGGAATCTACAGGATGTAACAAAAGTTTGATGGTGATATTCAATTCCATAAAAAAGACCGATTAGAAATTGAAAATTCAAACCGAATAAGCTATTATGAAACGTAACGTCATTCTATTTATAATTTGACTCATTCAATACATGTAACACTATTAAATCTAGTAAAAGTGCCTCTTTGTAGAAAGAATGAAACTCCGCATTAGAACTTTTTTTATTATTGAATTAGTGTAAAAATGCATCGTTTGCGGCCATTTTATGAAAAAGGGAGGTTACATTTAGCAATGTAACTTAGTAACAAGTATGGCAACATATGTTTTTTATTTTATTTTCTGATATAGTTTGTTATAGTGCTTCTTTGTAGAAAGAATGAAACAATTCTCTGCATTAGTACTTTTTTTATTATTGAATTAGTGTCAAAATGCATCGTTTACGGCCATTTTATGAAAAGGGAGGTAACATTTAGCACTGTAACTTAGTAACAAGCATGGGGACATATATATTTTTTATTTTATTTTCTGATATAGTTTGTTATGTTGCCTCTTTGTAGAAAGAATGAAACAATTCTCCGCGTTAGGACTTTTTTTATTTTTAAATTAGTGTAAATATACATTGTTAACGGCCAATTCTATAATCATAGAAATTTATGAAAATCACTGTATGAAATGTGAAACTCAAAATAGCATCATGACTTTTTCTGTTTTAGATACTTTATCTTTTGTTACATGAGCGACAACAATATTTTGTTGAAATATATCACTTTGTTAGTAAATTAAACAAGATTTAGAACTTACACCCATTTGCTGTTTTTTCTTTAAAAAATGTAAAACAGTGTAGTTTAAAAATAGTCATAGCAAAAAAAAAAAGCATGGTGACCTATATTTTTTTTGGGGGGGGGAGGGCGGGGTGTTTAAACTTGTCTTACTTCAAAGTACTTGTGTGCAAAATTTAAATAAAATCTCCGCGCTAGAACTTACTCGAAGAAACGTCTTTAAACGGGAAGTTCCATCTAAAAAAGAATGACATATGGTAGTTTCAAAATAGCGTATTGGGTTTATACCATGTCTAATATTATCAACTACATCTGGTTCGGCACGAAAAAAAAAAGGACTTGCTGAAAAAGGTATTTGATTTATTTGACTGACAGCGTAAGTCAGGTCAATTGAAATAATTTGTATGAAAAACTTACCATTATAAAACACGATATAGGTAAAACACTGAATAAGAATAAGGTCCACTTATATTGTAATCTTCAATAAAACAATTCCACACATGACAATTATGACTTATAATCTA
Organism: Panopea generosa; assembly: GCA_029582155.1. Lineage (NCBI taxonomy): Eukaryota > Metazoa > Mollusca > Bivalvia > Adapedonta > Hiatellidae > Panopea > Panopea generosa. The sequence goes on from CM055904.1 coordinate 36,777,454, forward strand.
TGTACAAATGAATTTATGACACATATATAGATATATATAGATATAAACATCCCTGAATAAAGATTGAGCACCCGCTAATCAGTGGATGATGAACTGAGGTTGTAATAAACAGAACAATTATTTATATATATATACACAATCACACACATTTAAAATATAGTCACTAGAGGATCAAGAAGGGAGGAGCATCCATTATACCCCTCCCCCACCCACCCCCATGCATTGATAATTTGCCAAACATACATCCCACTGACATGAAATATCGATTTGGGCCATCCTTAACCCTTTACTCCAAAGATACGTGTTTTACCGCACCAATCACAGAAGGCCTTTGAAAACAGTGGAGGAAGAGTTTAGATTGCTCGTAACGAACAATCTGAACACTTCCTGCACTGTTTTCCACTCTGTCAGTTAATATAAAATTCACCCAATAATTCAAAAGCCTTCTATATTAGGTGTCCAAAGGCGTCTATATTAGAGGTGTCAAAACGCGTATATATGAAGTAAAGGGTTAATAAAATATTTATTTGCTATGCTCCGACCCAGTATTTTTCATGTGGGAAGGTAGGTTGGTAGGTAATTATTTTGGCCAAATTTTAATTTTGCATAGTCATTTTAAAGAAAAATGGGCTAAAATCCTGAAAAAAAACAAAAAAAACACTGAAAATCTATAAAAATATTTGGGTAGCTGCAATTTTGAAGGTAGTAGCACGGCAAACAATTTATTTTTAAGGACAGCCTTGTTTGTAGGGAGGTTACGGTTTCTGGCCTTTTCAAGCAGTGTGTTTCAGTTAGGCCATTATAAATTAATTGCTAGATTATAATCCAAATTTTTCTTAAAAACAGGGATGGTGGGATGGTTTTATTTTTAAAATTTTAGCTGGTTTTTTAATAAAAATAACAAAAATATATATATTTTTTTATGAAAATAAAAAGGGTCGAGGTGGCATGAAAATTAGGGGGTGGGCGGGAAAGATAATCTAAATTAATTGCTAGATTATCATCCTTGCCTGGCCCCTAATTTTCATGTGCTGATTTAATAACATATTGCAGCAAAGCTTAAATTTGAGCTTAGTTTTCATAGAAATTAAAACTTGAATGGCAACATATAACATAATTCTGACTGGGTATTCAAACTATTTTTACATAGAAATCCACCCAAAATTTCAATAATCACATTGCCAGATTTTTGTAAATTCAAGCTGTAATTCATCTCTATCAAACTGATGAAATTATGCATTCAAGTTAATTTTTTTGAAAAAAGCTTATTTTTCACAGGGACTCAAGCTTTTTTCTCAATCACAACATAATGTGTGGCTGGTATTGGTAATCTCAGGAACAATAATTTAGAGTACCAGATAGCAAATGTTTGTCTGGTACTGGTAATCTCAGGAACAATAATTTAGAGTACCAGACAGCATATGTGTGTCTGGTACTGGTTATATCAGGAACAATAATTTAGATTACAAGACAGCAACTGTGTGTCTGGTACTGGTTATCTCAGGAATGATAATTTAGAGTACCAGACAGCAACTGTGTGACTGGTACTGGTAATCTCAGGAATGATTATTTAGAGTACCAGACAGCAACTGTGTGTCTGGTACTGGTTATCTCAGGGACAATAATTTAGAGTACAAGACAGCAACTGTGTGTCTGGTACTGGTTATCTCAGGAATGATAATTTAGAGTACCAGATAGCAACTGTGTGACTGGTACTGGTAATCTCAGGAACGATAATTTAGAGTACCAGACAGCAACTGTGTGTCTGGTACTGGTTATCTCAGGAACAATAATTTAGAGTACAAGACAGCAACTGTGTGTCTGGTACTGGTTATCTCAGGAACGACAATTTAGAGTACCAGACAGCAACTGTACGTCTGGTACTGGTAATCTCAGGAACGACAATTTAGAGTACCAGACAGCAACTGTGTGTCTGGTACTGGTAATCTCAGGAATGATGGTTAGAAGACTGGCTCCTGGTTCACCAACATACTTCAGAATGTACTTAAATACATGCACCTAAATAAAAAAAAGCATCCATGTGATCATGATTTTAGACTGGCTCCAGTAAAATTGCATTTGATTTCAATGGCAGTGAATAATATTAATGTAACCAGCAGTCAAAATTAAGCTTAGTTTTTTAGTATTTAAATAAATCTCCTCTCGTCGAGCTGGAGTGTTGTCTTGCACTCTCCCGGTGGTGAAACTGAAGTCTGACTGTTGTTACTGTTGAAAAAAGGGCCAAACCTCCATACAAAACAGTTAAGTTTGTGTTTAATACTGTTCCTGTGTGTTTTTTATCATTAAGTTAATGAATGCGGAAAGTTCTCCTGCCCTGTATGTATATGTGTATACAAGTTACAACTCATGTGACGATTACATCATACAGTTTATCATCTGTACATTGACTGTTTGTTGTATATATCTGAGTCAAGTACTAGTACTTTCATAGATATGCTAACTAGCTACTTAAATGTGTAAATCACATTTATTAATGGAGGGTGATTGTTTTTGTCTTGTTCAACAATTTTTCATTCATATAATAAGTACCTGATTGGCCTTCGAAAATTGCTGACACTTACACCTCATGATTTCAAATATATGTGAACTGAGTGAATAAAGGATATTGTATTGCATTTCTTCCAACAGAAAGTAGAACTTCCGCAACAGTAGCTAGTTTTAACTATGAATTAGGCCGTGACCTAATGGTTTGAATGGGATGGATTGAGAGCTTCGTATTCTTTTCTTGGCTTCATCATCATCCTCATTAATTATATCATTCCTTTCCTGTTCATACCCAATAATTTATAAACCCTTCTCACTAATAAGGCAATCACCCACATGTTTTTTTTTAAACAAAATCAAAATTAAACAAATATCAGTTAAATGTTTCTGGTTTGAATCTGTTTAATGCCAATAAATCCATTTAACCACTATTATAATAATAATAATAATAATAATAATAATAATAATAATAATAAAGTCTTTATTTAAAGAGGAACCACATTATACTGACACCGGGCCGACCAGACCTAGAACTTTCCTCTAAATGCTGAGTGTTAAGCGAGGAAGATTCTAGTACCATTTTTAGAGTCTTTGGTATGACCCGGATGGGTTGATCCTTCTGTGCCTGTAACCTTAATTACTAGGTATTAGCAATGTCATTTCGACTAGAACCAGTTTAAAGAATTATTAGAGATGAAGATATGCACAAATAAACTCCAAACTAATACTCACTAGCAAGTTTGACGATAATCAGTCAAGAAGTTTGGAAGCGGAGTACGACAATAATTACGAATAAAAATAATTAAAGGGCCATAACTATGCTTAAGCTGACAGAACAGAACGCAACAATGATAAGAGCAACTAGACTTGATATACTCCCAAACAAGTTCGGCCAATATCTGTTAAAAAGTTTTGGCGAAGTAGTTTTGACAATCAAAACAATCAAACGGCCAAAGCTACGCCAAATATACAGTCAAACCTGTGTAAGTGGTCACCTCTATTTAGCAACCATTTATCTTAAGCAGCCACATTTGATATTTCCCATTTCTATCCTTTCAGAGCAAATTGACCTGTATTAAGCATTAACCTGTATTAAAAGGCCACTTTTGCTCCGTCCCTTGACTGGCTGCTTTAGACAGGTTAGACTGTACATGGATTGGAATGTGATGACAGTCTGCATAACTGGACTTCATTCTGGAACTCCCTAACAAATTTGGCCAAAATCAGTTGAAATTTACAATTATAATTAACGATAGCGCCATAATTCCTAACAAAACTCATAGAAAAGACATGATGATGATATGCACCTCACGACTTCATACTAATGCCCCGTTAAAAGTTTGACCACAACACGATGTCAATTAGCACAACTTCATTGATACTAAAACTTACTATTAACAAGTTTGACCAAAATCAGTGGAGTTGAGATGGAGTAGAGCTGTAAAGTCTGACATGATAAATGACCAAAACTCTGCCAAAGTTGATGGATGGAACACAATAACAATATACACAACTGGGCTTCATACCACTGCTTAGCAAGTTTGGTGACAATCGGGTGAGAAGTTTAGGAGGAGTAGAAAAAAGTGTTTGTTTATTATATGGTCACCCCTATTGAAAGGACCAGCCACTCTAGGGCTTATGAGACACCATTATGCTGTGCATAATTTCTTCCCAAAAGCTATCATTGCCAGGTGTCAGACTGTTAGACATTCGGTTCCCCTTAATTTAACTAGCTGCTGGTTGAGCAACTGGCCACATCAGAAAAAAATCTAAGTGCTTCCATCGGGATTTGAATCTTCGACATCCGGCTGCCAAGGCTTATGCCTTAACCACTAGAAAGACTAGATATAAGTAAAACTGACTACAGAAGGACAGACAAGGGAATCTCTATAATGCCCACCCACTCATAAATGGTGGTTTATAAAAGAAAATGTATTTTATTTTTTTTTGACTGCGGTTTAACGCTATTTTCAACACATTTCAGGTTATATGTGGCATATCCAGTTTTACTGTTGGAGGAAGACCTCAGACTGAGTAGAACCACGGTCTTTCTACAAGTAACTGGTAAACTTTCTCATTTAAAGTTTTTGGAGCGAGCGCCACTCAAACTTAGGACCTTAGCAGTGAGAGGTAAGTGATCTTGAAACGGCACCTTAGACCACGCGGCCACAGAGGACCCTCTGTAAATTTATATAGGGGTCTCTAATAAAGGCCCTCTTTACAAACCTGTAATGTTCATGCAGCATTATTTGAAATGTATTTAAGGGTATGTACAAGTTTTGTAAAGATAATATTTGTATCAATTCAAGTCAAAATTTGTAAAATATGTATTATATTAAAAACTTGATGAAATACTGCAGTAACAGTACTTTTTAATTGTTACACATTGCACTCATTGGTCACTTGACCAAACGGACTGCAATAATTATAATATATAATTTTATTTCCTTATTTTAACTTTTTAACATGTGATTGTGGATCATTTGTTTTTGTGTAAAAAAGTTGATACAAGGCAAATGCTTAAACAATTTAAAGACAACAGATAAATGGACATGATGTATCAAACTTCCTTTAGGCCATTAAAAATTTATTGCTAGATTATCATCCAATTTTTTTTATAAAACTTGGGAGGGCGGGAGGATTTTATTTTTTAAATTTATTTTTAAAATATTGATGGTCTTTTTTTAGCTTTTTTTATTTTTTATTTATTTTTTTTTTTTTTTTATGAAAAATAAAAAGGGTCAGGGTGGCATGATAATAAGGGGGTGGGTGGGGATAATAATCTAGCAATTAATTTATTATGGCCTTATTGACTAAAACATCACTTAACTATGAGTCAGGGTCAAGTACATGTTGTATATTTTGATTTTTTGGTTATAAGCCACTTTCATTACAGCTGACATCTCTAAGTGCAGTGTCACCTCTGTAAACCTGACACTCTGTAAACCAGAATACTCTATAAACCATGCTTTTTCAAAAGTCCTGATTTTTTTTGTTTTTTTTGTTTAGTGCAATAAACCTCTATAAACCAGAACCTCACTCCGAGAATATATATATCTATTGGTAGATGCCTTGATATTGTGTCTATGGTTTGAATTGTAGTTCGACACGCTCACCGTGTGTACATTTATGTTTTGATTGTTCACAAATAATTATATGAAGATATTTATTTGTGAACAATCAAAACATAAATGTACACACGGCGAGCGTGCCGAACTACAATGTATATATATATATATATATATGTTACGTTATTTCATAATCAGGACTTTCCCAGCAGCTACAGCCTTACAATTTGATTGGTCAGAAAAGCAACACTTTATCACAGAACAATGCAGATTATCTGTTGTGATACACCCATCCACATGCACCTGTATGTACTACACAGTTTTTATCTTAACAAAAAATCATTTACAGATATTATAAAAATATTGATTGTTTAATTAAGTTGATAAAAACAAATCTCCACGACCTCATCAAACAGTTGCCCCGAGATTCTACCTTAATGTAAGACCTAGATCTCCTAAATAGGAAATTAGGGATGAGAACTAGGAAAACCATGTCTTCCCCTGAGATGACTGTGAAGATATTAGCTTAAAATTATTTAACCCTTTACTCCATAGATACGCGTTTTCTCGCACCAATCACAGAAGGCCTTTGAAAACAGTGCAGGAAGAGTTCAGATTGCTCGTAATGAGCAATCTGAACACTTCCTGCACTGTTTTCCACTCTGTCAGTTAATATAAACATAATTCACCCAATTATTCAAAAGCCTTTTATATTAGAGATGTCCAAAGGCGTCTATATTAGAGGTGTCCAAAGGCGTCTATATTAGAGGTGTCCAAAGCCTTCTATATTAGGGATGTCCAAAGGCGTCTATATTAGAGGTGTACAAAGGCGTCTATATGAAGTAAAGGGTTAAAAGAGAATAGCAATATGTCTCTCCCTCTTACATTTGTGAAGATTATCTGAAATGCTATAGTTAATGTTCGAAACTTGTGAGTTTTACGACTTGTGACGGGGCGAGCAAGAAAATCTGTAATGGCAGCAAGAAACAAATTAAGGTTTCACATTGATCATTGCAGCTAAAGACTTGTCAAAACATGGTCGTTGGTTGTTGAGAAGAGGCACAAGCAAGATTTTTATTCAGAAGATTCAAAAGGTTATAACTAGACCAAAATTCAAAGAACCAGAAAGCAAAAATGATATGCATAGCTAGACTTCAGGGCAGGGCTTTCATTAAGTTTTGAAGTAGGAGGGTGAAAGGAAAGTAGAAGGGGGGTCTGGGTGTCTTCCACAAAAAATGGAAGAAACTCAGCTGAAAATAGCCGAGTGTCCAAGTAAGAACAGCTGGAGGAAAATCCCGGCCCTGGCTTCTACTGATAGCCGTGTCAGGGTGAAACCAAGCAGGTTTCGGTGAATTCCAACTTACGCACCTAAGTGAAAACTTGATATTCTTCATTCCAGTATTAAAAAGGACTGTAAGGCCATCCTTAGAAAAAAAAATTGTTTGCCGTGCTCCTACCTACTCACTCAAAATTGCAGCTACCCAAACTATGTGATTGCCTTTCAAAGTGTTTAATTTTTTTTTTTCATGATTTCTGTCCATTTTCCTTTAAAATGACCATCAAAAAGCAAAATCTGGCACAAAAAAAAAATAGTTACCTGCCTACCCACATGAAAAATACTGGGTTGGAGCACAGCAAACAAACATTTTTTTAAGGATGGCCTAACTTGGCATAGAATCAAAGAGCCAGAACACAAAAAGAGCAAAAGGTCACATTAAGGTCACATTAAGCTAATACCTGGAGCTCAGATATTGTATTCAATCATTATATAATAATTATAAATTGAAACTTAATGTGTTTTCAAACAAAACGTTCACCTCCCTACTGTCCCCTTTTAACCTTTTCATGAGTTGCACAAAGAAAATATATATATATTTTAAATCAAAGAGATGTAACTGTCTCAAAAACGACCAGATCAGAAAGCCGTGATTATATGAACAGCTATATTTTATGTACTGATATGGCCATGATAAATTAATTGCTAGATTATCATTCCCGCCCGCCCCCTAATTTATTATGGCCTATACAAAATTTTATCAAAACCCAATGAGAGGTTAAGAGATGAATAAAAGGTGCAGAATTCTTTAAACAAGAATTCCACAGAATGATTTGTCTCGCGGTGTCCGCTTTGACCGTTAATACACACATGATAGAGAAAACAATTAAAATATTATTTTCATGCAAGAGTTATCTAACTTGGTTAATGTAGTAGGTTTAATGACTAAGAAATATTGTAGGAAGTATTGTGTGAAATTTTGATCAAATACATCAAGTGATTTTTGAGAAATGAACTTCATGGTAGTTGCACACAAAACTTTAGCCAGTATTTCAAAGTAAAACATATTAAAAAAAAACAAACAACTTTGACCAGTATTTCTAAGTAAAACATTTTAAAAAAAAATTAAAAAAAAAAAAAAATTAAAAAAAAAAAAACAACAAAAAACTTAAACCAGTATTTCTAAGTAAAACATAATTATTATTTAAAAAAAAAAAGAAAAAAAAAAAATCATTCCGCGGAATTCTTGTTGAGTATGGCATTGTGTAAGAGGGATGTTACAGTGAGAATATTTGTTGGTCTCAGTAAATTATAATTTTTATCTCTACTATTGTATGAATAGGGGAGTTTTTGTACTCATGCCTGTGTCCCACGTGCGTAAAAGTTTTTTAAATTGTTCATAAGTGTGCATTGCTTGCAGTTACCAGTATGCTGATGGACATTGGTGAAATACTGTGAGGCAGTATTTTTAAAATAAATTAAGAAAGAAGTATTCAGCATCTGCATTATATTATGTAATGCAGGGTGTTAGTTGTAACTATGATCCAAGTATGAGTGTCCTAGCACTTGTACTTGTTGAGAAATAGTGTAAAAACGAAAACTTTACATTGGAGCTAAATATAAATGTTTGACGCCACCACGAAAACTTAATGTTGGAGGTAAATGCAAAATTCAGCATCAAACAATGTCACTGGACCATGAAATGTAAGTCACACTCAGCATCCGCAGTATATAATGTTATGCAGGGTGTTAGTTGTAACTGATCCAAGTATGAGTGTCCTAGCACTTGTACTTGTTGAGAAATAGTGTAAAAACGAAAACTTAACATTGGAGCTAAATATAAATGTTTGACGCCACCACCGCCGTTGACGATGGAAAAGCAACACCGTAATCTCGTCTCCTTCATCCCAGTGAGACAAAAATGGAAATGGAATCTCTAAAATGTTAAAGAAAGGTTACACTCACTCCATTAAAGGGGATTTATCAGGATTTTCCAACTTTTAAAATAAGATAAAACATTTTTTTTTCAATATATCACATTCATTAATCTTTGCGCCCACAAAATGACCTATTTACGTGTCGACGTGCCGTAAAACACCATTCATTCATTCAAAATATCATGCCCATATATACTCACTGACCCCGTATTGACAAAAGAATATCTATTTAAACATGCCAAAATAATATATGGAAAAGGAATTTCCCAACTTGGGCTACGCGCCTAGGTTAGACTAAAATGGATTTCTCGCTTAAGAGTGCAACTTATTTTGTGACTTATTAAATGAGTCACATGATTTCATTTTGATTTCATTTACACATAGTAAAAATTGTTTCATCTTAGCAAGAGAGTCCAAATGATGTCAAGCAGTATTTAGTTGCTGTCTATTTTTAGAATGGGGATTTTAAACATCAATTTACCGGTAGTCTGTTTTGGAGGATTAGACATTCGGAATTTTTTTTATAATAAAAATGAGATGCCTTTTAGCCATATTAATAATAATTATTTTATTTTTTGGGACATAAATAGCATTTTTTCCTGATATATTCTCTTTAGAGGGTCAACTCTTCTTTTAACAGTAAGTGTATTGGTTAGATACAAAATGTTATTATTTAAAGTATCAACTACTATTATTCATACATATTATAACCAGTACTGAAACCCAAACTCGGGCACGCCTAAACAGCAAGTTTATTTACTGTCTGTTTCTTTATATTTAGTGTATAATGTTTCAGCTAGTGTCCAGGAACATAAATGAGACAATATTAGCTGACAAACTTATTAAGTTTTTCTTCATTTGTGAAACAAGTTATTACAACTTAGACAAATCATACTTGAAGTTTTCCTGCGTAGAACCAGTTCTAAGCATATGCAGGAAAAGTGTCTTGCTAAAGGACACCACACATAGCTGTGGTGGAGGATCAGACCCACAACCCACCGTCAGGTCATAGGTTCAATGCTTTACCGATAGACCACACGCTCTTACATTTTACGATACTGTACCCAGTCAAGCATTTTTTTATGTTATGCAGCGTGTTTGTATGGCAGATAAGTTGGATAATATTTGACTTTCCTCCAAAAATTATTTTACCAAATTATAAGATTTTTTTTTAAAATAACTAAGTTTATCTAGGTATCAAATATATCATTGAGCAATTAATACTGTATGAACACCTCTCATGCTGAAATTATAAAAAAAATGTTTTACAACAAATATTTTTAGACCGAGCTGAGTGAGAACCCTTGACCTCAGTGTAAGAGGTAAGAGGTTGTGCGATGATGGCACATTGGACCACTCGGCCATGGAGGACCCTACTTAAAAATGTTAAAACATCTTCCTATGGTTACACCACAGACAGGTTGATTTGCCACGTGGACACCAGGAAAGTTGATTTCAAGGTTACCTTGTGTCCCTAAATTTAAGGAAAGCTCAATACAGGAACATATTTTACATAATTCCTTCAATCAACATCATCTGACTCTGTTATTGCAAAATCAAAAATACATGAATTGCGAGAGACTATTTTTTCCTATATTTGCATCCTCTAAAAACAAAGGGCTTAAAATATGGATTTTTACTGGCAGGTATGCAACCTTTCAGCAAAATATTTGAAATGTCTTTAAAACTCAAGTAAAGTAACCATGGTTAGACAGTGAAATGCAAAGGTCCCGGACCTCAAACTTGCACTATATCAACCTCTGTGACTGTCGGAGCAATGATCTCTCTAAAAATTAAATTCAATGAAAAGTTCAATTGGCAATTATAAAAAAAATATCATAATGACAATCCAACCATTTATACGTTTTACGTCTATTGCCATGCTGTTGTGTATCCTTTGTTAATACCGGGCATATAATTTTGTAACTTTGATACTTAAAAACACAAAATTGATGACGGTTAACTATTTTTTAACTGCTTCTAGTCATATGATATGAATGAAGATGTCATGTGATGTAAATGAATATGTCATGTGGTGCAAATTATTTCTTTATCTTGCAGTGGACTGGAACATTGTGCACTATTAGCTTTCATAATTTATACGCATCATCTGAATTGTTCTTTGAAGTCGAATGAAATAAAACACAATATAATCGCAATACATGTATAATGTTTATGTATATAGTCGTGCAAATAACTTTGCACTTAATTACAAGTATTACAGAAAAGGTATAAAAAATGAGGACACATTAAAGGGACATTTTATCGATTTAAACATCTTCAAGGCTCTTCCTTTTCTTAAAGGGACTGTATCAGGATTTTTCAAACTTTTAAAATTTGTTTAAAAACATATTTTTTCAATATATCATGTCTATATAATATACTCATTGCCACTGTATTGCCAAAAGGATATCTATTTAAACTTGCCAAAATAATATATTTAAAAAGGGATTTCCTAACTTGGTTTACATGCCTACATTAGACTAAAATAGATTTCCCACTTAGTGCAACATATTTTGTGACTTATCATATTAGTGATTTCATTTTGATTTCAATTTGATCTGGTATACACAGAAGTGGATCAAGAATTTCAGATTAGAGGGGCGTAACTTGAAATCTGAACAGGGAAACATGTTTTTCAGAAGAAATATAGCGTTGCTGAATACAATGTGTAGGCATAGTTGTAGTGTTGTTCGGGGTCTTGCTCCCCGATTTGTTTCCCAGCTAGACTGTCGTAGGTCTGTTTTGATGTATATTTCTCATGTTTTGGGGGCCTAGGTTTAGATAATCCTTAATATTAACCTTGAATTCAGTTTTTTAATCATTTAAACTGATAACGTTATGTTCATTATATGGATCATATCCAATGATTTTTGTTGCGAATTTATAGTTTAATTGCCCCTACCCTAACAGGGGTGCACACACACGTTCAGTGCGTTGCCCCCCCCCCCCCAACCTACTTGGCAGAAAGCTACGCCAGAAGACTATGAGCCTGGACAATTGAAGATGACTTCAAATTAATCTCCAACAGCAGATAATGTTATAAAACTGATGCACTTACCAATTATCATAATTAATATTAAATTTATGATGACTATAACTTTCAACTTTCTTTTTTACTGGCAAAATCCAACATATAAAGTGCAAATATTCTTTTATCTATCTTGTAAATGCAGCAACCTTGACCATATGATGGTTAGAAATATACGCGACACATTGTCTTCATACGTATAATGTAGTTTAACAAGGACAATATTACAAGATGCCTCATTTGGTGTAAACTACATACATAAAAATGTAAAAACATTTTGGTTGTGCCATTATGACATAATTATATAACAATATGACATACAGCGAGTTTACATGAAGATATTGTTCATTATAGACTTTTCATTATTCAGATTCATTCTCACGGTGTAAAAGTCACTCTCAGCATGCGAAAAAATCAAGGTAAATGAACTTTGTTGATAAATTTTTCATGAAATGTTTCGTATATGAAAGACAAATGAGACTTCATGAATCATGAAGCTCTTGTATTGGTTTGACAACTTTATGATTCATGAAATCATGCAATAACTGCCACCTTTAATATATTTTAAAATCAGATCATCCTCTGCAGATCGCGAACGAGTTTTCAATCTGGACGGAAAAGTGTGAACTACCCTAGTTACACTCATCCACCTTTGATAATGGAGGCATAAAAACTACTGTTAAATTTCACCAGCATAATCAAGACTGTATCAATGTTGTCTTAGTAACATAATATCTCAGATCCACAAAAAATGAAAATACCCATCTTCTAAAATGTTTACATTTTCATTAATATTAGAATATGCACAGATTCACCATAGATTCGCTCTTCTTTGCATGACTTCTCTTCCCTTGATTCCACTGTCTATCAATCCAGAAGTCGTGAGTTTGAATCCCTGCCCGGCAACAGTCTCCGTGATGATTAATATACCACGTTGTGTCTCATTATCATTCATCTGTCACCGCTGACTCAAGTGGGAAAGCTATCAGTTACTTGCTGAGATGGGTTGTGCTCGAATACTGGTTAACCTTTCAGAATCCTGTGAAACAGAAGTTAGGTTAACTGATCGTCTGTTAGCCCTCGATATCATAAAAATTATGCTAAAAATTCAATCAATCAATCTTCCCTTGATTCATCAATAAAATTCGCAAAATCTAAAATAATAATTATACACAGTGATGTATTCATGGTGTATTCTAACAGTATCAGTCAATTTTAATCACTAGGTAACACATTACAAATCTTCCATGAAGCAGTATCAGTCAATCTTAATCACTAGGTAACACATTACAAATCTTCCATGAAGCAGTATGTGGGCTGCGTTCAGCACCGTTAAACAGCAAACACGTTTAATGCCTGGTTCCCTAAAATTATCGCGTACTGTTAGCTAATATGAGGTTGAGCCAGTGTCCAGGAAAATATGTTAGCTAACGTTATCAAATGTTTAACCGAAATGAACGCAGCCCAGTATTTACCTTGAGAATCCTCATGGTCATGGTCCAGTAGAAGATGTCACTTATATCCAATATCACTGAACTGCTACAGAGATCAAATTTGAGTCAATAAATCTTCATTTTCATTTTAAACAGACTTTGCAGTTAAAATAAGGCCGTAATCAAAATATTGTTTGCTTGCTGTCCCTATTTAGAAATTATTTTTTTCTATCATGTAATCCCGGCAATAACATGTACATATGTGTGTACAGGGACTTTTTCAGGAACTCTGGGAAAGGGGCCATAGTAAAAAAATGGAGAAAAATTACTGTAAGCAACAATTTGCCTTTTAATTGGGAACAATTAAAAATTGAATTTAAAACCATCTATTTCACTGAATTTAACATCAAACCATCTTTTGATTAAAACATCAAATCATCTATTTGATTAAAAAAATTTAACATCAAACCATCTATTTGATTAAAACATCAAACCATCTATTTGATTACAAAAATTTAATATCAAACCATCTATTTGATTACAAAAATTTAACATCAAACCATCTATTTGATTACAAAAATTTAATATCAAACCATCTATTTGATTACAAAAATTTAACATCAAACCATCTATTTGATTACAAAAATTAACATCAAACCATCTATTTGATTACAAAAATTTAATATCAAACCATCTATTTGATTACACAAATTTAATATCAAACCATCTATTTGATTAAAACATCAAACCATCTATTTGATTACAAAAATTTAATATCAAACCATCTATTTCATTACAAAAATTTAATATCAAACCATCTATTTGATTACAAAAATTTAATATCAAACCATCTATTTGATTACAAAAATTTAACATCAAACCATCTATTTGATTACAAAAATTTAATATCAAACCATCTATTTGATTAAAACATCAAACCATCTATTTGATTACAAAAATTTAACATCAAACCATCTATTTGATTACAAAAATTTAATATCAAACCATCTATTTGATTACACAAATTTCATATCAAACCATCTATTTGATTAAAACATCAAACCATCTATTTGATTACACAAATTTAATATCAAACCATCTATTTGATTAAAACATCAAATCATCTATTTGATTAAAAAAATTTAACATCAAACCATCTATTTGATTACAAAAATTTAATATCAAACCATCTATTTGATTACAAAAATTTAACATCAAACCATCTATTTGATTACAAAAATTTAATATCAAACCATCTATTTGATTAAAACATCAAACCATCTATTTGATTACAAAAATTTAACATCAAACCATCTATTTGATTACAAAAATTTAATATCAAACCATCTATTTGATTACACAAATTTCATATCAAACCATCTATTTGATTAAAACATCAAACCATCTATTTGATTGAAATGATTTAACACCAAATCATATATTTGATAAAATAATTTAACATCAACTCATCCATTCGATTGAAACATCAAATCAATGTAATATGGTTAGGCAGCACATTGTAAACTTGTATAAAGAACTCTTCTGCTTGGCATCCCTGAAACTGTTTGTAGGAATGGGATTCTTTTAGAAATTGTGAAAAAAAATATTCGGAATTAGGTGATTCGGAATCAGGGGCCAAGTATAAGACACTTATGTGAATGGCAAAATTACGCTGGGGCATGTATGACCTTTTTGTACTTATTATTCTGTAAGATAATTATGATACCGTCAAACCTGTGTTAGTGGCCACCTCTATTAAGCATCCGCTTGTCTGAAGCAGCAACATTTGCTATTTCCCATTTCTATACTGAAATTCAGAGCAAATTAACCTGTATTAAGCAACAACCTGTCTTAAAATGCCACTTTTGTACATTCCCTTGACTGGCTGCTTACGACAGGTTTGACTGTAACACACTATAACTGTGCTACTATCTGCATAAAAAATATTTATATTGTCAGAGGATTTTTTTTAATGAATTCCCTCCCATCCCCACCCACCATCCAACATTGACAGTGTTTTTTTTCACCAGTTTGGGGAGATGACCCATACCCTTGAATTGGGAATTTTAGCGGCATTTTCATTAACATTGGGACAATTTTTGCATTAAATTGATTTGTTCAACTTCATAAAAATGTGTACACCTGCTTCTCTGGGAAAACTTTATTTATTTTATCAAAGAATTATGGCAAGTTTCAATTTACAATTATTGAAACTTTCAATTGGGAATTTTTACCACTCAATTGGGAAAAAAAGATACTATTTGCCATTGGGAAAAATGGCCGAAAAAAAACACTGATTGAAAACTACAGGTTTTGGGATAGAGCATACAAACATTATTTTTATGTTGGCCTAAACAGTACATGTATGTAAGTAAGAGAACAATCAGATGAAGACAAGACAATCTATGCTTATTAAATCATATAATTTTATATGGGGTCATGAACTGTTAAAACATCCAACATTGTGATATCACCTTGCCCTTAGTAAACTAGCTAACAAACAATGGTAAAGATTGATTGATTAATTGAATATTTAACGCAATTTTTATGCCATCGAGGGCTAACATGATCAGTTAAACTAACCACTGTTTCCTTGGATCCTGAAAGGTTAACCAGTACTCGAGCACACCCCATCTCCGCAAGTAACTGATAACTTTCCAACTTGAATCAGCTATGAGAGACAAATGATAACTAGACACAATGTTGTATATTGATCATCACAGAGATTGTGGACGAGCGGAGATTCGAATTCACGGCCCCTGGATTGATAGTCAGACACGCTAATGACTAATGATAAAGAGCAGACTAATTGATTAACACTACAATGCAACACATGTCAGTGTTGAAATAGCTTCCTTTTATGTTAATACGTCAAATCAATCAATATAATTATGCACAAATATAAAAAACAAAGAATAATAAAGTTAATCTACAAGTATTAAATCCTTAAAAAACATGCAGCATGTCGCAATCAAATAATAACACACACCAACCACACAGCTTGTTAGAAATGTGCATGGCACCTGCTAATCTGTTTATCTGGTTGTGGAAGACTTTAGAGTTGATTGATTGATTGTTTTGCATATTTTTTAGCAGTATATTGTTGTTCTATAATGGCAGTCAGTGCACCTAATTATCGTCCCTGAGATTCCTGTGGCTTCACATGAGGATCACATGAGATAAAACAAAGTACCTGATCAGTCACCATGGAGACAATATGGTTAATACCTGTACGAAAACTTCCAGGCGGATTCCACCCGGAATCCAGGCTGATAAAATAATAATTTTCCAGGCGGACTAAATGTCCGGGCGAATAAAACTAAGTTGACACGGACTTCTATTTTTAGTAACATTTATATAGTAAAATCGACGAAATATTTAAATTAGTCCGGGTCATGTGACCATGTCCAGGCGGAATTCTATAGAATTATTCCGCCTGGAAATTAAATACCTAGGCGGAAAAATTTCCAGGCGGATTTTAAAATGTCCGGGCGACTTTATAAATGTCCGGGCGGACTTTTAAAATGTCTGGACGGACTTTTAAAATATCCAGGCGGAATTCTAAAATGTCCAGGCGGACTTTTAAATTGTCCGGGCGGAATTCTAAAATATCCAGGCGGAATTCTTAAAAGTCTGGGTGGAATTTTAAAATGTCCAGGCGGATTTTTAGAATTCCGCCCGGACTATCAGAATATCCATGTATACAGGCTTTACAAATGTTCAGGCATTTTTTCTGTAAAAAATTTTTTAATATAATTATATATATATATAAAAATTTATATAAAAAAAATTGTATTGACTACAAAAAGGATGGACAGACAAATTACCATGGAATATGCATTTTCTATTCTATAGCTGATACAAAAAGTAAAATGATATGATTCATTCAATATTTATTAACAATCTGAAACACAAATAGCAAACACAATTTCAAATTCATTGCATTCCTACATGTAAAAATTCTATAAGTCATTCTGTATGTATATGAATTCCAAACAAGATGGTATACGGCTGCTTTTTAAATCTTGCCCCTTTAAATTACGGTACCATCTGGCATATATGAAATTATTAATGGATAAATGAAACGTTAGGATCAAAAGGACATGAATAACTCTACTTGCAACATCATGACAGATGAACATTTCAGAGGAAATGTTTTTTTGTAAGTTCTACATAAACAAATTTTTTGGAGACTACCATGCAATGCTATTCATAAAATATCTAAAATCTAGGCCTTGAACTTTTAGAGAATATGTTTTTTTTAATGTTTCACTTAAAATGTACTTATGAGCCCTGTGACGGAAGCATTTATGGTTGAATTATGCTGGTTCAAGAACTCATCCGAGCTTTTGTGGTAATATAACTGCTTTGCAAATTTAGTTAAGATTCAATGAAAAATGATGGTGCTATTGCATCTACAACCTTTTCCCTATGTAACTCTATGTAAAAGTGACACCTGTTGCAGCCTTAAATTTGACCCCAGAGACCCCAACTTGAACAAATATTTTGGGCGACCTTGAGGCTTCATGCAACATGAAAAAAAAAGTAAGGTCTAGGCCTTGAACTTTCAGAAAAAATCTGTAAGTTTCACGTAAAATGTGCTCGAATCGCACCGATTCAAGAGCTTGTCTGAGATATTGTGATTATATAACTGGTGTGCAAGTTTGGTTAAGATTCAATGAAAAATAAGTGCTATCACATTTACAAGAAAAAGATTAACAGACGGACGTCGGACAATTTACCATGACATAAGCCCTGCTGGCCTTTGGCCAGTAGTTAAAAATAAAGAAATGGACAGAAAAATAAAATTTGGCAGGTTCTGTCTTATACAATTTTTATACAGGCTTTTAAAATGTATTAAACTAAAACACAATAGCAAAAACAATGTCTCTAATTCATTTCAATCCTAGTTTTTATATGACAATTTATATAATGAATCATACTGATGGATTTTAAGAAAGCATGTTGTTTTTGAATGGATGGAGGAAGGTCTCCTGTAAAAGTATATCCATTAAGGGTACTTCAATTTTTTTTCAGTTAACAAATCATCCATATTACTTTGGCGCAATTTTTTAACCAATGAATAGTAAATTATTAAAAATAAACAAAAATATAATATATTCATGTTATATATAAAAAAAAACCAACATAGTGTTAGAGTTTAAATCAAGGAATAGTGTATTAAAAAAAATAAAAGTTAAATGTTGAACCACCCCTCACCCACTTGAGATAAGAAAAAGTCATACCCTATAAATATAAAATTTATGTTAAAATAAAACACTGTTATCATGTGATGAATAAAGTTCAAGCCAATTGATAATGACTTGGTAAAGACATAAAAAGTTCTTTATATTTAAAATTTCTGTTTTGCAATCATTAAAATAATCAATACTAAACCATTCCAATATACATTTCTGTATTTTTGATCTTCAACATCTATTAGTTTACAAACTCACTTTGTAATGAAACTATATTATCGTAATGAAACTAAATTAGAATAATACAAGAATGACAACAAAAATGCTTATGAATATCATTTACAAATTATTTTCATTTGCAAGCGTTAATTCAACAGTTTTTCTCGCAAACTTTCAAACTCACAATCAGATGCCCCCTTCCCACTGTGTTAGTAAATTTCCCAAAATATTATTTACAACAGTAAATGGGGGGGGGGGGTTAAGAAGAGGGATAATTAAATGGCTATTGGACAGAGTGTTTCTGTTGTCATTCATATATGTAAGTTATATCATTAGTTTACCAAATTAAATCAATTCAATTTAGTGTAAACTGTACTTAACTACAATGCAAACTAAATAAGAAATCAATAATTTACAGAGCTAATAGATACACCACAGCTTTTTTTTGTGCATATAGGTATTGCTTTCATTGACATTTGGTTCATCAATCACTAATTGTTTCGAGTCACAGCTTGTACAGTGTGACCATATTCTGCAATTCTAAATATAGCAGGTCTAACCCATCACTACTATTATCAAGGTGAGAAACTCAGAAAACACAAGTGGATGTGCTTTCTTTTTTCAATATAGTTGTTCCTCCTTTTGATTTTTTAATTGTTAATATATAGGTAAGTCCTCTTCTTTATGTACAAAGCTGTCCGCAAGAATAACAATAGTGATTGAGCCACAACAGCTCCGCCACTAAGTTTTACCAAATGTTTTCCATAATTTAGATGTTTGGCACATTCTGAAGTTCACTCAATATTCTCTCAAGCTGCACTGGCATAGGCTGTCTTCAGATGTATAATTCTTTTCACTCATCCAAAACTATATTCGCATCATGTCCAGCTTGTCATCTGGCAGGGTTATGTACTGTCATTCAACTAATACACTTCAGTCTTGCTGGTACCATTCCTTCATCGGCAAATACTGATTGTAAACAGTAGAGGTGTACATCACACTTTGTGGCATCTGAAATATTAAACACAAAAAACAATAAATAAATAATTGTAACTCAAACACATCATAAAATTTGTTGTCAAATTATCATAAGTTTATACTTTTATATTCTGAATTCTGAACTTGGATAAAGAAGCAAATGAAATTGAAAGTTTGTCTCTCTTAACAACATAAACTGACATAAAATTTACAAAATTAAACAGACCGCGGTGATGTCTAGTGATAGAGGTCCGCCTCACATGTGGAAGGTTGTGGGTTATTTTCCCCGATCGGGTCATACCAAAGACTTAAAAAATGGTACTAGAAGCTTCCTAGCTTGATGCTCAGCATTTTGAGGAGAGTTCAACTCTGGTCATATAATATGACTGGTCGGGGTATCATACCATGTGTCTGCGGTATGATACTCCAGTGTGAAAGCACTCAGAATTATTGTCTCAAGCAGACATCGTAACGATATGATTGAAAAGTTGTTGAAAGCGACGCTACACACCATACAACAACAACAAAATTATTCACTGCTATTGTTATTGGGTAATTTTTTTGGTTTACACAAGATTTTACTATTCAACTGATAAAAAAACTGAAGAAGAAGAAGAAGAAGAAGAAAAAAACAAATTTTCATCACTGTTCATGGGGGGAAAAAACACTGACAATGTCATGGGTTTTCACAATTTTTTATAATTCCAAAAAATATGAACATATATGTTGCTATGAAAAATATTATCAAAGTATACATGTAAAAAAATGCATTTCATTACAAAAAAACACAAACCTGTTAATTACTCATGTGATGCATGTATTTCTTCCCTGGTGGTTGAGACATCATTACACGTTTATATCTGCTGCTGTTGGTATAAATTAGATCTGTAAACAGTGACACTTTCTTGACCTTTGGATAGTTTATCAGCAGATACAGCTGGTTCATTTGGAGTGTATGTATGGGTTCTTTACTGTATCCAAAATCACAAAATCTTTACTATAGCCACACAACACGAAAGCAATTTCAATTTCAAAACACTCGTGTTTACTAAAAGTTTTAACTGCCATTTCATGTAAGCGACAATATGATTGGTTGAATTTCAAAAGGAGGACCAATGAAATAATACGTTACAGGCCAAAGCTTGCAGGTGTGGATATGACTAATTTTCCCTATTTTTAATAACATGTGTTAATTATTGTCATCACAACATGGTAAATAGGTGATGCATTTATAGGGTTTTAGAGTAGATAACATGTGAACTAGTGAATAATTAAATAAACAATGCTTAGTGTTTAACAATAAGACAGTAAATAATATTAATTTATATAGTTATGTAAATTGAATATTAACATGTAATAAATTAATTTACTTTTAAATAAATTTGATTGAAATATTGTGTATATGTTCTTTTTTTTTAAAGGAAAGGGATTAATGTGATGGTAAAACAGGTCATGGTCAAGGTCAAGGTCACTTGCTAAACAATAGAAAAAAAAATATTGCCTTTGACAACTTTTGTTTTCCTATTACATAATTTAATGAAAGTTTGTGAATTTAAGGTTCTCAAGTAATAGTTTAAGTGATTTGAGATTAACTTTGAGTTAAATCAAGTCAAGGTCACTCTTACATAAAAATCTTCACAGGAACTGAGAGACCAAATTTATTTATATTTGTTTTAAATGATCTCAATCAATCAGGTTTTCGAGTTTGTTCAAGTAAAGGGAATAGGGTCCATTGGGGCCTAGTAAGGGGACTGATTTTAATACTATGGAAAAACAGGAAATAATGTTTTTCTTGTTTATTTTTCCGTGATATTTCTTGTAATGTATTGAAAATTACTATGTTATTATATTATTAAACTAATAATCAAGACACCATGACTTGCTTACTACCAAAGATTAAGAACGTAAAAGAACAAAAACCAAGATTTTTAATTACAAACTTGGTGAAGTCTTCCATTAACATTCTATTTGCTTTGTACCGTTCTCATTCACATTTAAAATTTAAAAATAATTCTTTTTTTTTTTGTGTGTTTATTTTTTTTTAAAGAATTTCATTTAATGAATAAATGCAATACCACAAGACAAAATGCTGTATTTGTAGAGTCGGTGCTAATTTGTTATACCTCAGTGATTTGACTTATATTTTTGGATGATGTGTAACCAGTGCTAATTTCCAATAATTTGCACTTATTTTCCACTGAAAAAAAATAAAATAAAAAAATGGTAGTTTAGGAATACAGCGTTAAGTGTACTTAAAGTATCTACAATGCCATTTTTTTTGTATATATTCATGTATTCTGATTATTATTTCACACTGTAATACTCCAGTAATTAGTGGTTATAGTTCTTCTGTTTTCATATACTTGCCCTTTTCTATAATTGTTTGACTCTTCTCTGTACTCTATAAAACAAGTGCAATGCACCATATGAAGTCAAATATGTAGCTGTGGTTCAAGATATTTTGTATTAATTATTAATGTCTAAAAAACAACTTAAAGGTACAGTATGATTATATACTATATTGAAAATCATTAAAATCTACATTAAATCAGCAAAAAGCTAATTTTTATATATCATATGATTTACAAACATTAATTAAAAAACTAATGAATAAACCTAATGCATTTGATGAGTCCAAAGTGTTGGGTACTGAAAATTTCTAAGTATGAGATTTCCGTGTGAATTGTAACATTTTGTTGCTCTTTTTTTTCTAAGTATGAAATTTCCGTGTTCTCAAAATGTTTAAGTATTAAAAATCCGTGTTAAGATAGAAATTCCGGGCGGACTTGTAGAAATTCCGGGCGTAAAAATTGTTAAGATTTAAAAATCCGTGTTCGAGGTTGAAATTCCGGGCGGAAAAGACAGAATGTCCACACGGACTTTTGCCATAATTTCCGTGTCCGCCTGGAATCCGGGCGGAAAATAGTGATTCCGTGTGATTTTCACACGGAATCCGCCTGGACTCCGCCTGGAATCCGGGTAGATTTTTCATACAGGTAATAGAATACACCGCTTCACAGCTGTGACACCATATGATATGCGTATGAGAATTATGTTGTTGTTGTTGTTGTATGGTGTTTAGTCTTCTATTTCAATAACTGTTTAGTTATATCATGACAGTCATCATCATCATCTACTTGAGACAGTATTCTGAATGCTGCCACACTGGAGTACCATGCCTCAGACACATGATATGCATCTATGAATACCCACAGGTAATCCATTACAATACATCATGTGATGGATGGAGAGTATCGGAATTGTCACCCAGGGGTATCCGACGATGATGATATGATACCCCAAGACACATAATATACTGACACTGGACTGAACAGACCTAGAACTATCCTTTTAAGCTCATTATCAAGCAAGAAAGCTTCTAGTACCATTTTTTAGTCTTTGGTATGACCCAACTGGGGATCAAGCCCATGACCTTACGCACACTCTACCCCTAAACCACCGCTGTAGTGTTGCTGGGAAGTAAGGACGGTACAACTGATATCTTAAGTATCGATCTAACTCACGACCAATAGACCATTACCATGCATGATTAAACACAGAGTGACCCCAACTCTTAATATAGCGAAACTGTCAAATTCTGTTGTAATTTACACCATATTCAGTGGTCATAAATAAGTGCCTATTTATAAATCTGGTAACTATTTAAATTTTGTAGATTGAAAGAAACTTTTAAAAATTAATTTATTCATTCAGGTTAATTTTCTCTGAAAGCATAGAAATGGGACAATAACAAATGTGGCTGCTAACAGTTTGGAGGCATCATATTCTACATATTCATGGTCACAAATGACAAAAAGTAACAAATATTTTCTTTTCAGGTCTCACTACACAGTTGAATTTTGTTCTTTGTTCTATATAAAATAAGATCTAGGATTTCAATGGTAGAAAAAGAATTCCTGTTAGATTTTTTTTTATTTTAAAGTATTTTTTTTTCATAGCAGGAATGTATACCCAAATAAAAATGCACAAGGTCCACATTGTTTGTTTTTTTAAGAGGGTGCAGTGACACCCTGAGCTGTTTTGAAAAAAGAAGTCCTCAAATGCTCATAAATACATATGTTGAAATCCTATAAAAGTCACTTTTTAACACCAGTGATGTCTTATTGCTGTATATGCTATGCCAACCTTTGCTCTACTCATCTGCAGCAAGAAATCATAACCACTATGAACCATTTTGAAAATATTTCATAACCAAAGTACATAGGCCTTTTTTTTTTAAGCGTAAGAATCTTGCTACCGTGGGAAAAAAGGGTTTAACTGTGTAGTGAGACGTTAATTCATTTTTTTTCGGTGTGATAAACTAAATATAAGGAAATATCCATTTGTATTTATTATAAAATTTTAATCATTTACTCAAGTGTGATAACACTAACTAAGTTTTATAAAACATTTCAGATGGTGATATTTGGAGATTATCATATTCATACGCCTATATTATACATTCATATGTGTAAACTTGAAAGAATAACTTAATGCATAAGCATGTGTATACATTTAATTTCCCACAATTACCGCGTATCATAACTGACCTTTTGAAAGGTTATAAAGCAGAACACTTTTATAACACACAGTTCTTTACATTATTAATCTCCGCATAATGAAGAGCTTGGTCAGACTAATGTTTCCTGTTCTATTATATGACTTATCTACGACTGTTTCATGACTGAATCTGCATGTCGGTTGTTGTTGTAGTATGATGTTTAGTGTTACTTTATTGCTCAGTTATATTGTGACGTGTGTCTACTTGAGACAGTTTTCTGAATGCTGCCACATGAAGTATCACGCCTCAGACACATGATATGATACCCGACCCAGTCATCTAGAACCATCCTCTAAATGCTGAGCGCCAAGTGACAGGAAGCTTAAGTACTGTTTATCAAATTTCTGGTATGACCCGCCCATGGATTGAACCAATGATGTACCCCATGTGAGATGAATGCTCTACCCCCAAGACTGCCGCTGTCAGCAGAAAAATTCCTAATATTATAATTACATATTATATTATTATACACATAATATTAAACTGTTCTAATTGCATAATATTAAAGTCAGTGTCTTACAACAAAAATTTTGTTTGAATGTTTGTTTGATGATTTTTAGCGTTACTGTTATGCCATCGAGGGCTAACAGATGAACAGTTAATCCAACCACTGTTTCCCCGGGATCTTAAAAGGTTAACTGGAACACACCTATCTCTGCAAGTAACTGATAACTTTCCCACTTGAATCAGTGGAAAGAGATGAATGATGATGAGAGGCAATGTCTTATATCAATCATCACATAGACTGTGGCCAGGATTCAAACTCAAACTCATGACCCCTGGACTGATAGTCAGACGGACTACCAGCTGAGCTAACCAGGTCTGGCTAATCTAAAATGATAATTGAAGTTAAGAATGATATTATGCGAGTTAAGAATGATATTACGCGAGTTAAGAATGATATTACGCGAGTTAAGAATGATATTACGCGAGTTAAGAATGATATTATGCGAGTTAAGAATGATATTACGCGAGTTAAGAATGATATTATGCGAGTTAAGAATGATATTATGCGAGTTAATGATTCTGCTGAGCAGATTTAAGTTGCTAACATATTCACGCCCATGCCCAGCTCCTGGTGGTATAGTGATTAACATACTATATATTATTACCAGTCGCATCTACCGTATGTTAGATATGTTGGGCAAAAAAAATGTTTGTTTATTATTTTATATATTTATATTAAGAAACAGTTTATATATTTTAAGGTTGGCCTTTAACTTCACTTGAGAGTACTAAACTCTGCATTAGGCCATTATGAATTATTACTAGATTCTTAGTGGAGGAGAGAGGATTTTATTTATTTATTTTTTTTAAATTTGTTTTAATTATTATTAGTATATACATGTATATATATTTTTTTATGAAAATAAAAATGGTCTGGGTGACATGAAAAATTAAGGGGCGCGCGTGGATGATAGTCTAGCAATTAATTTTTTATGGCCTTGAGCAATGAATACATTATGGTCAATTTATGGGCAAGTTTACATCCATAATAAACCTGAATTGATCAATGTTTCACAAATACCCTGTTAAAGGGACATATGCCAAAGCTGATGAACTTCAACTGAAAATCATTTATCTACCCGACTCAAATACAGTAAAACTTGTGTAAGCAGCCACCTCATTTAAGCAGCCACTTGTCATTAACAGTCACATTTGCTGTTTCCGATTCTTATACTTTAAGAGCAAATTAATCTCTATTAAGCAACAACCTGTCTTATAAGGCCAATTTTGCTCCTTCCCTTGACTGGCTGCTTAAGACAGGTTTGACAGTATAGATAACGCATGGTCCCTTTATTTGTTTTCTTTTATACAAAGCAGCTATGGCAAATAATTTAAAGGCATGGCATTCTGCATATTTTCTAGTCATCTTTGTAAAAAAGTGTGAACAATATTTTATTTTCCTTGTGTTTTTAATCAGTATGACACAAAAAATATCCAAGGAAATTATATTAAATGATTTTTTTAATCAAATTGTCAAAACTTCAGCTTCACAAGACTAGTTTGATAAAAACTGCCAACTATATGTTAGGCCATTATAAATTAATTGCTAGATTGTCATCAAAATTTTTCTTAAAAACAGGGAGGGCAGGAGGATTTTATTTTTTATCTTTATTTTTATAAAATTTTAAAAAAAATTTTTAATTTTTTTTCATGAAAATAAAAAAGGTTTGGGTAGCATAAAAATAAGGGGGCGGGCGGGGATGATAATCTAGCAATTTATTTATTATGGTCTTAAATACATGTACAAAGATTTAATTTAATTCTCAATGTAAGACGGGGCTTGAAATTTCTTATTAAGTTTCTTGTCCTCCGTTTCCAACATTTTTTATTGAATGCTTAAAATCAAAGATATATTATTAAGGTCAGTTTCTTAAATCTTATTTGTCCCAAGTAATTATAAAAATCAATCCATGTTTTACAAAGTTACACACCAGACAACACAAAATCTTGGCAAATGGATGACCAGACTGATGGAAACCAATGATTTTTGTATGCTTCTCCAAGGAGAACATAAAAAAGACAAATACTTTTTCTTAAATCCAAATACATGTAGATTTCAAGTCAGGATCAAACATTCTAAAGTTGAATAAATGCCTCATCACCAGCCCCATCATTGGTAGCATGTTTAATGGCATTTTGCTTCCTATAAAATTTTGATTTCTTGGGCCAAAATATACACTCCCCCACACACTTATCCATCAACCCCGAGGAGCAATTATTCATGGATATATGGTATATATAAATAAACAGAAGACCCTCATAGTCAACCTCATTGGACTATTCATTAATTTTGTTTCTTTCATTCTTTACCATATACTTGCACCAAAACGCTTTATTGTCACTAATCTACACTACAGGTTGCGCAGGCCTTGGGTGTATATTAAGATATATATTCTTATTTTAATGCTGTTGTACGTTTTGAAGCATCCAGGGTGGACAGAAGGTAGTCAACCTAGACAGTGATTTCCAGAAAAGACCACATGATGACCAATATAACTGGTATTAGTCTCCTTTGTTACTACACACGTGAGGTATTTAATTGGATTTAATTGGACAACTAGACAGAAAATCATAGCATCATTTATAATAGCACTATAATAATGTACACCGAAAGACTTTAGAAAAACGCAAAAATCAATAAAGAATTCAATGTTTTATGGCTGTTTATATCAATGTTGTGTTTCTAAAATCTTTTGGTGTATAATATATGCTCGAAACTGAAAGACCTCACATGGTGCCAGCTGGTGGTTTTGTCTTTGAGAACTTATTTTGCATAATATATGGCCACTAATCTTTAAATTCTTAAAAAATTGCTTATTTTCGCTGTGTAATTCCAAATTGTGCAGACAAAGCTCTTATATGGCAGATTTAAGAGAATAACACTGTATTAGATTACATGACTTTAAATAATCATTTCACAGTCCATGTTTCTTTAATTAGGGAATTAGTTTATTAATTTTTGTGGATCAGAATTTAGAATCAAATGTTTTGCAGGTATTGGTTTGTGTTTTCTTTGATTTACATACAATGTCATATATGAGTTACAGAAAATGGGTTATTAGCACCTAGAGGTGAACTCAATTTTCCATGTTTTTCTCTACAACTTTATATTAATCATCATGATCTTCTTCCTTGACAGGGGCTTATTATGGATCTTGTAGGTATTTGTCTAAAGCTATTTTGAGAAAATCCTTCAGTTAATTCAGCAACCCAGAAATACTAGGGCACAAACTCGGTTTTTACATAGGTGGATACAGGATTTTCAGTCAAAGGTGGGGGAGGCGATACAAGTGCGATACAAGTACCTGTATTTCGACATTTTCACTGAAACAGGTACCATTTTTAAATACTAGGGATATCTCAAGTGGGGAGGGCATCTTGACCACTTTCTAAATACTCCTTTGGTAGTTGATGATCCTAAAGAGATCTCATGCTCTCCATGTTTCCAGAGATTCCAAAACAAGGTGGGACATCATGGCAGTGATATTGACTGACTCTCTAGAGGAAAAACCAATGACTGGCTTTCCTTACAAACAAAGACATAACAGGTGGTAGTAGATGGTGCAATTTCCAGTAAAGCATCTGTAGATTCTGATGTCCCCTGTCTTGGGATCTCTTCTATTCCTTCTATACATAAATGATCTGCCTGCTACAGTCAAGTCCAGCATTCATCTTTTAGCTGATGACTGTGTCATCTACCATCAAATCAGATCATAAGCCGATACTGTACAAATACAGGAAGATCTTTACCGGCTGGTCGTATGGGAACAGAAATGGAAGATGTCCTTCAACATCAACAAGTGCCACATCATAAATCATACCAGATCAATAAAGATTTACCACACCGTATACACTCACGATAATCAACTACTTGATACAATCAGTCAAGCCACTTGCCTAGAGCTTGAATTTGCTTCAGATCCATCCTTGATTTCTCATGTCAACAAAATAACAATTAAGCGAGCCATAACTGTGGAATCTTGCAGAGAAATCTCAACTCTGCCAAGCCAGAAACCAAACAGTCTGCTTACACTTCTATAGTGAGGCCAACCTAGAAACACAGTTGTCTACATGGGACCCTTCTTTGAATATGCTTAAAAAGGGAAGAAGGAAGAGAGATATACCTGTACAATATCTGACACCTGCAGGAAGACTTTGGGTCCAGGCCTTCTAAAATTGCCGTTTTTTTAGGTTTTTGGACCGATTTCTGAAGTTCAAAACCGGTTTTCGTTTCAAAGTTAAATAAAAAATCGGTCCAGACATTTCAAAGTTTAATAAAAAAATCGGTCCAGATATTTTCTATCGGTCGTATAAAATCTTATAAATTGCTCTTACCATGCCATATTGACCTGTGAAATACGCCTTGCTGCAATATCATTTGACCCAATAATCCGATTGTTTTGTCACCTGCTGTGCGAAATGATGTAAATTTGGACTAAACCATTAACTATATTAGGGGGAGTTTATCGGAAGAATTTATCGCTATGTAGCACGCCTTCGATGTGTGATCAGCGACCCATAGCATTCTGTCGGTTCATCAAAAGATTGTGTTTGCGTCCGTAATTTCTTTGATATACCGCTAGCCAAAGCTGGGACGGCCGGACCGAATATTGTTTGCGTATATTTGATAAAACGTGCAGTGTTACTTGTTTGTTTCATATTTTTTTAAAAATAACTTGAATTATATATACGAGCTGGTTGTACGTAGTGGCTAGCTACAGCACAACGCATATAAAATATAAAAAATAAAAAGTTGAATGAACCGTTACATTTGTTTCCACGGTGATTATTTCACGCAGCTTCCGGTACTGCGACACTTCCGGTTTGTTTTTTTTAAATATTTATAACGAAAATTATTCAGTAAAGCGAAAACATAATGTCAGTCATTAAAATGTACACATTGTGATAAAATATGTTATAAATAATACACAAATAAACTTGAAATAGTTCCCTATTAATTAATAAACGGAGAAAATACATGGTGCAGCTGACATGGTGGGTGAGGTATGCATATATGTAAAGGCATATAGTAATTTTTTTATCAAATAAGTGCGATTCTCACGGTAGTAAAAAACCTGGACCGATTTGCATTTTGGAATTTTAGAAGGCCTGTTTGGGTCCCAAAGGAAATATCTTCAGGTCATTTTAAAACACACCATGATATGGCAAACTTGTAGCACTGGTCCGGAGACAGTGGTTCTGGGAAGAGTACTTATAATAATCAGTACTGGTCTGAATTTGATGAAAGCATAATCCATGTGAAGTTCTACTAGGTCTGGTGCTGAGGGTTATGTAACCTTCTGGTGGTTTCGCCACAAGATAATCGGTGTATCCCCCACCCCCACCCCCACAGATAATGGGTACTGCTGTAAAACAAGCCTCTGGTCAACCCTTCTGAGCCCTTCGCGGATGATGTTGGCTTTACTCTCCTCTCCTGTAAGTGTTTTATATGTAAAAAAGTAAAAGAAAGACACATTGAAACAGTACATACCATCCTGTCAGTTTGCTACGAGTTTATGTCACTTGTAAAACAGCATGAAAGAAGTTTCCGTCATATGATTCGTTATCCGAAAATAAACATACCAAAAATGGGTCTATTGCTATTTTACGACTTACAAGTTCCATCTTTTGACCAGCTCTAGTTTTCTAAATATAAGTAAATAATGGAATCAAAACTAGACTATAGTACACAAGATTAAAAAAATTGAAACCTGACTATGTTTAGCCCAAACAATATTTTATATTAGAGAAAAAAAAAAAAAAATTTGAGTGTGACACAGCAGAGTTATATCCCTTATACAATTCGTCGCCATTTGCTAATGAAAAGATAAGATAAATTGGTATTGTTTAATTTTGGGCATAGAATCAACATGATAAATACATACAAATGAACAAAGTAGAAAACAGTTAGATGAAAGGTAAATGTTCATGATGAATTATATATGCATTTTGAGCTTTTCTCACAAAACATGTAATGGGTGTATTTTGTTGTTTCCGCGAAAACCCATAACTATATGTTCCTACATCCGCAACTGCATAAGTTCAATGTGTTGCAAATAACTGTCTTTAAAACGACAACAGTACAAAACCTTTTATGAGAAAACGATTTATTGATTAGAACATCAGATTGGTCATTGATATATCTTTTATTTATAATAAAGTATTTAGGAAGTGTAATTTTCATAGTAACCTGTATATCACTGTATTAGGCTTCTCCACAGGCCATTTAACCCCAGCACTTGACTATCAGAGTTGGTATTGCCCTAGAGCTTGAATTCTTTAACAAAATTTTGCAAAAGCTGACTTTCCTCTTAATCATTATTTTACGTTGCATATCTTTTCTAATTTTAATGCCTAAAATGAAACGTACTAAATATGATGACTTTAACTGATTAATGCAAGTTTTACTAGTGAAATATATTTCAATGAGTGCCTTACACAGCACTTGAAAATGTGTTAAAGATGTTTTTGCGCTCATACCTCAGCGCTTGCATTCCTTCCTGTTGAGAACCCTGCATATGTATGCATAATACCGCAATATACATATTACCACGAATGCCAGTATAATAGCATTATCTCACACATGCACACTTAGAATTTCTTACCTGGGAACAGTGACAATTGAAATGGATGGGTACACTTAAGATTGCTTGGAGGGGTCAACATTTTTGTGCCCTCTTTTTAGCAAAACTTGAATCGATGCAAAAATTCTTAAGTGTACAAACTCATTGTATATATTGATTTGAATCCGTATTTTTCCATTTCTAGCCGTCTGAATGGCCAATTCGCGTTAATAAATATACTAAGAAAAAAATAAAATGGCCGACTGTATATCATAAATAGCCACTGTCTTTTCGCGAATTTATCTTTTTCAAAGGTATATTTACAAGACTTCTAGAAGTAATATTCAAGACAATAAAGTAACTTTATTTCTGTTTATTATTGTAGTTTTCATTTACATGGTTGATGAAGTTTAAGACTCGCAGTAATAGGTATAACCAGTATCCATATACACTTTCCAGAATGAAAGACTGTACATCTCTGTGAATGTTTTTATGTTTTTCTAGCTAGATTTTTATTTAGCTTAATGTATTTGGTAGGCAAACAGTGACATAGCTGACGTTAAAATGATGGGCAAGTCCACCAAGTTTAGTGAGGTCTGGGGACATGCTTCTCCTGTAAAAATTTAAATGTATATCCTGGGACACATAATGGTGGATTTGAGACTAAATATGCGTACCCAGGCAGTGTGAAATAAAGGCATCTATGCCACTGACAAATATAGGGCTACCTCAAGGAATCTTTGTATAAAGAGGTGCCAAAATATTTTTAATCTTTTTACCACAAGAAATTTTGTTACAAATTGTAAACTGCTATCATTATAATATCAATATTTTGTATATCTAGATATATAGTCAACTCAAGATATTGGTACAAATGTAGCCATCAGTGACACCTCTAATTATCACAATTATAAGGAAATTAATGAAATGCCTGAACCTTGTCTCAGTTACAATGAACACTGTTATTTGTATCATTAAGTTTTGTTAGAAGAACTTAAAAATATGTATAAACAGTTGGTTACATGTATTTATAGGAAGTCTGATGGAGAAATACACAAAGATGAAGTCGGAGACGGTTAGCAGAATGGTGGTGGAACCGTCTAGATTTAGGTACAACTTCCTCCAACTAAAGAATGATTCCATACTGACAGACATTGTGATTACATGCAATGATAAATCCATCCCTGCACATAAGTGCATTTTGTCTGCTAGCAGTCTTTTCTTCAAGCTTCTTTTCATGGGTACGACAAAATCACCCTACAAAAATCTTGACACGTTTGATATGTCAGACATTCTAGACAACGTGAAAGTGATTGAAAGCATTATAGACTTCACATACACAGGTTCTATCAACATGGATCCAGATAACTTTGCAAACATTGTTGGACTCTCCTACTTTCTGGCGATGCACGATCTGACGGAGATATGCACACGGTACTTGGGAGAAGCCCTGAATAAGGACAATTGTCTGCAGATGTACCTGAAACTGTACAAGTCTGAGCTGGTGATGAAGGAGAGAGATTCGGCACCTTTCATGAACAGAGAGACAGACGTGATGCAGACAGTATGGGACATGGTGGAAAGCAAGTTCTATGACCATATAATCTTACAGGAAGACATACTACAGGTGAGTTATTCTATACTTGTCTACACTTATCTATACTGTCATAGGTAATTGACAATATAATCTTAATGTATGCTTGTTATAGATGAAAAATGAAAATGATTTATTTGAGCTCTTTAATATATTCCTGACAGCTTCCCCCACCACCATTCTTGTTTATGTACCAAGTTTTGTTATATCTTTGTATAAAAGCTCACTTGAAAGTGATATACAGTGAAACCTGTGTAAGCGGTCACCTCTATTAAGCAGCCACTTGTCTTAAGTAGCCACTTTTACTATTTCCCATTTCTATGCGTTCAGAGCAAATTAACCTGTATTAAGCAACAACCTGTCTTAAAAGGCTACTTTTGCTCCTTCCCTTGACTGGCTGCTTAAGACAGGTTGAACTGTATATATCTTATTTATCATATAAAATTGAAACTATCATTTTAATCAGTAATTTTATCAATGGTGTTAAATTAAAAAGCATATTTTGTTGGCATTTTTGCAGTAGAAAAGCATGTTACTTCGTGACAATACAGTTTTTTTTACTGTACTAAACAGAGGCAAGATGACTGAGAATACTTGCATATATCAATCTCTTTGAGCCCTGGGATTGTGGCTTATATTGTACATGAGGCAGTTTTTTTAGTTTCTACATCTAAGATACGGGCACTCTTTTACGATCTCTTATCATACTAATCACTAGGGCTGTGCATTTGGCATTTTTTTCATCTATGATGCGTATCAAGATACTTCATTTCAGTGTTTTTTTTCGGCCTAGTTTATAGCCGTTATTGGGTCATATTCCCAATGACAAATAGTATCTTTTTTTCCCAACTGAGTTGTAAAACTTCCCAATTGAAAGCTTCAATAATTGTAAATTGAAACTTGCCATAATTCCTTGATAAAATAAACAAAGTTTTCCCCATTCTGAATTGAGTATGACATTGATTCTTTAATTAAACAGCCAGAGTAGCAAGTTTGCACATTTTTATAAAGTTGAACAAATAAACTTAATGCAAAAGTTTTCCCAATGTTAATGAAAATGCCGCTAAAATTCCCAATTCCAAGGGTATGGGTCATCTTCCCAAACTGGTGAAAAAAACCACTGCATTTGCAGAACGATGCGTATGACGATTCATATTGCCTGTGAAAATAAGAGACAATGCATATTGCAATATTTAAGTCACAATGCAATGCACATCAAGATACTGATATTTAAACTGTATCTTATGCAATCACCATGATTGTTTATTAAGGTGTATGGGATAATTATGCTTGTGTGCAACTTAAACGTATCTTTATTAACAGAGAACAACATAACTTAATACACTGCATAACTGCAAGAGTGATAAAATAAACATAGTGGGATAGTACCTGATGGGAAGGAGATGCTGTCCATAATATTCGTCACCTGTTTAGCAAGTTTATATCCCAAAATTGGTCTTGCTTTTTAAAAAAACCTGTTCTTGTTAGTTTATTAGATAGTTTTGAATGCTATTCAAGAGGTGCGATGCACAATATCTGACATTTGTATTGATGCATTGAAGGTCTAAAGAATGCATTGCATCGTAATCTATTGGAAGTTTCATTTAATATCTGAAACGTACATCAGCGGAAAGGTGAATCACGATCCATCAATGAACCGTTACACCTCTACCTGTCACCACTGAGGTTGTGGGTTCGAGACCAGCTTGGTCCCAAAACTTTATACAAGAAAGTGTGTTAGCTACATGTGGTACTCTTCAGACTAATTTTGTGGTCTTCCTAAGCCAGTTGCAGTGTTTCTGGGGCCTTTTTTTGCCAAAAGCATGTTTTCTCTCAAAATACAAGGAAAAATTCCAATAAAATTAGTTTTTTTGTGCGGTTGAGGAACGGGGTGGGGTTAATGCCAGATTTTAAAAAAAAATTGTTTGACAATTTTTTGAAATATTTTTAGTTCATTAATTTTCTATCTCTCATTATAGCTCAGCACAGAAGATATGCTTCATCTGTTGTCGAAGGGAATCGTAAAAAATTTCTCTGTTGAGACGGTTTTAGAGTTCACCATTCGCTGGTTAAAGGTGCATCGTAGTGACGATACATTTGAGGTAAGCATTTAGACGTTTTGGTGCGGTGTGTCATGAATATCAAATGCGGCAGCACTTAGAGTAATGTATCAAGCAGACACCATCAGGGCTCACACTGCCATTCGCCGAAGGCACCAACTGCAATAAAAAATAAAAATGACACATGATTTTTCAGGTTGGGGAAAGTAATTGGCACCAACAAAATATGCCAATGGTCCATGGGGATATGTCTGGAAAGCTTTTGAAAAAAGATAAACAAGTTGTACAATACTGTTACAATATATGTGTCATGATACACGAATGTGGCAGCACTTGGAATACTTACTCGAGCACACGCCATCTCTGCAAGTAACTGATAACATTCCCACTTGAATTAGTGGTGGGAGGCAAATGATAACAAGACACAGTGTTGTAAATCAGTCATCACGGAGACTGTGGCTTGGTTGGAATTGGAAATTAGGGCCCCTGGATTGATAGTCAGACACGCTATTGAATGAGCTAATCAGGTCCGTCTAGGTTACAAAGAACAAATAAATTGGAATAATAGATTATTTTGTAGATGAGGAAGATTTAGTATGAGTAAAGTGAAATACAATGTATAATGCAATATAATATAATGTAAGGAAATTTACAGAAATAACTATTCACAGGTTTTCTGAAAATTGTCATCAGTGATTTTAATTTGTTGAAATGAGTCCATTTCCTAGGATAAACCAGTACTGAGTGTGTGTGTTTTTGAGAGGCATCCGGTAGAGCTGGGGGTTGGACCAGCAACCTCTGGCATGAGCGGCTGACAATCTATCCACTAGAACTACACTATCACCCAGCTTTAGATGTCATCAGTGGCATAATAAATTATAATTGTTTATATTATTGTTTATGTGTCTCTGATTTTATTAGCAATCTGGATAAGATTTTCTCAAACACATTTTATACTGATCAATTTTAAAGAGAAATCAAAACCTCCATTTTCAAGTCAGTATCTTTAAGGTAAGGCCATTTTAAATGAATTGCTAGATGATCATGCAAATTTTTCTTAAAAACGGGGAGGACGGGAGGATTTTATTTTCATTTTTAATATTTATTTTTTTTGAAAATAAAAAGGGTCGGGGCGGCATGAAAATTAGGGGGTGGGCAGGGATGGTAATCTTTCAAATAATTTATAATGGCCTAAACAAGGGCATATTATTTATGTATGGTTAATTCTTCAGATTGCTGAAATGTTCCTAAACCTTGCCCATGAGCGAGTCCAACTTTCATCTCACCATGAAGATGCTGATGTGAACAAGGAAAGAATATCTGTTCTGGCTCACGAGCTGGACGAGGTTGTTCTAGTGTGCGATTTATCCGACGATCAGAAAGCAAACATCAATACAAAGTTGGTGGAGATTGAAGTTCTGATGGAGGCCAGTGGTGACAACGTATCGTACCCTGAAATAGATGATTGTGAAACGAAACAGGAGATTGGAGTAGATGAGGAGGTGGAGAGACCAGAGGAAGAAAAAATGGATATTGAAATTGAGACATATGAAGGTGATGGGCATGATAACAAAGTCAGTGATGAGGTTGTTGTTGGAAAAGACAATGATGATAACTGCCAGAATGGTGTGATTGGTGGTGATGATAAAGATGAAGAAAATGAATGTAAAAAAGATGGTGAAAAAGATGGTGACAAGACAGACAACAACCAAAGACAAGATGGTGGAGTGAATGTATATGAAGCAGCTGAGACTTCTGATGTCTGCAAAGAGAATGAAGTGGTTCCTGAATCCAGTGCTGGAAATGGAGATGATAATGCGAGCAAAGGGAATGAAATAACCCCAGGTATGATGTATATAAAATATCATGCACATTGACAACATGTCTTGATGTTATAGTCACATGTATTTGTGGCTTGCATAAATATTTTCTTTTGCATTCTGATATGCTAATGTTGACTGAAAATATTCTCATAAATTCATTAATGTATGTTTAGCTTTTTAAGTATAAATACTTATATTAAGCAATTATGTCAGATTGAATGACATGAACAAAACTTCCCCAAAAGTTCAATGAACATACAGAATACATACATTATTTGTTTGCTCAGGTTAATCTGGTGGATTGTAAATTTCAGATCAATCATTATTGTATTTATGTTTATTTGAATACAAATTAAATTATTTTGCACAATGAAACTCTCTTCAAAACCAGACCATTCCCAGCGAAGTATGATAAAAATTATTGAAGTATTTATGATACAAAATTTGTATACTAGAAAAAAAAATATAATTGAAATTTAATTCAAACTGCCACATTTTTAATTCAAGATTTTACATGATAAAGACATTATAAAACATCTGAATAACTTACATTTCATGTATAGGCTTATGATTTCTTTATGATTAAACTTTACTTATTTATTAGCTCGCCAGGACGAAGTCCAAGGAGAGCTATTGTCATGACCCCGGTGTCGTCGGCGTCGTCGTCTGTAGACACCCAGGTTAAACTTTTGCGTACAAGTTTCAGATATCTATGCAACCACTCATTGGATTGAAATGAAACTTCACATGTTTGTTCACCATCATCAATGGAACACACAGAGACAAGAACCATAACTCAGGATTGCATTTTGCCACAGTTATGGCCCTTTTTGGACTTAGACACCCAGGTTAAACTCTGCATTTAGATGCATACAAGTTTCAGATATCTATGCAACCACTCATTGGATGTGAATGAAACTTCACATGTGTGTTCACCATCATCAATGGAACACACAAAGACAAGAACCATAACTCTGGATTGCATTTTGCCACAGTTATGGCCCTTTTTGGACTTAGACAACCAGGTTAAACTTTGCATTTAGTTGCGTACAAGTTTCAGATATCTATGCAACCACTCATTGGATGTGAAAGAAACTTCACATGTGTGTTCACCATCATCAATGGAACACACAGAGACAAGAACCATAACTCTGGATTGCATTTTGGCACATTTATGGCCCTTTCTGGACTTAGACAACCAGGTTAAACTTTGCATTTATTTGCGTACAAGTTTCAGATATCTATGCAACCATTCATTGGATGTGAATGAAACTTCACCTGTGTATTCACCATCATCAATGGAACACACAGAGACAAGAACCATAACTCTGGATTGCATTTTGGCATAGTTATGGCCCTTTTTGGACTTAGACACCAAGGTTAAACTTGCATTTAGTTGCGTTTAAGTTTAAGATATCTATGCAACAACTCATTGGATGTGAATGAAACTTCACATGTGTGTTCACCATCATCATTGGAACACATAGAGACAAGAACCATAACTCTGGCTTGCATTTTGCCACACTTATGGCCCTTTTTGGACTTAGACACCCAGAGGCGAGCTTTGTTGTCTTCTGACAGCTCTTGTTTAGTCAAGAGACACAAGTTTCCTATCCATGTCTATATACGTCTCCTTTCCTTCTCTAAACAAGTCCTTATAGGAGGTGCAGGTTTCTTATATTTCTCTATAGAAGTCCTTACAGGAGATGCAGGTTTCTTATATTTCTCTATAGAAGTCCTTACAGGAGATGCAAGTATCCAATCCTCTATATAAGCCTCCTTCCTTCTCTATACAAGTCCTTATTGGAGGTGCAGGTTTTTTATATTTCTCTATAGAAGTCCTTACAGGAGATGCAAGTATCCAATCCTCTATATAAGCCTCCTTCCTTCTCTATACAAGTCCTTATTGGAGGTGCAAGTTTCTTATATTTCTCTATAGAAGTCCTTACAGGAGATGCAAGTATCCAATCCTCTATATAAGCCTCCTTCCTTCTCTATACAAGTCCTTATTGGAGGTTCAAGTTTCTTATATTTCTCTATAGAAGTCCTTACAGGAGATGCAAGTATCCAATCCTCTATATAAGTCTCCTTCCTTCTCTATACAAGTCCTTATAGGAGGTGCAGGTTTCTTATATTTCTCTATAGAAGTCCTTACAGGAGATGCAAGTATCCAATCCTCTATATAAGCCGCCTTCCTTCTCTATACAAGTCCTTATTGGAGGTGCAAGTTTCTTATATTTCTCTATAGAAGTCCTTACAGGAGATGCAAGTATCCAATCCTCTATATAAGCATCCTTCCTTCTCTATACAAGTCCTTATTGGAGGTGCAAGTTTCTTA
This sequence comes from Panopea generosa, assembly GCA_029582155.1. Lineage (NCBI taxonomy): Eukaryota > Metazoa > Mollusca > Bivalvia > Adapedonta > Hiatellidae > Panopea > Panopea generosa. The sequence continues at coordinate 36,816,545 of CM055904.1, forward strand.
TATTTCTCTATAGAAGTCCTTACAGGAGATGCAAGTATCCAATCCTCTATATAAGCCTCCTTCCTTCTCTATACAAGTCCTTATAGGAGGTGCAGGTTTCTTATATTTCTCTATAGAAGTCCTTACAGGAGATGCAAGTATCCAATCCTCTATATAAGCCTCCTTCCTTCTCTATACAAGTCCTTATAGGAGGTGCAGGTTTCTTATATTTCTCTATAGAAGTCCTTACAGGAGATGCAAGTATCCAATCCTCTATATAAGCCTCCTTCCTTCTCTATACAAGTCCTTATTGGAGGTGCAAGTTTCTTATATTTCTCTATAGAAGTCCTTACAGGAGATGCAAGTATCCAATCCTCTATATAAGCCTCCTTCCTTCTCTATACAAGTCCTTATGGGAGGTGCAAGTTTCTTATATTTCTCTATAGAAGTCCTTACAGGAGAAGCAAGTTTTCTATCCTTCTTAATATAAGCCTACTTTCCTTCTCCATACAAGTCCTTATAGGAGGTGTAGGTTTCTTATATTTCTCTATAGAAGTCCTTACAGGAGATGCAAGTATCCAATCCTCTATATAAGCCTCCTTCCTTCTCTATACAAGTCCTTATTGGAGACGCAAGTTTCTTATATTTCTCTATAGAAGTCCTTACAGGAGATGCAAGTATCCAATCCTCTATATAAGCCTCCTTCCTTCTCTATACAAGTCCTTATTGGAGACGCAAGTTTCTTATATTTCTCTATAGAAGTCCTTACAGGAGATGCAAGTTTTCTATCCTCTATATAAGCCTACTTTCCTTCTCTATACAAGTCCTTATTGGAGGTGCAAGTTTCTTATATTTCTCTATAGAAGTCCTTACAGGAGAAGCAAGTTTTCTATCCTTCTTTATATAAGCCTACTTTCCTTCTCCATACAAGTCCTTATAGGAGGTGCAGGTTTCTTATATTTCTCTATAGAAGTCCTTACAGGAGATGCAAGTTTCCTATCCTCTATATAAGCCTCCTTCCTTCTCTTTACAAGTCCTTATTGGAGGTGCAAGTTTCTTATATTTCTCTATAGAAGTCCTTACAGGAGATGCAAGTTTTCTATCCTCTATATAAGCCTCCTTCCTTCTCTATACAAGTCCTTATTGGAGGTGCAAGTTTCTTATATTTCTCTATAGAAGTCCTTACAGGAGAAAAAAGTTTTCTATCCTTCTTTATATAAGCCTACTTTCCTTTCTCCATACAAGTCCTTATAGGAGGTGCAGGTTTCTTATATTTCTCTATAGAAGTCCTTACAGGAGATGCAAGTTTCCTATCCTTCTCTATGTAAGCCTCCTTCGTTCTCTTTACAAGTCCTTATTGGAGGTGCAAGTTTCTTATATTTCTCTATAGAAGTCCTTACAGGAGATGCAAGTTTTCTATCCTCAATATAAGCCTCCTTCCTTCTCTATACAAGTCCTTATTGGAGGTGCAAGTTTCTTATATTTCTCTATAGAAGTCCTTACAGGAGATGCAAGTTTTCTATCCTCTATATAAGCCTACTTTCCTTCTCCATACAAGTCCTTATAGGAGGTGCAGGTTTCTTATATTTTTCTATAGAAGTCCTTACAGGAGAAGCAAGTTTTCTATCCTTCTTTATATAAGCCTACTTTCCTTCTCCATACAAGTCCTTATGGGAGGTGCAGGTTTCTTATATTTCTCTATAGAAGTCCTTACAGGAGATGTAAGTTTCCTATCCTTCTCTATATAAGCCTCCTTCCTTCTCTTTACAAGTCCTTATTGGAGGTGCAAGTTTCTTATATTTCTCTATAGAAGTCCTTGCAGGAGAAAAAAGTTTTCTATCCTTCTTTATATAAGCCTACTTTCCTTCTCCATACAAGTCCTTATAGGAGGTGCAGGTTTCTTATATTTCTCTATAGAAGTCCTTACAGGAGATGCAAGTTTCCTATCCTTCTCTAAATAAGCCTCCTTTCCTTCTCTATACAAGTCCTCATAGGAGATGCAAGTTTCCTATCATTCTCTTTATAAGTCCATCCAGGAGATGCAAGTTTCATATCCTTTTTTATATAAGTCCTTGCAGGAGATGCAAGTTTCCTATCCTTTTCTATATAAGTCTCCTTTCCTTCTCTATACAAGTCCTTATAAGAGGTGCAAGTTTCTTATATTTTCTATAGAAGTCCTTCCAAGAGATGCAAGTTTCCTATCCTTCTCTAAATAAGTCTCCTTTCCTTCTATATACAAATCCTTATAGGAGATGCAAGTTTCCTATCATTCTCTATACAAGTCCTTACAGTGGAGGCAAGTTTCCTATCCTTCTCTATATTAAGTCCTTGCAGAGGAGGCAAGTTTCCTTTCCTTCTCTATACAAGGTCCTTACATATGTTGCCTTATACTTTGTAGAGCATTCACCAGCCACAGTGAAGGAAGCAGAAGATTGTGTAGCACCAGAAGCTGAAACTGCTGTGGAAGAGAACAAGGGAGTGTATGATTCTGATACAGATGATCTCGAGATTATGGACTTTGAGCCAGTTGTGTTAAAAAGGTTAATAGTACAGTATACCATTAAATCACCATAAAGACCCTTCCCTTATAAAAGGCTTACACCTCCCTTACTTTTTAACGCTTTACTCGATAGATACACATTTTCCCACACCAATCACAGAAGGCCTTTGAAAACAGTGCAGGAAGAGTTCAGGTTGCTCGTAATGAGCAATCTGAACACTTCCTGCACTGTTTTCCACTCTGTTAGTTAATATAAACATAATTCACCCAATAATTCAAAAGTCTTCTATATTAGAGGTGTCCGAAGGCATCTATATTAGGTGTCCAAAGGCATCTATATGAAGTAAAGGGTTAAAAAGAAAGGAATATGGGAACTTACCCATGTGTGCAGTTTAATATGATTGATCCATTAAGATTGAAAGTAGATTTAACCCATTGCCACCGTTTTTATAAGTGTTTGTTTTAAACTAAAAATATATTTTATTGTTCATCTCGATTAATTTGCGGCTCTTCATTAATTGTAAGATTTGTGTCTCATTTTACATCTATTCTTGGGAAAAGATAATTAACTTATATCAGGGGTGACAAAGTTGACTAAATTAAGGTGCCAGTATCAACTTGCCTTGAATACAGTTAAAAAAATTTTGTAGTGACCATTTGATTGTTTTACATTAAGTAAAATATATTTCGACCTCAGACGACTGAATGGGAGAAATATTTTTCATTTTTAATGCAACAGCGTATTATAATAAAACCTGTGTTAGTGGTTACTTCTATTAGGCAACCACTTGTCTTAAACAGACACATTTCCTATTTACATTTTTTTGTCATTGTTTTTATCTCGACTAAACGGAGAATAAAGAGAGCCATTCTACTCACCCAAGCGTCGGCATCAATGTCTGCGTCACACCTTGGTTAATGTTTTGCATGCAAGTCCCTATCTCAGTAACCATTGCATGTAATACTTTGAAACTTTACACAAGCCTTCCTAGTCATCAACCCTACTACAATAACTAAGTTAGATAACTCTTGCTTGAATATAATACAAATTATTGCCCTTGTTTGATTTAGAAATTCTGGTTAAAGTTTGCATGCATGTCCCTATCTCAGTAACCATTGCATGTATTGTTTTGAAACTTTACACAAGCCTTCCTAGTCATCAACTCTACTACAATAATTAAGTAAGATAACTCTTGCTTGAATGTAATGCAAATTATTGCCCTTGTTTGACTTAAAAATTCTGGTTAAAGTTTTGAGTGCAAGTACAATCAAGTCCATGTCTCACCAACCACTCAATGTATTTGATTAAAACTTTACGCAAGTCTTCCCAGTCATCAACCCTACTACAATAACTCTGTTAGATAACTCTTGCATGAATATAATGCAAATTATTGCCCTTGTTTGACCTAGAAAATCTGGTTAAAGTTTTGTGTGCAAGTACTCTCAAGTCCCTATCTCAGTAACCACTGCATGTTTTGACTTAAAACTTTACACGAGCCTTCCCAGTCACGAAAACTACTATAATAGTTAAATTACATAACTCTTGCATGAATATAATGCAAATAATTGCCCTTGTTTGACTTAGTAATTATAGTTTAAGTTTTCAAGTCCATATCTCACCAACCACTGAATGTTTTTGATTGAAACAAGGCTTCCCAGTCATCAATTCTACTACAATAACTAAGTTAGAGAACTCTTGAATGAATATAATGCAAATTATTGCCCTTCTTTGACTTACATGTAGAATTTTGGTAAAAGTTTTGCATGCAAGTACTGTCAAGTCCATATTACACCAACACTCAATGTATTTGATTGAAACTTTACTTATGGCTTTGTAGTCATGAAATCAACTAAATTAGTTAAGTCTGATAACTCTTGCCAGATTTTTTTGTAAATTAGAGCCTTTATTTTACTTAGAAATGTATTTAATTGAAACTCCATACAAGATATTGCAGTTATAAGACCTACTCAATGTTGTCAATTTTGTAAGTTAGATAACTCTTATTTGCTTGGATTTGTCAGCAGTCTCAATCAAATTTTATAAAGCGGGGCAGTAGTCTTATGGATAGAGTGTTGGCCGCTCACACAATAGGTTGCGGGTTCGATCCCCAGCTCGACCAAATGCCTCTCATTAAACAACACTCAGTACTGGTTCTACCCAGGAAGTGGACTCGAGAGCAGTTCATATAAGCTCTGAGCTTTCATCGCAATCAAGCTAAAATAAATTAGTATAAACTAATCAAATTTGTACTTCTGTGACAAATATTCGCATAGTCGAGCGCGCTGTCCCCTCCGACAGCTCTTTTTAGATCACCTGAGCCAAAGGCTCACAGGTGAGCTTTTGTGATCGCCTGGTGTCCATCGTCTGTTGGCGGTCGTCTGTCGTTCGTCATTGACTTTTAGCTTCTAACAACTTCTCCTCTGAAACCACTGGGCCAATTTAGATATAACTTTACAGAAAGGTTCCTTGGGTGACCAAGTTTGGTCAAGCCATCTTGATTTGTCAAAAAACCTGTCCCTCGGGGTGGGGCAAGTTTAATTAGTAAAAACTTAAAAAATCTTCTTGTCAGAAACTACTGACACAATTTTAAAATAATTTCACAGAAATGTTCCTTGGGTGACTCTCTACTCAGTTTGTTCAAGTCATCTTGATTCGTAAAAAAACATGGCAGCCAGGGGGTGGGGTTAGTTTACTATATAAGCTATAGTAAAAACTTAAAAAATCTTCTTGTCAGAAACTACTGGCTCGATTTTAAAATAATTTCACAGAAATGTTTCTTGGGTGACCCTCTGCCAAGTTTATTGAAGCCATATTGATTCATCAAAAAACATGGCCGCCAGGGGGCGGGGCAAGTTTAATTAGTAAAAACTTAAAAAATCTTCTTGTCAGAAACTACTGGCTCGATTTTAAATGATTTCACAGAAATGTTCCTTGGCTGAACCTTTACCAAGTTTTTTCAAGCCGTTGTGATTTGTTAAAAAACATGACTGCCACAGTGAGGTGCTAGTTTACTATATAGGCAGCTATAGTAAAAACTTAAAAAGCTTCCTTGTCAGAATCTACTGACCTGATTTCATTGTAATTTCACTGACATTTACCATGGGTGAACCTCTACCAAATTTGAACTCTTCTATGCATCTGTTACATCTTCGTTTTTCTGGAATTTTGAGTGTACATGTATTATATTACCTACAGGTACTTAAGTTGGGTGACTCAAGGTCAGTCAGGTGAGCGATATAGGGCCATCTTGGCCCTCTTGTTTAATTAACCTCTATTAAGCAGACACCTGCCTTGAGCGATCAGTTTTGCTTTTTCCCTTGAGTGGATGCTGAAGACATGTTTAACTGTAGATATTCTTTATTTTACAGTGGACATGGCAACTCTGGAGCACTCTCAGATACAGACGAAGAGGACGGAAACTATAGAAACAAAAAGAAAATGTCTCCATTGGACAAAGTGAAAATGCTGAATTTTGAGAAAAGTGTGAAAGACAGGGTGGCGAAATGCCTTAAGACGCAAACGCAGAAGTTTGTAAACAAGATCCTGAAGAACAGCAAGCTGACAACCATGAAACGTACAACAGCAAAGCCACGGAAGCGAATCATTACAATAGAAGATAAGAGAACTCGGAGTAAGAGACATGTTAAAAAAGAAAGCCCTTATAGCGAGGAGGAGTATTTGATGGAAGCGGCAGATTTAGATGGTGTTGTGGCAGATGTTAAGCAAGAAGCTGGTGAGAAGCGCGAATCTGATGATGCCCTTTTGATAAGTAACCTGTACGTCCATCAAGATGATGAAGATGCAGAAGATAAGGATGGTGGTGAGAAAGTTGATTCTGACCAAGATTATGATGAAGCACAAGAAGAGGACAGTGATAGCTCAGTGGATATTCATCCGGTTAGAGTTGGTAGAAGTGCAAGGAAGAAGAGAAAAGTGTCCCGTTCTCCGGCTAAGCGTCGGAGCCCAGTTAAGAAAGAGAAGAAGGAGAGTGCATCATTTACGTGCGAGGTATGTGATAAAACATTCACGCGCAGTAGCCGGCTGAAGATCCACCTTAATATACATCGAGGTGTTAAGCCGTACCGGTGCATCGTCTGCGGAATGATGTTTGGGCGGGGTTATCATGTGGTGCGACACATGAATCGTAAACATGCAGATGTAAAGTCATTTGAATGCGATGTATGTAAGGAAACATTCGACGAAGCCAAGGATATTGTGTCCCATGCACGAGGACATGTGAAGGCTGAAGAAGATACAATGAATGATAAGAAATATGAAGTGTTTGCTGATATAACAACTGACACGGATGGTAAGAAGACTTACAATTGTAAGGTATGCAAGAAAGTGTTTTCACGTAGTTGCGATTTGAGTCGTCATCTGACTTCACATACAGGAGAAAGGGCCTTCCATTGTAATTATGAAGATTGTAGAAAAGGATTCAGTACCAAACTGGAACTGAAGGCGCACACAGATGCTGTTCATCTGGGGATTTCTATGCCGGCCGCTGGACATAAATGTGAGTTTTGTAAGCGTGTGTATCAGACAAAAGAAAACTATGATAAACATGCAGAGAAATGTAACGGGGTGAAGCATTTTCAATGCGATGAATGTGGGGCATCATTTTATCGACAATATCACCTAGATCGGCACAGACTCGTACATACTGCGGAGAAGCCATTTGCCTGTACGGAATGTTCAAGTGCATTCAAGCGTGAACACAAATTAAAGGTAAGAGAGATAAGATTTGAAATGAATTCTATAATATAGTATAACCATGGTTGGCACGACCCAGATGGAACTGGACAAAATAGTTTGAGTTAAGGGTTGTTCAAGCCAAGTATTGATCAACATCATACCATACATGCAATGAAAATACATTGAAATAGGAATTCAGCCTGGGACCAGATAAATGGTTTGAGCTATATGTGGTGTTCCAGCCATCCATAACAGATTATGTAAATTATTTTTTGAATGGGGTGAATGTCATTTTCTAACAAAATGACAGGTTTTACATGGCATATCCAGTTTTAATGGTGGAGTAAGACCTCGGAATAATTCTTGATCAGAAAAAAAGTTTTTCTGCAAGTAAGGCCATGATAAATTATTTGCTAGATTATCATCACCGCCCGAACGCCCCCCCCCCCCCCCCCCCCCCCCCCTTATTTTCCTGCCGCCTTGATCCTTTCTGGCATTCCCTGTTTTTAAGAAAAATTTAGATGATAATCTAGCAATTAATTTATAATGGCCTAACATGCAGTTTTTGGACTGAGCTTGGCGCATAACCACAACCTCGGTGGTGAAAGTTAATTGGTCATTGGCCTTAGACCACGCTGTTACAGAGGATCCCGATTGTGATATAAAGAGCAAATATGAGATTTCTAACAAGTTTCAGTGAACATTTGAACAAATATTGCTAACAAAAGCTATAATGAATGTACCGTTATACATGTTTGCAGAGCTCTAAATAATCTGTTTAGGGGAACCGGTCCTTTGAGTGATTGTTGCAAACTTTGTCTCTGACTCTGACAGGGAAAAAAAGTTTTGAATTAAATTTAAAATTTTCTTTTTGCTTTACAAGGAACATATGAAGAAGCACACAGGAGAGACAGTGAATCGGCAGGTGATCTGCGAACTCTGCGGAGCTGTACTGAAGGATATCAAATATCTGCGACGTCATCTTGATTCTCACGACGGAACTAAGCGGCATCAGTGTCAAGTTTGTCTGAAGAATTACACTCAGGCCATCGGACTGAAAATACACATGCGCATACACACAGGTATGTATTGAAACTCATTAACTATATAAGAATATAAGTACAGTTAATTTCCGTTATTTTAGAGTCCGAGGGATTTGAAGGGACGGGGTTGAGGTGGGGTGAATACTTTGAGATAAGCAGTAGTTTGAGATAAACAGCAGGATTTCCTCAGTAAAATGAAAGAATCATCATTTTTATTTTGAGAAATCCTGAAGTTTTACATAACAGAGTTTGAGATGCTGAAAATTGACTGTAGATTGGTTTCTATTTAAATAATGGATAAGATACTGTAAATTAATTGGAGTCTCATTTCACATGGTGTTCAATAAATATCAAGTATACATATAAAACATAGGCTACAAACCCTCCAAAGATGAAATATGAGAGAGACCATTCAAATTTATGCATTATTCAATGTATTAAATATTTGCATCATTATTAGACCAATAGAAAAGAGTTGGGATGGGTATCACGGAGAATTTCATATCGTGCTACAGGATCATGATACGTATTATGATATTTTCCTTTAAAATTCGTCTTATCTCGTTGCTTTGAAAGATTAAAAAAAACATCTATATGTATAGATAGATTCTATTTGAAAATAATTTTATCAGATTCCTTCTGTTTAAACTTTGAAGTATACAACCACAAACTCTTAACAAAACATAACATTATCAACAACTGACTAGAACTAACACAGACCAATCTCAAATCAAATTTTTATGCACGCTGAGTATTGCTGACCAAGATTTGTAGACGATGCCTTTGTAAATGTGTACCGGTAGTTAAATTTGCCTAGTCACCTCCCCCTTTCAGTTCCCTAGTAAATTCTTAATGCAACCACATTTGCCAGTATTTCTTTGTTAATTTTCTTTTGAACCAGACCCAATTGTGTCCAGGCTGAAGCTTTATCCTTCATTTTTTTATAATTTTGTGTTCTTTGCCCATCTCCAACATGTTTATTGTTGTTGGTAATGAATCAGCGAAATGTATAAAAATTTATGTGACACAACATACATTCTTTACAGAATTTGCCCATTATGTTAAATATTTCAAACAGGAAACCAGCAGGCACTATGCTAAAGCCTTATTTTGAACTCGAAAACTCCATAAAATTATCTAAAAATAACTAACATTATTTAACTCCAATTTCTCAAAGATTTGTCTACATTTATGAATTATTTTGAACAGTTTTCAGAATTCTCTGAGCGTATTGGTATGTCAGGAGCATATCATGATACTGGTTCTGTATTGCAGTATACCTGAGTACCGATAATACCGTGCACCACTAGAAAACAGTATACCAGTACATCTGAGCATAATATCATTTTTGCCAACAAGTTTAATAAATTTAATGATATATGAGCACGAATGTAAGATTCTTTTTATCACATAACTCAGAAAATTGGTACATTTACTTAATTGTTGTTTCTTTAAAAAACCAGAAAATATAACACTTCTGTAATACACTAGGTTAAAAGGAATAAATATATTGGGTTTTTACAAAATTGACTAAATACCTTTTTTTCCGATATACCATGCCTATATATACTCACTGACTCAGCATTGCCAAAATGATATCTATTTAAACATACCAAAATAATATATTGAAAAAGGCTTTCCTAACTTAGGTATGCCTAGGTTAGCCTAAAATAGATTTTCCCGCTTAAAATGGAAACATATTTTGTGACGAAATATATGAATCACGCAACTGGATTTTGATATCAATTTGATATGTTAAACAGGTTTACACATAGTAAAAATTGTTTCTTCTTATGAATGACGATGTGAAGGTTGTCAAACAGTTTTTAAATGCCGTCTATATTTAGAATTGGGATTTCGTATCAAGTTTACCACTCCAGTTTACATATAACTTTTGTCACATTTTGGTAGATTAATGATAATGAGATACTCTTTATCCATTTTGATAATTATTTTATTTCATAAATCATTTATAGTAAGTGGTCACTTCTATTAAGCAGCCACTTGTGTTAAGCAGCCACATTTGCTATTTCCTGTTTCTATACTTTCAGAGCAAATTAACCTGTTTTAAGCAACGACCTGTCTTATAAGGTCACTTTTGCTCATTTCCACAAATGGTTGCTTAAGACAGGTTTGACTGTACTTGTATTCTCAAAATTGTTTTGGTTCATACGATTTTTTCAAGTTTACCAATGTTTCAAGTTTTTGTTGCTTGAATTATAAAAGTTTTCCAGGATTCTCCACAGGAAAGAATGCAAGCGCTGGGATAAGAGTGCGTAAACACCTTCAACACATTTTCAAGCGCTGTGTAAGGCACTCATTGAAATATATTTCATTTAGTAAAACTTGCATTAATCAGTTAATGTCATCATATTTAATATGTTTCATTTAAGGCATGAAAATGAGAAAAGATATGCAAAGAAACAATGATTAAGAGGAAAGTAAGCTTTTGCAATTGATTTTTAAATAATTCAAGTGCTAGGGGAATACCATTTCTGATAGTCAAATGCTGGGGTGCCCCTGTGCTTAAATGGCCTGTGGAGAAGCCTGTTTCCATCGTACATGTACATGTATTTATTTAATTGCTTTCATTGCAGGACTCAAACCGTATCAGTGTGAAATCTGCTCCATGCTTTTCTCTGTGAAGAGTAACCTGATGCGTCACCAGCGCCGTCACCGTGGAGACAGGAAACACAAGTGTGATAAGTGCGGTAAGGGGTTTGTGATGGCGGGAGACCTAAGGAGACATTACACCATGCATACAGGTAGGTACTTATTGCTACACCATATGGCGGAGAGTGTAACTTTGTGTTAAGCAGATGCTGAAGAGGGAGTCAGTATTTACGAATTACATGTGTTGGTAGTCTGTTCTACTTCTTCTGTCATTAAAAACAGCACAGTAATACAGAGAAAACCGATTCAGAAAAAAAATCGACTTGCTTGCTGAAAAAAATGTTGATTGTTTAGAATAAAAAAAATATTGCAATTTGGTGTATTACCATTTTCATCACATTTCAGTTTATGTAAGGCATATCCAGTTTTACTGGTGGAGGAAGACCTCAGAATAAATAAGAACCAGGGTAGAAACACCGTTTATCCACAAGTAACTGGCAAACTTTCACACATTAAGTTTTCGGTGAGAACGAGACTCGAACCAACGACCTTAGTGGTGAGAGGTAAATGATCTTGAGATGGTGATTAAACATGGTTACTTAAGCGAAGCCAAAGTAATACTGACATACGGTGGATGTCAATGATCAGGTGATAAAAATAGATATGGATTTGGAGACAAAACCTATGTCGATATTCAGATATTTGGATGTTTTTTGTCAGAGCCTCCAATACTGAGATAACAGTCGCTGTCTTCTGGAGTATACATGTATATAACTATTGCATGTTCCACTAGTGTATCTGCCCAGGCATATTTTGTTTGTTTATAAATTTAAATAAGGCCATTATAAATAATTGCTAGTTAATCATCTAGATTTGTCTTAAAAACGGGAAGGGCAGGAGGATTAAAAAAGTTTAATTTTTTTTTTATGAAAATAAAAAGGGTCGAGGTTGCATGAAAATTAAGGGGCGGACGGGGATGATAATCTAGCAATTTATTATGGCTGAAGATGCGGAATGGTAAAAGTTTGCATAGGCATGTTAAGGATGTAGAAGTTTATAAACAAGAAGTACTGCAATTTATATTTACAGTATATACATATACATTCATATTATGTACCAGTTAGGGCTGGAGCAATATATTGAAATATCGGTATATTGCAATACACTTCATAGTAGTACGCATATGGTATTGGCTGTGCCGGTATCGACTATATTACAATACAGCAAGTAACCAACTAAATGTATTTTCCAACACAGAAGTATACCTGCTCTGTACTGTGTTTGGTTAACATATAATCTGGCAGTGCTGCTGCTCAGTACTGTGTTTGGTTAACATATAATCTGGCAGTGCTGCTGCTCAGTACTGTGTTTGGTTAACATATAATCTGGCAGTGCTGCTGCTCAGTACTGTGTTTGGTTAACATATAATCTGGCAGTGCTGCTGCTCAGTACTGTGTTTGGTTAACATATAATCTGGCAGTGCTGCTGCGCAGTACTGTGTTTGGTTAACATATAATCTGGCAGTGCTGCTGCTCAGTACTGTGTTTGGTTAACATATAATCTGGCAGTGCTGCTGCTCTGTACTGTGTTTGGTTAACATATAATCTGGCAGTGCTGCTGCTCAGTACTGTGTTTGTTTAACATATAATCTGGCAGTGCTGCTGCTCTGTACTGTGTTTGGTTAACATATAATCTGGCAGTGCTGCTGCTCAGTACTGTGTTTGGTTAACATATAATCTGGCAGTGCTGCTGCTCAGTACTGTGTTTGGTTAACATATAATCTGGCAGTGCTGCTGCTCTGTACTGTGTTTGGTTAACATATAATCTGGCAGTGCTGCTGCTCTGTACTGTGTTTGGTTAACATATAATCTGGCAGTGCTGCTGCTCAGTACTGTGTTTGGTTAACATATAATCTGGCAGTGCTGCGCTAGAGTCAGTGAAGGGTATTATTGCTGAAAATCATTCATCCTGGGTTTTTGTTAAGGTGATATCGGATACATATTTTACTTGATGTTTAAAGTTACTCATGGATTTTATCACATTTTCAATAATAATCTGTATCGTATTGTATTGGGAATCGTGTACCTGTATTGAGATACATATTGTGTCACCATTGGTCAAGCAAAACACAGCCCTAGTGCCAATACCTAGAGTTTTCATGTTTTAAAATTGAATAGAGTGCTGTGGATATAGATTGAGATTGTCAAAGTTGCAAACCTATTTTGAGATACAAGTTATCCCAATTTGAGATAATAAAATAGCCAATGATAATTTGAGATCATTAAATTGTCAAACATAATTGAGCTAATCAAAATGCCAAAGATAAAGTGCCAAACATTATTTGAGATTGTCAAAATGGCAAACCATAATGGTACTAGAACTTGTCAAAGTGGTAAACATAATTGGAGATTGTCAAAATGGCAAACCAGACTGGTACTTGAATTAGTCGAAGTGGCAAGCATAATTGGCAAATATTATTTCATGCACTGGTTACTGTTCTATTGTAGGTGAGAAGAACTTTCCATGTAGATTTTGTGGCAAGAAATTTAGCAGCAAATCCAAGGTTCCACAACATGAGCGGATTCATACAGGTAGTCTATCTGATTGTCATTGCAGTTTCCTAAATTGTATTTTATTTTCATTTTTAAGACCAATCTCATTAAAATCAGATCCATACTCTACTTACGCACAGTAGATCTGACAACATTGCATTAAAGGTCACCTTAAATTGACCTTTCATGTAATTAATATTCATAACAATTCAGCCAATCAGAATTATCATTACATTCACAGTTTGTTGAGATTTACAACATGAAGTCGATTGATACATTCTTACAAAGTGCTGTTTTCTGGGCATTGACTCATGTTAGTAATTTTCCAGTGTTGGTGTATAAAATGAAAAAAGTCCCATAATCGTCCCGGATTACTATCGTAAATTTATGAAAATCATTAACATTTAACATGGGCGCAGCCGTAATGTTTTTGTCGTAACAATTATAAACGTGTGATAATCTCACATGATATTGGGATCCCAGCTAAATATTGATTTTTCTTTGGTTAAATAAACTTCCACTTTTGCTTTCAAAATCTTGAAAGCAATGCTCTGATTGGCTGACAGAAAGGATAATCTGAGGTGACCTTCTATGCGACGCCATCAGATCTACTTTGCATAGAGTATGGAAGCTTCAAAATTGATCTGATTTTAATGAGATTGTTATAAGACAATGCCATATGATCAATGTTGATATGATTTCCTGGTTTGGCACTGAGCATTGAGACATTAGTTCTAGATTTGGGTGGCCCGGTGTCTTAGTGTCAGATCTAGGTAGCCCGGTACTGGTATCATACCATATGTCTGTAGCATGATTTCCAGTGTGTCATAATCTCTTGGGCAAACATAATACGGCAGACAAATAGTTGAGTTTGAATGCAGAACATTATGCAAATCTGCAAGTACAAATTGCTTTATTTTACTATACTGAGCTCTATCATACCGCACAAAGCTGTATGTGAATGTAATACACATTTTACTACTGATTTATTATGGTTAAATATTTCGTTTTATATATTATAGTTCTACTAAATATCATAAAATGGATAAGTGTAAAACTTGTTTGTTTATTTTGTAACGGTATAAATATATAAATGCTAACATAGTTTCCTAGCAGAACACCAAACAGAACAATTGCTGAAAACTATAATTTGATAAAAAATATTCTTGGTAAAAGCAAGGACTTGTATAGAAGAACAGGAAACTTGTATCTCCTGACTTAATGTTGATAAAACAGCACATGAAGGATTCATTATTTGACAAATTAATCATTTAAAACTCACAGGCAACTGATTTCATAACATTAACTGTAAGTTGTATGTAATCTTAGATGATTAAACATGTTTCGATCATGCAAAAAGATATTGAGGTTTGAAGGAAAATTTCTCGTAATTTGTCGTTATTTTAGCTGCAGTATACTAATTTTGTAATCAGATTTACTTCAACAATTTTAAACACAAATTGTTGGGAATCATATTGTTTTGATGAGAATTTTATTCTGCAATGTAAGAATTTTAATTTATGGTCCTGAGGTGAATGGAAGCTAAGATAATTGAAAACGAGATATTGCGAGATTTGCGAGATTTTGCGTGAATACGAGAGTGTTAACAAACTCTCACTCAGTTGCATTTCCTTCTCTATATATTTCCTTGGTAAAAGTAATAATCAAATAACACCTATAATTTATACAGTAATTACATATTATAAGCCGGGCCCGATTAGCTCAGTCAGTTACGCATCTGACTATCAATCCAGGGGTCGTGAGTTCGAATCCTCCGCCCGGCAACAGTCTCCGTGATGATTGATATACGACACTGTGTCTCATTATCATTCGTCTCTCACCACTGATTCAAGTGGGAAAGTTATCAGTTACTTGCGGTGATGGGGTGTGCTCGAGTACTGGTTAATCCCAGGAAACAGTGGTTAGGTTAACTGATCATCTGTTAGCCCTCGATGGCATAAAAAACGACGTATTATAAATCATGGGGAGCAAACACTTAAATTGTTTGATTTGTTGTAAATATTTATCAATTTGAAAATGGAGCTAGATAATATGGGAGATTCTCATACCAACACCAATAAATTGTCAATAAATTGTCAGGTATTTTGATTCAATACCTGTCAACATTTAATCACAGGGAACAGTTGGCGACTTCCAGGCACATACAATGAATTTTGAAATATTTTAAATTAGGCCATCCTTTAAATAATACTTGTCAGCTGTTCTATTTTTCATGTAGGTAGGAAGGTAGGTAGGTAAATTTTTTTTTGTGGCTAAATTTTGATTTTGTATAGACATTTTAATGAAAAATAGATAGAAATCATGAAAAAAAATTAATTGCTTCGAAAGTCAATAAAACAAGTTTGGGTAGCTGCAATTCCGAGTGAATAGGTAGGAGCACAACAAACAATTTATTTTTTAAAGGACAGTCTTAGTATTTGTTATTTGTGGTTCATAACTGTTCCTTCTACAAATGCATCACTTCATTCACACATAACTCTGATGTAATGGTTGTGCATGATCAAGAGAGAGAAAAATAAAGAAGATATAGGGAAGGTAGAAGGATAGTTGTAGGAAAGAAAGAGAAAATAAAAAAACTCTTAAAATGAACAGATAATGTTTTTTGAAGCCCAAATGTAACAACAGTGGTAATGTCAGTTACGGCTTGGAATGAATGTTTATCACATAACATGTTATATATGGCAGCCAGCGTGGGTGGATTTTATTTAAAAAAAAAAAAATAACCGGGCCCGATTAGCTCAGTCAGTTACGCGTCTGACTTTCAATCCAGTGGTCGTGAGTTTGAATCCCCCTCCCGGCAACAAGTCTCCGTGATGATTGATATACGACATTGAATCTCATTATCATTTTTCTCTCACCACTGATTCAAGTGGGAAAGTTATCAGTTACTTGCGGAAATGGGGTGTGCTCGAGTACTGGTTAATCCCAGGAAACAGTGGTTAGGTTAACTGATCATCTGTTAGCCCTCTATGGCATAAAAATGACGCTTAATACTCAATCAATCATTTTTATGAAAATAAAAAGGGTCGAGGTCGACCGAAAATTAGGGGGCATGCGGGGATGGTAATCTAGAAATTAATTTATGGCCTAATGAACTTTCTCACATATATTTCTGTACTTAATAAGATTCTCAAACCCACAACCTCAGCGGTGAGAAGTAAGTGATCTTGAGATATTGCCCGAGACAAGCAGGCCATGAAGGACTGGGATGTAGATAGAAATTTAAAAAAAACCAAAACATGTCTAAATATTTTCTTATTACTTGCAGGAGAGAAACCATATGAGTGCCAGATATGTGGAAAGCGATTCATACAAAATGGGGACAGGAAGCGTCATGAACTAACACACGGAGGGAAATCGGGAGAGAAGCCGAAACGTCAGCTCTCATTGTACGAGATTGCCAATGGTGTCCCAGATGAAGAGGAGGCAGTTGCAAGTGGCCATAGTCAGGCAGTGGAGCGTAGCACTGCTCACCATGAGATTGTAGATCGCATGACAGAAATAATGTCAAAACATGATGTGCAAGAAACCGGCATTGATATGTCCATGAATGATGGCAGAAGAGGAGCACAGGCGCTAAACATGATGACAATCAACGACGGCCGCCGTGATGTTCAGTCAGCAGGCATGATGTCGGTCATTGATGGTCGCCGAGAGGTACAGGCACAGGGTGGGATTCCAATCAGCGATGGTCATCGTGACATTCAGGCGGCACAGGGTGGAATTCCCATCAGTGATGGTCGCAGAGATGGCCAGGCACAGGGCATGCCAGGAGAATATGAGAATCAATCGGTTTACTCAGCACAGAACCCTAACAGTTCTTTGTTTCTAGCGGCCTTTGCAACAGGGTCATTTAATTATTAGGTCAGAAAATGATCATGAAATGGTTCATGACATGTTTAAGACATGTGATTGCTTAATAAAAGTGGTCACTAACTGACACAGGTTCGACTGTATATTAACTCTAATTCTGTTTTCCTCATTTTCTTTTGTTATATAAGTAGAAAGGGCATAAACCTAGATTGAATCTTTGTATTAAGATAAGCTTTTATGTCCTGTTGAATGTTGATTAATTATTTCATATGAATTAATTGGATTATGCATATGATGAATCATAAAATGTGACATGGTGTATATTGGATTTGAACCACGTTTTGTAAGCACTTCAGTGTGTAGGATTGCCAAACCCTGGAGTTGCGTCACACTGCCATCTCTGCGACATGTTGTTAATTGGATTATGTGGTGACCCTTTGTTCTGAAATTCCTAGAAACTTTTAAATTGCTTCATTTTGACATTCTCATACACTGTGTTAACCCATCATTATACAATTGCCATACACTTTGTAGTATGTTCATTTTGACATCCCTGAGTGTGTCAGACACTGTGTAGTCTGTTCATTTTGACATCCCTGAGTGTGTCAGACACTGTAGTCTGTTCATTTTGACATCCCTGAGTGTGTCAGACACTGTGTAGTCTGTTCATTTTGACATCCCTGAGTGTGTCAGACACTGTGTAGTCTGTTCATTTTGACATCCCTGAGTGTGTCAGACACTGTGTAGTCTGTTTATTTTGACATCCCTGAGTGTGTCAGACACTGTGTAGTCTGTTCATTTTGACATCCCTGAGTGTGTCAGACACTGTGTAGTCTGTTCATTTTGACACCTTGAGTGTGTCAGACACTGTAGTCTGTTCATTTTGACATCCCTGAGTGTGTCAGACACTGTGTAGTGCTTACATTGTAGGTACCCTTTGTTTTGAAGCTGTCATCCACTGTGCAGTACAGCACATTGTGTAGTATACCTGCAATGGAAGACACTGTTGTAAATGTATCTGTTCAATTGATTAAACAATCACAGAAGTGCAGCAAGGATCACACATTTTAATGCATGTTTTTTTTTTATTTAGTTTTACAGGATTCTCTACGTTGCTTATCTATTTCTATATTTCAATGTGTTTTTTTTTACCCCATTCTTAAATATTAATGTTCTATCCCATTCTTAGATATATGTTTAAATGTAGCTTGCTTTATAATAAATTGCATTTTTTTTGTTATTGTTGTATGATTTTCATATGTTGAAAATATTTAAAAAAATTTGCTTGGGCATGGATTTATGGATATATAAATTGTATTAAAATTTTATTTGAATTTTGATGCCGTCTGCAATGGATGATTAGGTGTATTGTGATGTTGCAATCTGTAAATGATGACTCGGCTTTAACTATGTCAACTAACATCTGTAAATGAGGATTACAGCTGTAAATGATATTAACTTACATCTGTAAATGATGATTACATCTGTAAATAATATTACTTTACATCTGTAAATGATTATTACAGCTGTAAATAATATTAACTTACATCTGTAAATGAGGATTACAGCTGTAAATGATATTAACTTACATCTGTAAATGATGATTACATCTGTAAATAATATTACTTTACATCTGTAAATGATTATTACAGTTGTAAATAAAATTAACTTACATCTGTAAATGATGATTACATCTAAATACTATTAACTTACATGAGTAAATGGTGATTACAGCTGTAAATAATTTTAACTTGCATCTGTCAATGATGATTACATCTGTAAATACTATTAACTTACATGAGAAAATGGTGATTACATCTGTTAATAATATTAACTTACATGTGTAATTGATGATTACATCTGTCAATGATAATTACATCTGTAAATAATATTAACTTACATGAGTAAATGGTGATTACATCTGTTAATAATATTAACTTACATGTGTAAATGATGATAACAGCTGTAAATAATATTAACTTACATCTGTAAATGATGATTACATCTGTAAATAATATTAACTTACATGAGTAAATGGTGATTACATCTGTAAATAATATTAACTTACATGTGTAAGCGGTGAATACAGCTTTAAATGATGATTTCATCTGTAAATTATATGAACTTAGATATGTAAATGATGATTATGTATTGTTTTAAAATGATGATTGATGATTATGTTGTTATCTGTAAAGAATGACTTGTACACCAGTAACTTATGGTTATATTGTACATGATCAATTATATACTGTTACCTGTAAATGATGATTACATATGTACATTTATATTGCCTTACCTAAAAATATAGGTGATGATTACGTATATAGATTGTGATTACATCTATAAATTGATCATGCTTTTTTTGTTTCTGTCTACTCATGACTACAGCATTTAAATATTTTAATTTTGTAAAATAAGGACAATAGTCTGTGTAATGATGATTTTATTTTGTAGAATTATGACAATATCTGTTTTGAGATGATGGTTTTATAGAATGGTGGTGATAATAATGGTTTCATAGAATGATGATTATAATAATTGTTTTATAGAATGATAATGGTTTTATAGAATGATAATGGTTTTATAAAATGTTGATAATGGTTTTATAGAATGATGTTGATGATGGTTTAATAGAATGATGATGATAATGATGGAAAAAATCATGATGATTTTATGTGTAGAATATTGATTTTATATGTAGAATGGTGATTCTATATGTAGAATGGCGATTTTACATGTCAAACGATTATGATATTATATGTAGAATGGTGATTTTATATGTAGAATGGTGATTTTATATAATAGAATGGTGATTTTACATGTCAAATGATGGTGATTTTATATGTAGAATGGTGATTTTATATGTAGAATGGTGATTTTATATGTAGAATGGTGATGATGATACATGTGGAATGATGATGATAATGATGATGATGATGATGATGATGATGATAATTTTATAGAATGATGCTGATTATATATATAAAATGATGATGATTTAATATTTGTTTATTAATGATGAAGTAGAGTAGTGACATCAAAAACAATCATGAAAATTTAATTTTTAATTAAATTAAATTTGATAGATTATGCTGTAACAGACATTTTCAGCTTTATAATGTAGAGACACTCTTAATATATTTTGTTGTATTTTATTCTGTTTTAACATTTTGTACACGTTTGATTTCCTGTCTGGCCACATTCTCTGGATATTGGTGAGTCAACTTCCCTGGCCATGAGTCTCTCACCCCTGAATATGTGGGGAAGTAGTCAATGGCTTGTGAGATAAGGTGCATTGACAGCTGTTACACATCTGAAATAATTCAAGTTCACAACCTCTAGATTGAAAGTCAGGCGTGCTCCCTACTGTGCAAACTGGGCCAGGCAATGTAGGAGAGAAAACACGTATACATATATAAATATTACCTTAATTCATGGTTTTGATATTGATGGAGAAAATATTTTTTTAACAATTTTAATAGCTTTTGGGTGAGGGGAAACTGTACACGCCAACTATGTTTAAACACATTTATACCAGTGACAAAAATGGTGCCATAGGAATGGTGGTACAAATAACTTGTAGCATCATAGTGTCATATGCATGCCAGAGAAGCCTTTGTGTGATAATCCAGCTGGTGATAATTATGTTAATTGAAATTTCTAGAGTGATGTTTTGTCATGAAGATTCAAGTATCTAGGCTTCTAAGTTTCTAAGATGATTTGTTATGTAGGTCACATGAAATATTTAAATATTGAATGCTCTAGGGCAAGTTTGCATACTGGCTATTGTTTGTTTTCTTTGTAAATTAAAGATGAAAATGTGATTTTCAGCGGTATATATATTTTATTTTTTTTTGTATACACACCTTATATTTTACTTAAATTATGTAGTTCATGCGTAATACTTTGTTCTGTCTAATGAATATGCATTATCTACATATGCATGCATATTCATTAAACACAGTACAGGGTTCTCCACAGAATGGAATTCAAGCACTGGGGAAAGGGTGGGCACACACAAAGTATTCTCTAAAAAATTCTCGAACCCTGTAGTAGAGCCCGCATTGAAACCGATCAATAGTCATTACATTAGTAAAACTTGTTATAAACAAGGATTTATATATAGAGAGAGAAATGCAACTTATTCTCATTTTATGAAAACTTGTGGATTCAATAAAATGTCAAACTGTCGTGAAATCTCTTTTTCATCCCGGGGAATACAAAATTTAGAACTTTGCAGAATGACCTCACCACAAAATGAAACTATTTCCAGCAGTTTGTGTTTACTATTGTTGAGGTAGTACAGATTACAAAATATGGTTCAGAAGTTTCCTATCCTTCTATGTAAATCCTTAGTATTTACCATTAAAAACTCATTAGAATTAACATGTTATATTTTATGCACCAAAATAAAAAAAGATAAACATGTATGATGGAAG
Organism: Panopea generosa; assembly: GCA_029582155.1. Lineage (NCBI taxonomy): Eukaryota > Metazoa > Mollusca > Bivalvia > Adapedonta > Hiatellidae > Panopea > Panopea generosa. The sequence continues at coordinate 36,838,201 of CM055904.1, forward strand.
TTGAAGATTTGAAGAAAAATTGTACTTTGCATGATACTTTGTAAGACTTCAAGTGCTGGGGGTGGAGTATTCCATTTCTGATATTCAAATGATTGAGAGCCTCTGTGCTTAAATGGTATGTGGAGAAGCCTGTTACACAATAACCATGTGAACATGTGCATATTATTTTCATGCTTGATTATAACAACCTGTCTTAAAAGGCCACTTTTGCTCCTTCCCTTGACTGGCTGGTTTAGACAGGTTTGACTGTATGTTAATGTTCATATAAACTTGACATTCGCACTAGTCACACATGTAAACATTAAGAGACATACACATAAAGTACCATTGCATATTTATATTGCATGTGAATAACACACACATATAATAATCACAATGTGTTCCTATGCATGTGTATATTAGCTTCGATTCATGTTTTTGATAATCTTTTCCGAGATTTATAATTGATTATGGAGTTTATCAAGTTGTATTTTTTTTAAAGTGTTTGATGTATGAAGGAAAAGGTAATATTTACCATACATTCATGTTGCATCTATATAAAATTTTATTGTTCTTTTACACATGAAGTGTCATTCTTAGCTTTAGGCATAATTTGGGATAAAAACAACTGTCTGTGTGTAAGATTTACAACTGATTATAATGACAAAAACTATTAGCGGTTTTTGTTGTTTTTTTTAAGCAAAAAAAACCATAATTGTTTTTATTGGTAAATAATGACTGAAGTTTATACATGTTCAATGAAGGGTTTGCGTCGCAAATGCAAGTGTACATGATTATAAACATACCTTTATACCATACACATAATATGTTTGTATATATGTACATAATTATATAAGAGAATATAAGAAATTTGTTGATTGTTTCTGTTATTGCATCAGTTTATTTTAGCTTAATTTAAGCTTTGGTGGGTATGAATTTTAACGTGTATGTTTGTCTGTCTGTCTGTGTCTGATTTGTCAAGTTAATAGCAAAATACAAAGTCTTATGTATGAAGGATTGTAAATAGACCCAGAACTGGTCTGGCTGTTTTTTTTACAATATATGTACAAACACAATAAGTCAATAAGTTTACACTTTAAAAGAAATGCTAATAAAGGACATTTTGTAAAAGCAAAGCTGCACCAGAACATGGAAGTTCCTTAGAGATAAATATAACTTAAAATTTCTTTTGAAGTTTGTCGCACAATAAATTGTAAAATTTGTATTTCAGCGAATAAGGCCATCGTTAAAAAAATGTTTGTTTGCTGTGTTCCGACCCAGTTTTTTTCATGTGAGTAGGTAGGCAGCTAATTGTTTTTTTTTGCCAATTTATAATTTTGCATATTAATTTCAAAGAAAAATAGACATAAATCGTGAAAAAAAATTAAACGCTTTAAAAGTCAATAAAAAAAATTTGAGTGGCGGCAATTTTGAGTGAGTAGGAAGGAGCATGGCAAACAATTTATTTTATAAGGACGGCCTAATTTGTTGTTTTGTGTATAACTTGTACATGGTGGTATCGCACTGAGAGGATTACTGCAGAGATATAGAGAATGTTGCATGCAAATGATGCTGAATTTCATTTTGTGATTGTTTTAAAACTTTGAAATAATATTGCTTTATTAAATATAGTATAATTGTTAACTTATTTGATTTCTTATGTTTAGAGAGATACACATGTAGCTTACAGAAAAGTGCCTTGAATGTTAAAATTGCATGTGATGGTTTTTAAGAAGTGGCTATAACTCTGTCATTTCGCTTCATCGAAATATGACACGTCTTTGCAAATTTCTTTTGTATATTAAGATCTGCATCAAAGTAGCCATTTACAAATTTGTGTTATTTCAGTCAGTGAAAACTATCATAAAATTATACTAATTTGATCAATTTAGTTCATTTAATAAAAGCATCTTGGTAATTTTTAGAGGAAAATTAAAATTAGCGAACACGTCAGCCATATATACACATGTAGCTCTCCTCAAAAACCAACTTACAGCACAATATTAACACAAAAGACGCTCTTATCAAGCTTCTTTGGGCACGATACTTAATAGTTAGTGTTCGTTTTCGTAAAAATTTAACATTTCAATTTAATTGGTAATTTTTAACGAAATAAATGTAACTGGCTTAGTGTTAAACATCATTTGACTGACTCTTTGCGGAGCTACCATGAAAGCCGAAATGACTGACGTTTTAAAGTTTATGTTTGCAAAGGTCGTTTCTAAGCATAGCCCGCGCAGCTTTGAAGTTTGTAGTCGGGCCCGATCAGCTCAGTCGGTTACATGTCTGACTATCAATCCAGGGGTCGTGAGTTCGAATCTCCCGTCTGGCCACAGTCTCCGTGATGATTGATATACGACATTGAGTCTCATTATCATTCGTCTCTCACCACTGATTCAAGTGGGAAAGTTATCAGTTACTTGCAAGACAGGGTGTATTTGAGTACTGGTTAATCCCAGGAAACAGTGGTTAGGTTAACTGATTGTCTGTTAGCCCTCGATGGCATAAAAATGACGCAAAATATTCAATCAATCAATTGTAGTTTGTACATAACTTGTTCAGAATTGAATCAAGCACAGAGTCTGTGCAATGCTATTCACTCTTGCACAGTGATGACAAACATCTTAATAATTAATAATGAACTTAATAATTAAGTTGTTTTGTAGGCTTTTTTTAACAAATAAGAGCGACACAATGTTGAAAATTGAAGTGATTCCATTAGTTCTCAAATGAGGTTAAACACTAATGGTTATAAGTTGTGGATAATCAATACACATTAATTACATTTACTATGAATTATCTAGATATCTAAAAATTCACTGACTTTAATAAAATATACTTATTAACTCTATTTTAATTTCACTGGCATTTAAGTATCCCCTGGATCCACGTCTTGGTATATTGACATCATCAACGTCATTTTAGACTGACACCATTATATAACAAGTACGAATTGTGAAGAATAGGTTACTAGTATGTCTATGCATTTAATTGTAAGAAAATGGTAAATTTAAAAAAAAAAACGATAAATTTCAGTTTTAATACATGAAATGTAATAATTAATTTGCTATATTTAACTCGTTTTCTATGACTGTATTTTGTTATTTGTGAATCTGAAGAGTTACTGGACTATCCTTCTATTCAAGAATAACAGTTATTTTTCTCAGATGGAAAACACCAGTTGGATAAACCCTGTATACTTGTTAAATCAAAATGACATTTGTACATATTCACATTAATGCATTGGCTAAAAAATTGTAACAAGGAAATTATATGCATTATTGGAGCAAATGTAACTTTACTTAACATACTGACTATCTCATGCTACTCTGATACATTTGAGAAATTTTCCTTTAACCTTTAAAACCTGATGCTATATGTTTACATGTATGCAACCTTATATAATGTTGTTATATGCTGAACGTTGTCAAATCACAGGCTCTCCCCACATAGGGTCTTCCGGAGCTGTTATATACAGGGTCATGTTCAGGATTCTGCGGCCATCATCCATCTATAAAACTGGTTGCCATTTGTAACCTGTAATATGTAAAAATTGGCATTTAACCTAATAAAAAAAAAATAATGTCATTTGACGGATTGATCATTTTCTATTATATAATTCTGCTAATTTGGTTTTTAGTCATTTCACTATCATTCTAAAGGGGTGTAAGTAAAATTTAGCCAAACAATGTAGACCCTTGTGAGTCGTTATTGTGTATGTTGGCATTAATTTGAGATTTTACTGGAAACTTTACCCAAAACAAACACATTTAACTGTGTATTTTCATTTTTCTCATCTTTTTTATGTTAAATCATGTACTATATTTTGTATTAACATGTGCTGCATTTTAAATTTAAGGGGTTTCGATCCCAGTTTAATTCAGACTCTATGCGAGAAAGTTTGCCAGTTACTTGCGGAAGAATGGTGGGTTTATAATGATGGTTCATAATAAAATATGATGCCACATATACAGGCAACACGTAACATGTCGAAAATGGCATGAATTGCAATTCCCTCCCTTCTCCTTAAATGATAGGTACAAAGGTATTTATTACAGGTGTTATGATTGTGAATTTGGATTTAAAGAATATTCAAGCATAAAACATGTGTCAGAGCGACACAACCAATATATCTATATATCTAGCTTCATGTACTTGTATCATACATGTATGTTTGCTTGACATATTTTTGAGACACAACTATTTTGTTAAATTATCAGACATGCTTTTTTATAATTTCTTTTTCTATCTATGGTGCATAAATGTTTGCCTAATGTAATCATGAGAATATTATTAAAGAAACTTTCATTCCAACCTGAGGTATAAATCTGTTTTTATTGGAATGACAAATAATTGGAATGCTTTAACCTAAGCATACATGTTTGACTAATTCTTATTCTTGCACACCACAAAGTTTTATACATATATTCTGAACATCAGTTAACCATCTTGTGGGAATAGGATGACGTCGTTCTATCTTGAGTTTTAGATTCTAGACCCTAGGGTGAAATAGAAGTCTTTATTTTTGCATACCAGGAACAGGATAATTATGTTATTTGACTTTGGTATGTATTTTTTCTCTCCTTGGGACCAAGGTAAAATTCTCGTGCTCTGTTCTTGGAGCTACCTATGAAGTGACATATAAAGAAATGTGAAGTAACCTATACGAAATACATAATAAAAGTGATCATAGTAAAGATGATGATGAATTGAGTTAATTAAACACTCAACATAGATAATGTTTGAAATACAAAAAAAAAATCTTCATGGCTTTTTTTCGGTTCGGATCAAAATTTTTGTCTCATGGGGGGGGGGGGGGTTTCACAGTAACGCTGTTATACCACGGGACAGAAAATTTGTATCTTGATGTCAAACCGATGAATGATTCGTTCGGATGGTAAATTCTTTCCCGGGGGATAACTGTTGGCGGGAAGCAGGCTCTGCAGAGTTCCCATGAAAATGATTTTCCCAAGGGACAGATTATTTATATGATCGAAAAAGCCATGAATGATTCTTTTTCTTGCATACCAAACACATTGAATAATTATTTTAGCTTAATTTACCATAATAGATGTTACAACAGTTGCTTTTAAAACGTTTAATTGTATGATTTACGTCATATACTTTATATGTTGCATCATTTGGATTGTTTTAACTTCACAGTGCGAGAATTTTATCTCGGCCCAAGGGTGAGGTAAAAATACCAACTTCAGTAAAAATGCAGATATCCTTTTCTGGTATGCAAGTCCTTATCTGGCTCATGTTTCACCAACATATTTCAGCATTTACTTAAAAACTTAAATCAAACAAAAGCATCTGGGTGATCATGATTTTAGACTGGTTTCAGAAAAATTGCATTTGGTTTCATTGACATTGAGTATATACTATTTATGTAACCAGTCAAAATTAAGTTATTTTTTTAGGTATTTAAGTAAAACTTTAAGAAAATCTTGGTGAAACAGAAGCCTGGTATACCAGAAAGATATTTCTCGCATTAACTTCCGTACTTGTATGTTAGCTTGACGTACATGAGAAGACACAAACGTAGTAGATAGTTATTGCCCCTGTATATAGTTGACGTGTTGAGACTTTCTCGCTTTATTCATGTTTGCAAAAGGAATATTATATAATCTGAATTAAATTAAATATGCTATATCTTGATTTTATTGTTGTTTTTTGGACAATACCAGTCAAATTGTCGCGATTTTGTATAGGTTGACCTTGGGGATGGAGGATATAGATTTTCGATGAATTCTCAACATTGTGATACTAAACTCTTGAAACCAGAAAGTGCATATATTACGGGAAAGGGGAGGTTAGCATAATACATATTTTTCTTTGGTTTGCTGGTTTTGGGCCCCGATTTTTTATGATTTTGAACTATACTTGTCAACTTTCAGTGTAAGTGGGGGCGCGTTCCGGGTGCACCAGCCCTGGATCTGCTAGTGGTATTGTATACACTACCTTACTGAAATAGTAAAATGTTCATGTTGTTTAAACCATTGAAATGGTCGTATATTAGATCGCTGGACCTCTCAATCATGGAGGAATATGACCTTTTCAAAGTTATCGTGCAGATGCTGCAGTTATAGTTTACATGCAATGATGGCTTACTGCAGTTTTTGGGAAATTCGATTTAAAGTAATGGCTAAATAATGCACGTGTCAGTGACTATTGATTCGCAGTATTGTGTCATGTTACAATAAATACTACCTTTCAACAGTTGTTGTTCTGTGGCTCTGCAACTGAAAGGTAACACACTCCATTTGTGGAATACAGTAAATGACGTAGCTGACCCTAATATGAAATACAAGCCCACCAGAATCTAGCCCCGCCCCCACGATAAAAATGTATATAATGCATTTGAGTGCATCATAGTTTCCAGGATGCAATTAGAATGATGTATCCGCAAGCGCAGGCGTTGTGGGTAAATTTTAAACGCATATCTGATACATAAAATAATAGAAACTTGATCTTTAATGCCTTAATTTGCTAAATCTAGAGCCCGTGTGGTTCCGGCAAAGAACAGAATCACTGCCTGTCTCTGCAGAGGGGTAGGAATCTTCCGAATGGGTTTCGTGGTCATTTTATCATTTTTTGCCATGTTCACTATTGTGGTTAAATTATCAACCCCTATGTGGTTTCAGGGAGCCATATGCGTGATGGCAAGAATAGGAACACTGTGGCTCATGCATGTCGTAAGAAGCGACAATTTTAGTAATACGATAGAATTTGCTGAAACTCTGCAGTTCTTAAGGTATCAAGGTTCTAGGTTCATTCTGCATATTCATTTGTTGGTGTATTTTTGTTTAAATCTGTATGTTAATTTGTTTTTTTAAGTACATGTACAGTGAACCTGAAATCTTCCTTCCTGTTGGCGTCGAATAACCTATAATGTGTTGGTACGCCGTAAAACCCTATTCATTCATTGCGAAATCTAGGTGTTTTTTCGGTTTTTCCAGTCACCGACAATGCTGGATTTGTACCTCCTACTCCCGTAGAAATACACGCACGCCACACGCACGCACAAACACCCATGCGCAGAGCCATGAAGTGTTCAAAATAGTTGGATATATTTATGCGTCCCTGGTATAGAAAAGCGCGCGTGCACGCCTGAGCGCACATTTTAATGTGCTTGTTCCCGGTTGCGCCCTGCATACCGATAACGCGAGATACAGGTACGGTAAGATGACTAGAGTACTAACCAAGATGCACACTTTGTTCCAAGGGAGTAAATAATACAAACACGATGCACCTAACACTTCAATTGAAAGGTAGGCTTTATTTGATAATGTATATTCTGATGTAACACGTAAGTGTACATACGGTGTGTACGCTAGCTTTAACAAAACCGGAAGAGATAAAAGTGTAAATTAGTGATGAGTCAAGGTTGAATCCGAGGGGATGTCTCAAAAACTTTATCTGCCTACTCAAGTTAAATGGGGGTTTTATCCATTTCCAACACATTACAGTTTATATGGGACAACCGTAAATAAATAAAATAGAACCACTAGCGGATCCAGGAGGTGGGTAGTGATGGTGGGCACAACCTAAAATTTGGAAAAATATAGTTAAATCAGTGACTTAATTACATATTTATGTCCCTGGTTAAAATGACTGAAAAAACAAGGCATCATATACCGTTATATAGAGTATTTTTTATGGAAATATTAAAGAGAACGAAAAGTGGTATTATTATTATATTGAAGGGCACGCAACTCCACCTGTGATAGTCACAACTGACGGGTTTTCTAACTCCTGTATGAGGCTTATGGTTAAATACAGTACATGTAAATTTGAATAAATAAAAGACAGTCAAGACTAAAACATTTGTGTGATACACACAAGATAATAATCTGCATATATCTGACGGCTAGATAGCATGTATCTCAGTCTATGACATTTGAATTAGACTGGTTCTCTTGTGACATGTAAACAGTTAAACGAGAGAGCCAAAACATATAAAATAACAGTTATACATATTTGTTAAAAATATTTTACATTAGCAAAAAACAACAACCCCTGCGTGGTCGAGTCGACTTGGGCGCTGGTGTCTAACGACCAGTTACCTCTCATCTGTAGGTCATGGGTTCGAGCCTAGATCGGTCCTTAAATTATGTAAGAAAATTTGCCAGTTGGAAAAGAACGGTAGTTTAACTCAGATTCCTTCTGATTCCTTCAGATTCCATGTTGAAAGTGGCGATTCAACGGTAATTTTACCTTTGGAAACATTTACAATAAAGTAACGTTACCGAGATGTTACGATAGGTTATGGTGAACTAGTTCCCTTTTCTGATGTAGCTCTTCTGTCTAACTGCAACGACCTAGGCATGCCTTTATTGCCCTTCATTAAAATATACAGTGTTAAACGTACTGATTCACCAGTGATGCTCCCAATCCACAGGAACCTGGGGAATGGATAATAACGTTTAATGGGGGTGGGCAGGTCCTCTGGCGTACATAAAGTCTTATTATCCACTCCCCAAGTTCCTGTCCCAATCCCCTTTGTTTACCGGTAGAGGGTGCCGACTAATTTATAAATAAATAAGATACTGGGCGCATTGATAATGTATATATACGGAATGAACGTTATGTGTTGGGCATTCATGAGATATGAACTTACATGAACTTACATGAAAAGCTTACATGGAACCACTCGCGATTTATTTACTTCGCACGTGGTGCATGAAAGCTCAGATCCCATTATAAAAAAAAATGAAATCCATTCCCCTTAATAAACCGTGTATGTCGCTATAATGATAGTACGTCTTATCTTAATTTGTTGTACTACATGAAAAGACAAGGTCACGTTAAAGACAAGGTCACGTAAAGTCACGTGTGATAATTAAAAGCCAAACAAAACTGGTGATACTTATATCAACTTTACTGACTTCTATCCGGATTCAATTCACTTTACTATCAACACATTCACAAAGTTCTATGAAGGGCGTAGGTCTTTGTTATCTTATTGATATTATTAATATATTTGATATCTGAAACATGGCTAAAGAGAACAGGTAAGATATCTTTCTTGATTTAAACCGAAATTGTTTTGACTATTTTATACAGAAAATGCTCGATAATGTCTTTCTTTCCTTCATTTTATGTACGCTATTGCGTCACGTACGAGCCTCATAAAGAATGATATGTCAATATGTATCATTTATAAATCATATATTATGCATGCATATTTAATATGTTAATATGTGATTCATATGGGATTTCATATGGAATAAGTTGACACGAGATTCATATGGAAGGTTTCATATGGAATATGTAAACATGTTTAATATGATAGCCATATGGGAGGTTTCATATATAATATGTTTACACGAGAGTCATATGGGAGGTTTCATTTGGAATATGTTAACATGACATTCATATGGGAGGTTTCATATATAATATGTTTACACGAGAGTCATATGGGAGGTTTCATTTGGAATATGTTAACATGACAGTCATATGGGAGGTTTCATATGGAATATGTTAACATGACAGTCATATGGGAGGTTTCATATCGAATATGTTAACATGACAGTCATATGGGAGGTTTCATATATAATAAGTTTGCACGAGAGTCATATGGAAGGTTTCATATGGAATATGTTAACACGACAGTCATATGGGAGGTTTCATATATAATAAGTTTGCACGAGAGTCATATGGAAGGTTTCATATGGAATATGTTAACATGCCAGTCATATGGGAGGTTTCATATCGAATATGTTTAGACGAGAGTCATATGGGAGGTTTCATATCGAATATGTTAACATGACAGTCATATGGGAGGTTTCATATGGAATATGTTAACATGACAGTCATATGGGAGGTTTCATTTGGAATATGTTAACATGACAGTCATATTGGAGGTTTCATTTGGAATATGTTAACATGACAGTCATATGAGAGGTTTCATATCAGATATGTTAACATGATAGTCATATGGGAGGTTTCATATGGAATATGTTAACACGACAGTCATATGGGAGGTTTCATATCAAATATGTTAACATGATAGTCATATGGGACGTTTCATATGGAATATGTTTACACGACAGTCATATGGAAAGTTTCATATATAATATATTAACATGACAGTCATATGAGAGGTTTCATATGGAATATGTTAACATGACAGTCATATGGGAGGTTTCATATGGAATATGTTAACATGATAGTCATATGGGAAGTTTAATATGGAATATGTTAACATGACAGTCATATGGGAGGTTTCATATGGAATATGTTAACACGACAGTCATATGGGAGGTTTCATATGGAATATGTTAACACGACAGTCATATGGGAGGTTTCATATGGAATATGTTAACACGACAGTCATATGGGAGGTTTCATATCAAATATGTTAACATGACAGTCATATGGGAGGTTTCATATGGAATATGTTAACACGACAGTCATATGGAAAGTTTCATATATAATATATTAACATGATAGTCATATGAGAGGTTTCATATCGAATATGTTAACATGACAGTCATATGGGAGGTTTCATATGGAATATGTTAACATGACAGTCATATGGGAGGTTTCATATGGAATATGTTAACATGACAGTCATATGGGAGGTTTCATATGGAATATGTTAACACGACAGTCATATGGGAGGTTTCATATGGAATATGTTAAATGACAGTCATATGGGAAGTTTCATATATAATATATTAACATGACAGTCATATGGGAGGTTTCATATGAAATATGTTAACATGACAGTCATATGGGAAGTTTCATATATAATATGTTAACATGACAGTCATATGAGAGGTTTCATATCAAATACGTTAACATGACAGTCATATGGGAGGTTTCATATATAATATATTAACATGACAGTCATATGAGAGGTTTCATATCAAATATGTTAACATGACATTCATATGGGAGGTTTCATATGGAATATGTTAACATGACAGTCATATGGGAGGTTTCATATCAAATATGTTAAAATGGCAGTCATATGGGAGGTTTCATATGGAATATGTTAACACGAGAGTCATATGGGAGGTTTCATTTGGAATATGTTAACATGATAGTCATATGGGAGGTTTCATAGATAATATGTTTGCACGAGAGTCATATGGGAGGTTTCATATGGAATATGTTAACACGACAGTCATATGGGAGGTTTCATTTGGAATATGTTAACATGATAGTCATATGGGAGGTTTCATAGATAATATGTTAACACGACAGTCATATGGGAGGTTTCATTTGAATATGTTAACATGACAGTCATATGGGAGGTTTCATATGGAATATGTTAACATGACAGTCATATGGGAGGTTTCATATCGAATATGTTAACATGACAGTCATATGGGAGGTTTCATATCGGATATGTTAACATGACAGTCATGTGGGAGGTTTCATATGGAATATGTTAACACGACAGTCATGTGGGAGGTTTCATATCGAATATGTTATCACGACAGTCATATGGGAGGTTTCATATCGAATATGTTATCACGACAGTCATATGGGAGGTTTCATATCGAATATGTTATCACGACAGTCATATGGGAGGTTTCATTTGGAATATGTTAACACGACAGTCATATAGGAGGTTTCATTTGGAATATGTTAACATGATAGTCATATGGGAGGTTTCATATATTATACAATAACATGAGTGATTTGGGAGGTTTCATATTTAATATGTTAACATGTTTCATCTAATATTTTAAGACGAGATTTGTATGGGAGGTCGCATAAGTTCAATTTGTAATATAATGGCACAAGAGTCGTATCGATGGTCTCTTATATGATAAATTTGATATGAATATCGTATGTAGATTTCACGTTTCCTTAAAAGAAAATAAATGTGGCAGATTTTGTGTATAGATATTATATTGCTATCTTGTAGGAACAATGACGGATCAAAGACCAAATATTTATTATTAGCATCAGTTCTGATAGTGATGACGTCACGCGGTGCTGCGTTAGAAAGAAAGCAATATGCAATGTATGTATGGACAAAAGGATATGACCATTCGATCGCTGGTTGCGATGGTAACGCATTTCTCCAGTGGAACACTCATGGCCCGTGTTTCACGCATGTATGGAACACCGAGGCCAAGCGGAAGTGGTTGTGGAATACGTGCAATGTGACCGGAAGAGAGATATCGGCCATTTTTATCAGCGATGTCCATCATAACCTAAAACATGCTTACGACACGGGAGACTGTACGACATCAGATATAACGATGGTTAAACAGATGATTACAGAAGGACACTCACAGGTAATACATTGTATTGTATTGTTTTGTACTGTATTGTACTGTACTGTACTGTACTGTACTGTACTGTACTGTACGGGAGATTGTTCGACATCAGATATAACGATGGTTAAACAGATGGTTACAGAAGGACACTCACAGGTAATACGTTGTATTGTATTGTTTTGTACTGTATTTTACTGTACTCTACAGTACGGGAGATTGTACGACATCAGATATAACGATGGTTAAACAGATAGTTACAGAATGACACTCACAGGTAATACATGGTATTGTATTGTTTTGTATTGTATTGTACTATACTGTACTGTACTGTACTGTACGGGAGATTGTACGACATCAGATATAACGATGGTTAAACAGATGATTACAGAAGGACACTCACAGGTAATACATTGTATTGTATTGTTTTGTACTGTATTGTACTGTACGGGAGATTGTACGACATCAGATATAACGATGGTTAAACAGATGGTTACAGAAGGACACTCACAGGTAATACATGGTATTGTATTGTTTTGTACTGTACTGCACTGCACTGCACTGCACTGCACTGTACTGTACTGTTTTGTACTGTACTGTACTGAACTTAACTGTACTGTACTGTACTGTTTTGTACTGTACTGTACCGTGCCGTACCGTACCGTACCGTACCGTACCGTACCGTACCGTACCGTACCGTACTGAACTGAACTGTACTGCATTGCATTGCATTGCATTGCATTGCATTGTTTTACTGTTACTGTAATATTAGTTATGAAAATACCAATTTTGTTCATAATTAAATTTTATTAATTTAATTAAAGCTTTTTTAATACATCACTGAGGCATGGTCACTTTTCTTGCAACAGGTGCCGAATTTGAAGATATATGGTCTCTACGCTGTAAGTGACATTGACGTGTCAGAGAAAGATCTTGTGAAATACATCGTTCACTACAACGACATGTGTGCCAGTAAGTTTAACTTAAAAGGGTAATAATTACCAATATGGATAAAAAGCATCTTATTATCTCATTTAAATAATTTTTAGTGTTTAAATTTTTTGTTTTATCCAATCAGATTGCTTTGATTTTCAAATTTCGTATCGGTCATTTCGTCTAAACTGGGTTATGTCGTTATTCTATGTATGTGTATACAAATTTTGTTTACCCTCCGCTTTGAACTGGTCATTTTGGCGAGCAAATCGTCTTTAAAGCATTGCACACCCACTAGAATCAGGAAGTGCCCCCGTCGCATAATGGGGGTGATAAATAATCATTGTTTCTTATCTAAACATGTGTTTTCCTTATTTTTATGCTCATTTTGTGATTTGAATGGCGCTGTTGATATATTTGGAACCGCTTGAAAGCATTGTCATGTTTGATCTGAACTGTGAATTTAGAAAAAATAAGATTGGAAATCTGGGTATGCTGATCAGAAACCCCCCCAAATCTTGGATAAAACACGACCCCGACTTTTCTAATGATATATTGACACAGGCAGAGCAGATGTCAACAAACAATACCATGTAAGTTTCCCTTCTATGAGTTTGGCCTTTCTATGAATGACAAGCGTTTAATAAATGTTTCTTTCACTATAGAAATAAGAGAACCAATCAATGGTGGGCTTACAGGCATAGTGCCACCATTGCAAAAAGGAAGTGCTTCCGTGGGGTAGTCGCATAATGGCGGTTGTAAATAATCCTCAATTCTTCTTCTTTAAAAATGCATTTTCCTATTTTTAATGCTCATTTTTTTATTTGAATGGCGTTATTGATGTATTTTGAACATTTTGATAGCATTGTCATGTTTGAATTGTGAATTTAGAAAAAAAAAATGATGCTTGGAAATTGGGGTATGAATTCATGATTTCGGAAGTCTACTTTCACCTTATCACCAGTGTACACACTGAACAGAAAAAAAATCTCTTATATGACACATGATCCCTACTTTTCTCATCATATTTTGATAGTGCAGAGGTTGACAAACAGTAAAATGTAGGTTTCACTTCTTTCATTTGGGACCCTCTATGAATGACAAGCCTTCAAACTTTTATTATTTACTATAGAATAAAGAACAAAAATCAATGGTGGGGTTACACCTACATCTCATTCGTCCTTCTATTAAATCACACATTATTTCATTGGCTGACCAGCCCATTATACTATCCAATCAGATCGCATTGATATTCTACCCAATCAGATGGTTTGAATTTCAATACCTTGATTAAATTTTATTTTTAAAATACGAATTGTGTTTTATTAAAATCACACTCTTCTTTAGTAAGAGTTAAAAAACATGGGGACTGGTTAGAGATAACATTGGATATGTAAGTTAGATCATATTTCGTTTGTTATTTCTGTATATAACAATGGGCAATAATGACTTTCAAACGAATACATATGTTAATCACATATTAGTTAATCAATCACTGCATACACTAACGGTTTAACTATCGTGTCATTAAGATCCTTGACCAAAAGTACATTTACGGATATGAAAGTTACGGATATGAAATTATGTCAGTTATATTTGATAAACGAATTGTTGTTGGTTATATTTGATATAAGAATTGTTGTTGTTTTATTTGATATAAGCATCCGACGCCCAGAGGTTTGATGGAGTTGCCGTTAACAACGAAGCATACGCTGGTATTAAGTGTGGCGATATGGCTAAGCGTCTGAAATACCTCGACAATCTCAAATTAATAAGAGACGAGGCAGGAAAACAGAAAAATGGAAAACTGCTGACTCATTACTCAGTCAGCTGGCACTGGGGGCGCTGCAATAACCAGCCTAGTATTATGGCATGGGAAGGCAAATCCAGTGACGTAGTACATCACATGATTGACATTTTTGATAGTATTGACGTGCAGGTTAGTTCCTTATTGATCTGACTAAAAACGAATAGTATAATATAGTGGAGTTTGTTGAAATACGTTAACAGTCTGGACTGTGGAAATTGTTCACCAAGCTTAACTGACTAAGGGCCGTTACACAGCAGTGACATACGAGCACGTTAATTTGTTAGTTGCTTTAACGGAAGTGAATTGTGGGACAGACGGGAATTCCATGCTTGTATATTAGGGGATAACAGACCTGAGTGGGTGTTGTCAGGTTCTGGGATATACTATACATACGAAACTTCTTTTGTGGGGGCGTGGCCTACACTTTTTTCTTTTTCTGAGAAATTGAAAAAATAAAATTGTCGAAAAATCAATAAAAAATCGGACCCTAGGCTACTTCATTTTTCCCATGATTGAAGTGAACACGCCTTTAAACATTATATATACTCGGTTATAAAACAGTGAATTCAAGGTTAATATTAAGGATAACCAAGCCCTTAAAACATAAGAAACGCACCTGCGACAGTCTAGCTGATGTCCCCGGAACCCCCTACAACTGTGCCTACACAGTTTTCAGCCAAGCTACGCCTCTGTTTTGATACATTCACGATGCATATTAACAATCCTTGAATAATGAGTTAAATGATTACTCTATCATATAGTTAGTTACTTTTAGATGCCAATATTATTTTGTTCCTATGACCACATATAGGACATTTAAGTAAAATACTTTTGTCACGTGTTCTAAGTGACAGTCACAAGTAAGAAACGCTCACGTACATGTGCTCTGTGGCGAGATTCTTTATATCGTACGCAATCTGTATGCAATTAAAATAATTTTTTTCACAAATGTTGTTGTATGGTGTTTAGCGTCGCTTTCAACAATGTTTCAGTTATATCGCGACGGTGTCTACTTGAGACAGTATTCTCATCGCTGTCACACTGGAGTATCATGCCGCAGACACATGGTATCATACCCCACCTAGTCACATTATACTGACACTGGCCGAACAGACCTAGAACTTTCCTCTAAATGCTGAGCGTCAAGCGAGGAAGCTTTTAGTACTATTTTTAAAGTTTTTTGTATGACCCGGCCGGGGATCGAACCCACGACCTTCCGCATGCGAGGCGGACGCTCTACCACTAGATCACGCTGCGGTCTTTTCACAAATAGCGTTTATCTAAGAGTGTTTCTTAATGTTTTGTATATTTATACATATTATCTGTTGTATAAACATTATTTGTTTGAATGTAATTCTTTAAACCGTATGTATTCGCATCCTATACACGCACATATGTGTACGCTATCTACATTTTACAGGTGGGATACATTATCCATCCACAGATTTCTGATCGAGTTAAAATCGCCGGCTACGAATATGCAAAATCTCAAGGAAAGGACATTTACGTTACCGTTTATACGAATAAGGTATAGGAAGAGTACTTATGTTTTGAAATAAGGATGTTTTTTAAAAGAAATAATTTCTAAATAATTCCCCTACCTGTCCAGCTCACTTTCGAAAGTTGTTTCTGTACACACACAAACACTAGCTGCATTCTATTTGAAATTGGTGTGATTCTTATATTGTTGTTACATGTGTTATTGTTGTTTTGTGAAACAACTATTGGATTTATATATAGAGATCCGCGGCTTAATTTATATTTTGAAATAAAAATAATCGGAAATGATTTCCAAACAAATCCAAGATGACCCTACCCTATAGTTTGTCTGGCTCACTATCGAATCTATCCTATATTTTGACTTGCTCATAGTCGAATCTATCCTATATTTTGTCTGGCTTATTGTCGAATCTATCCTATATTTTGTCTGGCTCATTGTCGAATATATCGTATATTTTGTCTGGCTCATTGTCGAATCTATCCTATATTTTGTCTGACTCACTGTCGAATATATCCTATATTTTGTCTGGCTCATTGTCGAATCTATCCTATATTTTGTCTTGCTCACTGTCGAATCTATCCGATAATTTGTCTGGCTCACTGTCGAATCTATCATATATCTGGCTAAACTGTCGAATATATCCTATATATTGTCTTGCTCACTGTCGAATCTATCCTATATTTTGTCTTGCTCGTAGTCGAATCTATCCTATATTTTGTCTGGCTCATTGTCGAATATATATTATATTTTGTCATGTTCACTATCGAATATATCCTTTATTTTGTCTTGCTTAACTGTGGAATATATCTCATATTTTGTCTGGCTTAACTGTCGAATATATCCTATATTTTGTCTGGCTCATTGATGAATCTATCCTATATTTTGTCTGGCTCATTGCCGAAAATATTTTATATTTTGTCTGGCTCACTATCAAATATATCCTATATTTTGTTTCGCTCACTGTCGAATCTATCCTACATTTTGTCTGGCTCACTATCAAATATATCCTATATTTTTTTCTGGCTAAACTGTCGAATCTATCCTATATTTTGTCTGGCTCATTGCCGAAAATATTTTATATTTTGTCTGGCTCACTATCAAATATATCTTATATTTTGTTTCGCTCACTGTCGAATCTATCCTACATTTTGTCTGGCTCACTATCGAATATATCCTATATTTTTTCTGGCTAAACTGTCGAATATATCCTATATAGTGTCTGGCTCACTGTTCGAATCTATCCTATATTTTGTTTGGCTCTGTAGAATCTATCCTATATTTTGTCTGGCTCACTGTCGAATATATCCTATATTTTGTCTGGCTCGCTGTCGAATCTATCTTATAATTTGTCTGGCTCACTGTCAAAGCTATCCTATATTTTGTCTGGCTTAACTGTCGAATATATCCTATATTTTATTTCGCTCACTGTAGAATCTATCCTACATTTGTTTGGCTCACTATCGAATATATCCTATATTTTGTCTGGATCACTGTCGAATCTATCCTATATTTTGTCTGGCTAAACTGTCGAATATATCGTATATATTGTCTGGCTCTCTGTCGAATCTATCCTATATTTTGTCCGGCTCACTGTCGGATATATCCTATATTTTGTCTGGCTCATTGTCGAATCTATCCTTTATTTTGTCTGGCTAAACTGTCGAATCTATCCTATATTTTGTCTGGCTCACTGTCGGATATATCCTATATTTTGTCTGGCTCATTGTCGAATCTATCCGATATTTTGTCTGGCTAAACTGTCGAATATATCCTATATTTTGTCTGGCTCTCTGTCGAATCTTTCCTATATTTTGTCTGGCTAAACTGTCGAGTCTATCCTATATTTTATCTTGCTCACTGTCGGATATATCCTATATTTTGTCTGGCTCACTGTCGAATCTATCCGATAATTTGTCTGGCTCACTGTTGATTATATCCTATATTTGTCTTGCTCACTGTCGAATATATCTTATATTTTGTCTGGTTTAACTGTCGAATATATCCTATATTTTATTTCGCTCACTGTCGAATCTATCCTACATTTGTCTAGCTCACTATCGAATATATCCTATATTTTGTCTGGTTCACTGTCGAATCTATCCTATATTTTGTCTGGCTAAACTGTCGAATATATCGTATATATTGTCTGGCTCTCTGTCGAATCTAACCTAAATTTTGTCTGGCTCTGTCGAATCTATCCTATATTTTGTCTTGCTCACTGTCGGATATATCCTATATTTTGTCTGGCTCACTGTCGAATCTATTCGATAATTTGTCTGGCTCACTGTTGATTATATCCTATATTTGTCTTGCTCACTGTCGAATATATCTTACATTTTGTCTGGCTCACTGTTGATTATATTTTGTCTGACTCACTGTCGAATATATCTTATATTTTGTCTGACTCACTGTCGAATATATCTTATAATTTGTCTGGCTCACTGTTGAATATATTCTTTATTTTGTCTTGCTGAACTTTGGAATATATCCTATATTTTGTCTTGCTCACTGTCGAATCTATCCTACATTTTGTCTGGCTCACTATTGAATATATCCTATATTTTGTCTGGCTCACTGTCGTATCTATCCTATATTTTGTCTGGCTCACTGTCGAATCTATCCTACGTTTTGTCTGGCTCACTATTGAATATATCCTATATTTTGTCTGGCTCACTGTCGAATCTATCCTATATTTTGTCTGGCTCAATGTCGAATCTATCCTATATTTTGTCTCGCTCACTGTGAATCTATCCTACATTTTGTCTAGCTCACTATTGAATATATCCTATATTTTGTCTGGCTCACTGTCGAATCTATCCTTTATTTTGTCTGGCTTACTGTCGAATCTATCCTTTATTTTGTCTGGCTTACTGTCGAATCTATCCTTTATTTTGTCTGGCTCACTATTGAATATATCTTTTATTTTGTCTGGCTGTCTGTCGAATCTATCCTATATTTTGTCTGGCTCACTGTCGAATCTATCCTATATTTTGTCTTGCTCACTGTCGAATATATCTTTTATTTTGTCTTGCTCACTGTCAAATATATCCTATATATTGTCTGGCTCACTGTCGAATCTATCCTATATTTTATCTTGCTCACTGTCGAATATATCTCTTATTTTGTCTGGCTCACTGTTGAATATATCCTATATTGTGTCTTGCTTAACTGTGGAATATATCCTATATTTTGTCTGGCTCACTATCGAATATATCTTTTTCTTTATCTGGCTTAACTGTCGAATCTATCCTATATTTTTTCTGGCTCACTGTCGAATATATCCTATATTTTGTCTTGCTCACTGTCGAATATATCTTTTATTTTGTCTTGCTCACTGTCGAATATATCCTATATTTTGTCTGGCTCACTTTCGAATCTATACAATATTTTCTGGCTCACTGTCGAATATATCCTATATTTTATCTTTCTCACTGTCGAATATATCTTATATTTTGTCTGGCTCACTGTTGAATATATCCTATATTTTGTCTGGCTCACTATCGAATATATCCTTTTCTTTGTCTGGCTTAACTGTCGAATCTATCCTACATTTTGTCTGGCTCATTGTCGAATATATCATATATTTTGTCTTGCTCACTGTCGAATATATCTTTTATTTTGTCTTGCTCACTGTCGATTATTTCCTATATTTTGTCTGGCTCACTGTCGAATATATCCTATATTTTATCTTGCTCACTGTCGAATATATCTTATATTTTGTCTGGCTCACTGTTGAATATATCCTATATTTTGTCTTGCTCACTGTCGATTATATCCTATATTTTGTCTGGCTCACTGTCGAATATATCCTATATTTTGTCTTGCTCACTGTCGAATATATCCTATATTTTGTCTGGCTCATTGTCGAATATATCTTTTATTTTGTCTTGCTCACTGTCGAATATATCTTATATTTTGTCTTGCTCACTGTCGAATCTATCCTATATTTTGTCTGGATCATTGTCGAATATATCCTATATATTGTCTTGCTCACTGTCGAATCAATCCTATATTTTGGTTTAAACATATTTTATTTCTCAATATAAGTACATTTTATACAGTATTACAAGTGTATACAATAACAGAAAATGGATTAGAACGGAAGCATAATGCTTATGATGTTCTTCTCCTGATCTATCCTATATTTTGTTTTGAACAAACTCAAACTAAATTGACGGTAAAGTTAATTTCAATAAAGAAATTATAGTTGATATTTTTATAATACTATTGGAACAAAAACGTTAACTGTACATTATAATATTTATTTTATAAGCAAACTATTCATATATTACGAAATTATAACGAATGTTTAATTGTTAGACTTCATTCGTATTAGATATTAACATTGTCCCCACCCCTTATGTCGTTCGTAGGTACGTTACGTTTGGTTCACCTGGTATTTTACACCTTTATTGAAAAGTTGCACGATTTATTTTTAGAACAGATACACTAGTAACAGATAAGCATACAATCTCCAACTCTATATACATTTTATTACTAATACGAGTAGTAAAAGGTGGTTAAAATATTGATTTCAGTCTAAAAGGTTCCAACAAAATGACACTCCCAAAACAAATGTTCTATAGTTTTCGGATGTCTATCACAAAAATCACATTTACGTAAATGAACTGTTTTACAATTAATAGAAAATGTGTTTGTAGGTAAAATTCTCAGAATGTATTTGTTTTGAAATGATCTTAGTTTTGTGTCTATGCTATTTTTAAGAGATAGACAGTAAATAGTTTCCCATTTATTAAAGGTTTTTAAGTGTTTCTTCCCATTGAATATGAGGTTTTATTTTATTATCAATATTAGTTGTCTGAGTTTGCAATACTATATAACATTCTATTTGGAGAATTACAATACTATATAACATTCTATTTGGAGAATTACATTTTCTTACTTGATGAAAAAAACGGTGTTTATTTCAATTTCTATTTTATTCTCTGTTTTATAATGTGTTTCCATCTTTTGGTATGCTTTGACTTATAGTGAAACAGTTTAGAAATTCTGGATTACTTATATATATATATATATATATATATATATATATATTCGTATATCATATTATATAATTGTTTTAATCTTTAAAAAGGCCAAACGATCATGATTTTAGACTAGTTCTAGTAAAACTGCATACAGTTTCATTAATATTGAATAAAGAATAGATGAATAATCAGTCAAACCTTAGTTAAGGTTTTAAGTATTTAAGTGAAACGTTGGTGAAACATAAGCAATGTCCTTTACATCTGCATTGGAAAGTTGCACGACCTAGTTTTAGAACAGATACCCTACATATAAGAAATACAATCTCTCTGCATTATATTATATCAAAATAATAATTACATTATTTCTGTAAGTAATTATAATAACTTATTGTTTAACTGGTGTTAGCTGTAGTCTGAGAATCGGAACCAGACTTAAACCTTTGGTGAATTTAGACCTTGGTTAGCAATATTGTCTATTATTTACAGGCCTCCCCATGTCAGATCACATTCTTCCCCAACACAGCCTGCCACGTGCATGGACACACGGAGGCCAGTATGTTTGAAAATTTTGATGCCTTTCATACACATGGTATAGGATACGCCGAACCGTGTATACACTATTTCCGCGGGATATATTCGAGCGGGGGAAACACTGATTGGCCTCTTCACAATGGCCAGACACAAGGTGCGTACATATTTTTTCTGCACCTCCTAGAATTTATTTTAATCCAATCAGAATGCCTTGATTTTCAAATGTTTGATAACGTTATTTTGACGGCTTTATTTTCGTTCAATCACCTTTTCTAGATATGAACGTCCAGTCACACAATACATCACGTGACAAAACATGTCACATCACGTGACACAACATGTCATTGGATGAAAGAACTCCAGAAACGATTTATTCACCTCCTAGCACACAAAACAATGTCGTTGTCTGTGATTGGTTTAAAATTATGACGAAAGCTATGCCTGTGTTTTAACAAACCCTATCAAGCACACGTCCCTAGGATCGCTTCGTTTTTGGGTCTGTTTTGTTAATATGCCACTTAATAAATGATAAATTTTACTATATGGCTTCAAATGTTTAAATTGTTACTTCAATATTTCAACTCGACTGTGTTATTCAAGGCGTGTAAAGTTGATTTTTAATAGTTTTTTTAACATATGATAAAATGTATATGACATATGTGCAGCTTTAATGGTGAAGGAAGACCTCAGAACGAATCTGAGTAGAACCACTGCCTTTTCGCAAGTAACTGAAAATTTTTCTCACCTAAAGTTTTTTGACCGTTATGGAATCAAATTCATAAAATCAGGATTAAGAGATAGGTGGCCAATTGTCAACAGTACCTAAGATCACTCGACGACGGATTGCTCTAATCTAGTCAGTTTAATACATGAAGTAATTTAGAGTCGGTATCACATAAATGCATACATTAGCTTTGTTACCCTATTTGTGTGTGTGTGTGTGTGTGTGTGTGTGTGTGTGTGTGTGTGTGTTTGAGAGAGAGAGAGAGAGAGAGAGAGAGAGAGAGTTCCTGTCCATGTATAATATAATTATATTATAAAGTCTATGTACTTTTATGAAACTATGTGAACATTTTTGTTTTTCAGACCAAGGCGCAGTGGTAGGATGACAGATTATAATAGTTTATTGCATTGTCTCATACACCACATATAAACATTAGTGTAGAGTATATATAACAATAATATGTCAACAACTATAATATATAGTGTAAAATTCTTTAATCCCCACTAACAAATGATCGATTGATTGTTTGAATAACGAGCATCGTTGTTATGCCATCGATATCGGTTATTATTCCTGGGATCCTAGAAAATTAACCATTATTCGAGCACAACCCATCTCCACAAGTAACCGATAACTTTCACACTTGAGACTGCATTGAGCTTTACTGTTTGCAATACACATATATTATGACTTCAGTCCAAAAAAGATCTAACAAAATGACAATCCCCAAAAACAACAAATGTTCTATGATTTCCGAAGGTCTATTACAAAAATCACATAGACTTGAATTAACTATTTTACATTTAGATAAAAGATTAATTAGGTAAATTCTCGTCATTTGGTGTATTGCATTCGTCACTTGTTGTATTGCATTCGTCACTTGTTGTATTGCATTCGTCATTTGGTGTATTGCATTCGTCACTTGGTGTATTGCATTCGTCATTTGGTGTAATATTGCATTCGTCACTTGGTGTATTGCATTCGTCATTTGCTGTAATATTGCATTCGTCACTTGGTGTATTGCATTCGTCACTTGGTGTGTTGAAAGAGGTTTTATTAATTTTTATCAAATTCTTTGTTTTAATAATTTACTTTGGGTAAAAGTGAAATAGTTTTAAGTCTAAGAAAGGCTGAGTTACTTATCATATTGCATACTTGTAATGATAAACGTCTTGTGTCCAGGATCATATATATGTCATTTATTGTTTTTAATTCCTGGCTGTAACCATGATTAATAAAATATTAAAATGTTACTTTTAATAAAAGAGAATTATTCTATTATTTTATTATTTTACGATTATTACTTGTAAGTCTATTAATTTTATTTAATTCTGCCATCGTTTTTCTAAATTAAAAAAAAAATCTAGTGTTTTTTCTCTCACATTCAGCCAGCCTTTGCCCGTAAAACAATACCGTTTATTTTTATATTTAGCGTATTTACTAATTTATTTTTTTATCATTTAATACATCTATTAATTTTTTTATCATTTGACAATTCTTCATCTAAGTTATCCATTTCTTAATCAAGATTAATTTTCTAAATTTGATTCTATTTACTTTTCTTTGAAGAATATAGTTTCGTTTTGTACTGTACCTTTTATTAATTATTTGGATTCGAACTTTTATTTTTTTTTTGTTATATTCCTAATATATTTTCTTATTAAACATGAAGAAAGACAAGTTTGCTCTTAATAGGTGGTTTATGATTAGAGTGCACGAATCTGGGTTTAAACCAATCTTCTCACGTGAGCGTGTAACCATGGAGATACTTTGTTACTGACAGATCAATTTCAAAAAGAAATATTAGCAAAATATATGCACACATATATATGAAACATATATAAATTAAATATTTTTATACTTTAAAACAGGGAACTTAACACCATAATGTTGTAGTAATTAAATTCAAATGAAATACATCTTCAAATGTAGTAACAGTTCAAAATACTCATTATTGTTGCTTCTTGTGCTGCGTAGACTTCTTTATATCACGAGACTATTAACTACAGTCGTGTATTTTTTAAATTATTGTTGCTTCTTCTTGCGCTGCGCAGTCTTTCTTTATATCACACGACTATTAAGTAGAGTCGTGCATATTTTAAATTGATGTCAAGATCCTGTTTTATATTACAATGTACTACATCGTAATTATCAAGTATAGACAATGGTATCTCATAAGACAATAGTTGATCTTATCTCATTTACTTTCCAGTACATGCAAATTATAGATGGAGAATAGATTAGTTGTTTTGAAGTAGTTTCTGAAATAGTATTTGAAATATGGGAAAATGTGAGGAAAGAAATACATAGTTATGAATAATAATTTATTATGTATGACCCATAGTTGTACTCAACGATTCATACTCTTGTATAAAAACGGTTCTCTCTATGTTAATAAACCTGACCATTCATCGCCATCAGACTTTATTTAGGCTTTATTAACAAATTAATAAGAAAAATGTATTAGAGCTAGTTTATTATTTGGTAGGCATATACAACACAAAGACATGTTAAAAGTATTAAACTGAACTTGTCCTTTCCACTTTATTAGCCGCACTAGAGTTAGAGGTGTTCTACGATTATAGAGACCTTAACATATCCCAATCGGTACATCGCGGATTGTTGTACAGGGTTCCTGCTGAAATAACTGTAATGGTCCCAAATCTGGAAGTCCGATATGATTCAAAAGCACAAAGCTGGCAAGTTTTCATTCTGCCAGCAGAACAGCGAAACGAAACTGTCATGTCACCAAAAGGAAAAATCCTCATTTTTTTTCGGTTAATCGAAGTTGAAACTAGAAATAGTTGGGCTTTGAATGATGACTGTTGACGTCATTGGAAGGCAAAGTATCATGAGAAGAAAATTGATTCTGCTAGCAAAACAGCAGAATGAAAAAAACAATTATTCTATCAACAGAGTGGCAGCATTAAATTCTATGTAACACACACATATATATAAGAATAATTCTAATTTTCTGTTGTCTGTCTTTTTCTGTATGGCGTCAGTCTCTCCGTCTCTCTCTCTATATGGAGATACATGTTTGTGAATAACCAAGACATAAATGTACAAACCTGACTACGGCAAGTGCGTCTAGCTACAATGCAAACCATAGATACAATATCAAGGTCTCTGCCAAACCAATAAATCTGGTGTCGACCATGACTTATATACTATGGAATTACATGCAACACATCTGGACAGGGTAGATATATTTACATATATGAAGTGATAGCTTTATATGAGTAGGATCCAGTTAAGGATTCATGACTACTCACATGCTATATAAAGGACAGATTTATAAACCCGTTGGATCATATAGATGCAGTGAATTCATATATATATTTAATGTCATAAAGGGAGATAATTAAATTCAGAAAAACGGAATCTACGATTTTGGGGATCTTTTCAGATGCTCATTCACAATGCATGATATATATATGTAGATAAATATTTGTGAATAACCAAGACATAAATGTCGTGTGCGCCTAGCTACAATACAAACTATATATATATATATGATCTGACTGACATACTCATAATGTCCGAAATGAAATCATAATCAAGCCACATCTACATATACCGACACTTCAGACACTCGAGAACTGATCTCCTTCAAGTACTCATCTCTATTCATCTCTTCCAACTTTCTCGCACAATGCTTTTATATGACTTTCCGGGGGAAATTTGGATACTTCAGCATGACTACATTAGTACATGTGTCATAAACACATACAAGTAAAATCGTAATCGTAATAGCGTTACACGGACACGTAATTATTATTTGATAGGAAACATGATAGACGAACAAGCGACATTCATTGGAAATGGGTCAACTTGTATGCATATAGAACAGTTCGGTCGGTAATGTGACTCGGTAATTTCATGGAAATACGTTAAGGCGACACTTTAAAAAGCCATTTTATCAGTGTGTATGTATATATATTTAATACGCAGTCATGGAGCAACTGAGCTGGCAATTTCGCAGCAAGATGAAGGATAAAGAAATGACGGAACATGAGATTCTGGAAGAACTGAATACGGAGGAGGTAGAAAGATTGACACCGATGATCGCGTACTTACTTCTCATCTTGTTGACGGGTATACCCGGAAATGGACTGGTTTGCTACATTTACCGGTCCAGGTACAGTATGTCAAGCTCCAGGTGGTTTATTTTCTTTCTGGCTGCGGTTGATCTGCTGCTGTGTGTTCTCATCATACCGGCTGAAATCGCAACATCTTTTATGCAGTACAATTTCACGAATGTATACTTGTGCAAGATAACTGTTTTCTTTAATTTAATGTCGTTGTTATCGCTGGGACTCACCCTGGTTATTGTCTCAATAGATCGTTACAGGAAAGTCTGCAAGCCTCTAGGATGGCAGATCAACTTTAATAAGGCAAGACTACTGAGCGCAGCTGCGGTTGTTTTGGGATTCATCATTTCATTGCCTGTGTGGCCAGTTTATGGAATATATAACTTTAAATTTGAAGGTTTCAATGTGACGGCTAGTGAATGTTCATTTCGGGAGAGTCTAGAAGATTCAAATCTTGCGTTCTTTTACGTCTTGTTCGGGTTCGCCATATTCACCGGTGCGCTTGTAACTATTTGTATTTTGTACTGTTTCATTGGTGTAGAGATTAAACAGCATATTCAAAGGGAGAATATTAAGCGACATGTAAGTCTCAGTGCCTCTATGGCACGACGACATAATCACATTGTGCCAACAGTAGCTGGAGATATTGATATAAAACTGAAGAGAGTTAAATTTGCGGATGTTGCCGATGTTAACACAAAGAATAATGTAAAGTTTAGTGAACCAGTAAAAGATACAAATGCATTGGCAAATAGCAGTGAACTAACGGACGAAACTTCTTCTACTACGAACGTTTCAGATGATGATGATACGTGTGATTTTGAGGTTCCGGTGATACCATCCAAAAATCTACAAAAAACAAAATCGAGACGTTTGAGACGAGCAAAAGCGCGAAAAGCAACATTCAGCATGTTTCTTATTTCCATTGCATTTGTTTTGAGTTATCTGCCATTTTTATGTTTACTGTTGGCCCGGAGTGTTGATACCGGATTTGACGAATCTTTATCGAATGGAGGGAGAGCTGTGTATAAATTCTTTTTGAGGTCTTACTTTTTAAACTGTGCCATAAATCCATTCATATATGGAATTTCCGACTCACGATTCAGGCAGAGTTGCAAAGATGTTCTGTATTCTATTCATGAGCGACTTCTTACTTGCTTTAGCTGTTGTAAGTCTAAGAGAAGTTGTTTAAAAAAAAAGAAAGAAAGCAAAGTTTAACAATTGAAACAACACAACTCAACGCTAACTAACAGCTAATTAACTACAGTTATGTGATAATAAAAAAATACTTATATATACACGAAGCGCAACAAATTGTTATTTTATTAACAATTATGCCTAAGATGCGACATAAATTGTTGTTACCGTGTTTTAACCCTTTACTCCATATATACGCGTTTTTCCGCTACAATCACAGAAGGCCTTTGAAAACAGTGAAGAAGAGTTCAGATTGCTCATAACGAGCAATCTGAACACTTCCTGCACTGTTTTCCACTCTGTCAGTTAATATAAACATAACTCACCCAATAATTCAAAAGCCTTCTATATTAGAGGTGACAAAAACCTATATATTAGAGGCGTCCAAATGCGTCTATATGAAGTAAAGGGTTAAAAAAGTGTATGCAAGATTTTAGTAATACTTCAACACGTATAAAGTATTTAACACGTTCTCACAAATAATTAAATATCTCATTTCACATTTTCTTACTTTACCAAAAAATCTTCATTTACCCAGGACATTAAAACAACCCGGGAAACGCTGAGATAAGTTTTATTAAGTCACGGGTGGACAAACAGATATTTTGAGCGATTTTTTTATGGATTTATGGCATAGTTGAAAAAGCAACACAATTTATATTTATATTTGTGTACAGTAATTTATAATATAGGAACATATACAATAGATACAATATGCTTCTACAGTATATCGCAATGCAGAACAAATATAAATATAGATATAAAATGCTAACATAACAAATAAATATATCTATCTGTCTATACATTTATGGCGTAACTTTCCCAGTGAACGCTAATCTTTAGCTTCTGATACATTTCACGATAAAAACAGTGTTACAGAGGTGTTGCGATAGGTTTTAAGGATAGCAAAACAAAAGTGGTTTTACAATATGAATAAATTACAAAACTTATCTCGAGAATTTTTTTATTTTTGTAAATACCTGACGAATAACGGTTTTATGATTTAAATATTTGCTTAATCGGGCAAAACAGTTCCCTTTATGGAAAACATCATTTTGTGAAGTAAAAGTGTTTATAGTTGAGTAATTTATTCAATGGCACCAGAGAAAATGGCGCAAAACTGTTTTCTAAAATCCATCACATATCGTGTGATAGGTATCTGAAGTATACCTAGTGTGTACATGTCAGTACATTTCATTACAATGAGAACATATTTTGAAATTGCGTAAAATTTGAATTGGAAACTTAATTTTGTTGAATTTTTAATAAATCCTGCTTCCTGCCAACTCAAAATCAGTTTTATGTTTCGACATTTGCGGTTTGAATTTGATTATACTTATGTAGTTTACATATATATATATATATTATAGCAATGTTGGTATTGAAAAGTAAGATGTAAAAGCGGAAATTTGTATGACCGGTACTATTGTCTGCAAATATATCACTCAATGTTTGAATTTTAAAGAAAATCACCATTACTCTGTCAAATATATCTCATTGCCTCCACTGTCGCAGATGAAAGGTAACGTGATTTTTTCACTTTACACAATGACCTTGAAGTAAGAATTCTGAAATGTTACAAACTATCTCAGATCATAAATATGTACATTTGTGACAAGTTTTATTCACATAGTTAATGCAGGTGAGACGCAGAGGCCGACGTAGGGACGAGTACAAAAACAATCGTATAATCAATTATATCTGAAATACGAAGTGTTTAAGACAATACTCGGATTAATTGATATCGCCATATAGGTACATGTGTACAGTCATACAGGTATTTCAGCATTGCCACTTGCCGCTTTAAGATGAAACAGATGATCAACACTTACTTAGATATTATTATTATTTGTTTTAAACATGGACTAATAAACAGTCATACTCACGGGATATAATTATACAATTTGGGAGACACTCTCTGATTATAAATCGGTTTGACATTATCTCTTGAACCCCTTAATCCCGGATGTTACCAGCCATGGTATCACCATCAACTGTTTCCTGTTGATATATCAACTAAGATTAGAGGTACAATGGCGTAGTGAAATTAAGAACAGTTTAAGCTGTCACTTCGTTAGTATATTTGTGGACGAACAATGGAAAAATGAAACACAACAACAACGACGACGACGACGACGACGACGACGACGACAACGACGACAACAACAACAACAATGCACAACATGAAAACATGAACAACAAAGAAAGCAAAAAAACAAACAACACCAATGCACAACATGAAAACATGAACAACAAAGAAAGCAAAAAAACAAACAACACCAATGCACAACATGAAAACATGAACAACAAAGAAAGCAAAAAAACAAACAACACCAATGCACAACATGAAAACATGAACAACAAAGAAAGCAAAAAAACAAACTCAACAACTGCCCCCCCCCCACGCCCCCACCAAAAACAAAACATAAACATAAACAAAAACAAAAAAAACCCACCCACACCAAACAACAAAAACAATACAAAACAAACAAAAAAACCCACACCAAACAACAAAAACAATACACAAAGCAGAATTACATTAAATGAATTCACAATAAGCGGTCTTTCCGGCTTTACATATTATTCACATTGGACCGCAGCAGTGCTGTAGTGGTACAACGTCCGCCTCGCATCTGGGAGAATTTGAACCTGACCCTCGACAGGGTCATATCAAAGATTCGATTTATGCTCAGCATTTATAAGGTAGTTGTAGTAATGACCAGCGTTATGTGACTGTATTGGATATCATGGCATGTGTCTGCGGTGTCATACTTCAGTGTGGCATTACTTAAAACACTGTCTCAAGCAGACACCGTCCTGATATGACTGTATTGGATATCATGCCATGTGTCTGCGGTGTCATACTTCAGTGTGATATTATTAATAACACTGTCTCAAGCAGACACCGTCCTGATATGACTGTATTGGGCATCATGCCATGTGTCTGCGGTGTCATACTTCAGTGTGATATTATTAATAACACTGTCTCAAGCAGACATTGTCCTGATATGACTGTATTGGGTATCATGCCATGTGTCTGCGGTGTCATACTTCAGTGTGATATTATTAATAACACTGTCTCAAGCAGACACCGTCCTGATATGACTGTATTGGGCATCATGCCATGTGTCTGCGGTGTCATACTTCAGTGTGATATTATTAATAACACTGTCTCAAGCAGACACCGTCCTGATATGACTGTATTGGGCATCATGCCATGTGTCTGCGGTGTCATACTTCAGTGTGATATTATTAATAACACTGTCTCAAGCAGACATTGTCCTGATATGACTGTATTGGGTATCATGCCATGTGTCTGCGGTGTCATACTTCAGTGTGATATTATTGATAACACTGTCTCAAGCAGACACCGTCCTGATATGACTGTATTGGGCATCATGGCATGTGTCTGCGGTGTCATACTTCAGTGTGATATTATTAATAACACTGTCTCAAGCAGACACCGTCCTGATATGACTGTATTGGGCATCATGCCATGTGTCTGCGGTGTCATACTTCAGTGTTGCATTACTTAGAACACTGTCTTAAGCAGACGCCGTCCTGATATGACTGTATTGGATATCATGCCATGTGTCTGCGGTGTCATTCTTCAGTGTTGCATTATTTAGAACACTGTCTTAAGCAGACGCCGTCCTGATATGACTGTATTGGATATCATGCCATGTGTTTGCGGTGTCATACTTCAGTGTGACATTACTAAAACACAGTTTCAAACAGACACCGTCCTGATATGACTGTATTGGATATCATGTCATGTGTCTGCGTTGTCATACTTCAGTGTGGCATTACTTAAAACACTGTCTCAAACAGACACCGTCCTGCTATGACTGTATTGGGTATCATGGTATGTGTCTGCGGTGTCAAACTTCAGTGTGACATTACTAAGAACAATGTCTCAAGCAGACACCGTCCTTATATGACTGTATTGGATATCATTCCATGTGTCTGCGGTGTCATACTTCAGTGTGGCATTACTTACTTAGAACATTGTCCCAAGCAGACATCGTCCTGATATGACTGTATTGGATAGCATGCCATGTGTCTGCGGTGTCATACTTCATTGTGGCATTACTTTGAACACAGTCTTAAGCAGACGCCGTCCTGATATGACTGTATTGGATATCATGCCATGTGTCACTTCAGTGTGGCATTGCTTAGAACACTGTCTCAAGCAGACACCGTCCTGATATGACTGTATCGAGTATCATGCCATGTATCTGCGGTGCCATACTTCAGTGTGGCATTACTTAAAATACTGTCACAAGCAAACACCGTCCTGATATGACTGTATTGGGTATCATTGCATGTGTCTGTGGTGTCATACTTCAGTGTTGCATTACTTAGAACACTGTCTCAAGCAAACACCGTCCTGGTATGACTGTATTGGGTATCATGCCATGTGTCACTTAAGTGTGACATTACTTGCTTAGAATATGTCTGAAGCAGACACCGTCCTGATATGACTATATTGGGTTTCATGCCATGTGTCAGTTCAGTGTGACATCACTAACTTAGAACACTGTCTCAAGCAGACACCGTCCTAATATGACTGTATTGTGTATCATGCCATGTGTCACTTAAGTGTGACATTACTTGCTTAGAATATGTCTCAAGCAGACACCGTCCTGATATGACTGTATTGGGTATCATGCCATGTGTCTGCGGTGTCATACTTCAGTGTGATATTATTAATAACACTGTCTCAAGCAGACACCGTCCTGATATGACTGTATTGGGTATCATGCCATGTGTCTGCGGTGTCATACTTCAGTGTGATATTATTGATAACACTGTCTCAAGCAGACACCGTCCTGATATGACTGTATTGGGTATCATGCCATGTGTCTGCGGTGTCATACTTCAGTGTGATATTATTAATAACACTGTCTCAAGCAGACACCGTCCTGATATGACTGTATTGGGCATCATGCCATGTGTCTGCGGTGTCATACTTCAGTGTTGCATTACTTAGAACACTGTCTTAAGCAGACGCCGTCCTGATATGACTGTATTGGATATCATGACATGTGTCTGCGGTGTCATTCTTCAGTGTTGCATTATTTAGAACACTGTCTTAAGCAGACGCCGTCCTGATATGACTGTATTGGATATCATGCCATGTGTTTGCGGTGTCATACTTCAGTGTGGCATTACTAAAACACAGTTTCAAACAGACACCGTCCTGATATGACTGTATTGGATATCATGTCATGTGTCTGCGTTGTCATACTTCAGTGTGGCATTACTTAAAACACTGTCTCAAACAGACACCGTCCTGCTATGACTGTATTGGGTATCATGGTATGTGTCTGCGGTGTCAAACTTCAGTGTGACATTACTAAGAACAATGTCTCAAGCAGACACCGTCCTTATATGACTGTATTGGATATCATTCCATGTGTCTGCGGTGTCATACTTCAGTGTGGCATTACTTACTTAGAACATTGTCCCAAGCAGACATCGTCCTGATATGACTGTATTGGATATCATGCCATGTGTCTGCGGTGTCATACTTCATTGTGGCATTACTTTGAACACTGTCTTAAGCAGACGCCGTCCTGATATGACTGTATTGGATATCATGCCATGTGTCACTTCAGTGTGGCATTGCTTAGAACACTGTCTCAAGCAGACACCGTCCTGATATGACTGTATCGAGTATCATGCCATGTATCTGCGGTGCCATACTTCAGTGTGGCATTACTTAAAATACTGTCACAAGCAAACACCGTCCTGATATGACTGTATTGGGTATCATGGCATGTGTTTGTGGTGTCATACTTCAGTGTTGCATTACTTAGAACACTGTCTCAAGCAAACACTGTCCTGGTATGACTGTATTGGGTATCATGCCATGTGTCACTTAAGTGTGACATTACTTGCTTAGAATATGTCTGAAGCAGACACCGTCCTGATATGACTATATTGGGTTTCATGCCATGTGTCAGTTCAGTGTGACATCACTAACTTAGAACACTGTCTCAAGCAGACACCGTCCTAATATGACTGTATTGTGTATCATGCCATGTATCACTTAAGTGTGACATTACTTGCTTAGAATATGTCTCAAGCAGACACCGTCCTGATATGACTGTATTGGGTATCATGCCATGTGTCTGCGGTGTCATACTTCTGTGTGGCATACTTAGAATACTGTCTCAAACAGACACCGTCCTGATAAAACTAAAGACTGTTGAAATCGACGCTTAACACCATACACTACAACATTCACTTTGAATGTCTTTGTTTATGACTTGAACGAATAGAATAAAAACAGAAGTCAATTGCCAGGCATTAAATTTTGTTTTTGTTCACCTCAATTGTAATAACATTATCGCATGAGCCTCAATATATAACATTTTTGAATAGCAATGGGAGTAATGAAAATGTTAATAATCTTATTATACGTTTAATATCTAATTGTTGAAAATATCCTCGAAAAAATACGTCCTCTCCCACCCACCTTTTTTATCGGTTTACAAAACTGCAGTTTTAGCTAAATTTGGAAATTTACAAAATTGGTTCACAGTGATCATGACTTTTGACTAATTACCCAGCATGTTTCACTAAACATGAGATTATTCTCCAACTGAGAATTCTCAATTTCTCTTTGAACTCCAATAACAGCTCAGCACACATACTTGAAGTTGGAACGAATCTTAACTCATAAGTAAAGAATAACATGCAAAATGGTCAGTGTCGATGAAGGTTATAGCATTTCAAAAAATTAAGTCGAGGAAAATCTCAAGTTGATGATGTTTAGTGGAAGTGAGGCCAGACACGTATTGTCACGGAATACATAATCAGTCTTTTCAAAGAAAGTCTTAATCTTATAGGTGTTTTCAGGCTTGGAGAACACACATACTAATATAATAACAAGACGCACGGACAAACACCGAACAGTGCAATACTTGAGTTTGACCCAAGAACTCCGGCAGGAAAGAGCACACTTATAATCAGTCTTATCATTATTTTTTTTTTCTCTGCGTACATACGATTGACAACACAATGCATCTGTACAAAATTCTTACCATAAATAGTCAAGAAATAGCAAATTTATAATTTGTATTTAATTGACGTTTATACATATTTAGTAATAATTTCATTTTTCTTTTGAATAACATGTATTTATGTAATGTTTTAAGTTTAATATTGTTATTCAAAAAAGTGTTTTATATTGTTCTGATTCTTTAGAAATGCTCACGAAGAGATGATATATTGAGTTCAGAGTAGGTTACTGTGATCTCCTTAGTGTAATGAATCATAACAATGCTTTGGGTATCCTTTGTGGAAAAATATAGAAAAAGATGGGAAAGTTGATGGAAAAGTACTTGTGATATATGTTGATGACGGTCAGCTGACGAACACCATGTCGTGCCCAACAATGATAAAGTTCAAGTTGTAGAGAGTGTTCACTCATAAGGAGATGACTATTTATGTATATGAATGCACTACGTGCACTGGCGGGTACTTATCTCATGTGTGGACTGCACTTTAATTGTCATTTCAACAAATAAAACATGTCTGGATGTGTTACACCTTCTTAACTTTTATTCCTGAATTTATCATAAACTGTATTTTTTTATCTGACCAAATGGGTGATTTTCATAACAAAATACTATATATTTTTGGCCAAGAGATGTTATTTCTCCAAAGAGCAGAAATGTACATAAGCATTCCTATAGACTAGCGATACAATTAGTTTCGAAATGCATGAAAGCTGTTCAACAACTAGATATCCAAAATGCAATGCAATATTACAAATTCAAATAATCAAATGCCTCAATTAGCATCATAATATATTACTTATACAAATCAAGTCACAGTTAAGTTATCTTTAAGATTAAAGCCGCATACCATGTTATGTTTCATATTGAATTCATGTCATGTGTCATATTCATGTGTCATGTTTCAAATTCATAGCAACTTAAAAAATGATTTCGATTGTAAGGTAAGACATATTGTGACGGCACATAGAAGAGCTGCTTAGGACACCACAAGTAGAAATGAGAACTCGGGCAGCGTTACATATATGATAAAGTGAGATACACTTCAGACACGGCGCACTAAAACCCAGGCTACAATGTTTTACAAGATTGTGAAAGACCTTCTTGACATCCCTACCTCAGATTACCTAATACCAATTTCCAGCAGAACTTCAGGCCATCAGAAGATGTACAGATTTCCTCTACCGACTACTACAAGTTTAACTTCTTCCCTAGAACAGTATCTGCCAGTCAGAGTAGCTGAGGTCCCCTCGTTGATATCGGGGTTAAAATCTCTCTCTCTTTCCAAAAGCCCATACACCGATTGTGAGTAGGCCCAATGAAGTCACAGAGCTATGCCGGTGAGATTTAATCTCTCTGCTGCCACTCTTTCCGGACTGGTTTGTGATAACTTGTTATTCTTTCCTTATACTTCTACCTTTCCTATCTTCTATTTATTTTCCCTTTCTGACGTTTGCGCCTCGTTACATAATAATCAAATGTGATTGAAGTGACGTGTTATGTATATTCAGATGTAGATGTAGACACCGGTATTCGAAAGGGGTGACGATATTTTATGTATGAGTGTATTTGTTTATGTAAAGAAATATCTGATAACAGACAGATCGTAATTGAATGCTAATTATGGACATGATTTTAACTGGTTTCTTTGAGAGGACATGAATAAGCATATCTCAGATTGATACGATTTTGTATTAGATGATAATAGTGTACCTTTGAATTATTTCGAATTGCATTGACTTCGATATGAAACGACATTCACAAGATATTGATAGTTTAAACATCAATGGTAATATGTTATTGAATATGTGTACGCAAACTGGTCTTCATATTTTAAACGGGCGAGTTAAAATGATAATTAAAACATTTGTTGGACATAAATGCTCGAGTGTCGTAGATTATGTAATATGTACACAAAAACGTGTTCTATTTTATTGATAAGTTTACAGAAGCTGTTCCTAACATAATATATGATCACTACCTAATTAATATTACGTTTTTGTACAACAAACACATACCTACTACGCCTAAGTATGATAATCAAAACTCTGTGAGTACTAAAAGACTGGGCCTTGGTGGAAATGTAGAATAGGCATTTACCAAAACTTTACTTGAATTGAATTGAATTGAACTTCAAGCAGCATTGAGTTTTCTAGTTCTACTGCACGATTGAAAATTCCCTAAAATCAGATTTCAGTTGTCCATCTTTATCATTTATCTTCAAATTATCTTGATTTTGTTTATATCACATAACACTTCAACTTCAGCTCTCTATTCATATAATAAATAAAAGTATAAGTATATAAGGGGTGCCGTCCGTTTTTTTCAACTGCAAAATTGAATGTCAAATAATTCATTTTAGTACGCATTCCGATAGTATGTAGCTTCTGTTATTCTTGTTCGATTTTCAATAAATGTTGCTTTCCTAGAACTATGTTATATTTCTAACACAGACACGTAATAATAATTCAAATCGAATAATAAATGAAATAGTTAAAGGGTGCCGTCAGTTTTTTTGAGCGAAAAAAACATTTGCAAATTTAATCGCAATGACCAGCCCAGCTCAGATGTCTGTATCTTATCTTATTCATTTGATCATGGATTTTTAATTATCTTTTAGTTTTTCAAACATAAAAAATATAGTCAGCTTTCTAAACATATAAACATTATTAAAATCGGTTAACAAATAAAGAAGTTAATATGCACCGCAAGCTACAATATGCTTAAAAATGTGCTGAAATTAAATACAATGTAGTCCACAACTGACGAAGATATACTGAACGGAACAGTAGCCCGCCACCTGAAATTTTAAATTAACCTAAATCTTTCATTATCAATTATAACATAATTGATATATGCAGCAAATCCAAAGTTTTGTTAACGCTTTTTATAAATTTCGTAATGTTCACCATGTCTGAATAAAAACTTATATTGAAGAGTTTTTGTACCGTTCATTCAAATTTTGAATATAATTATCTCGCAGTCTTTGTTTTAATGTTGAAATAAATATATTTATAACGCACACTCCTTCCTTGTGCTAACCACACATAATAAGGTCTTAATTTAAATAGTAATGAATCTCTGACAAGCGAGGCTCATAAATGGTATTTGCTGAGTTTTCTACATATTTAAACATCATTTAGTAAACATGATGCATATTCGATCGTAACAGTTCAATACTTTGAACCAGTGTTTTACAATGTTGTTTCAGCTAGACTGTCGTAGGTGCATTTTGTATATATTTCTTTGTTTTTAGGGGCCTGTTATCCTCAATATTAACCTTTAATTTACTTTTTTATAACCAAATAGGATCTAAATTGATAAAGTAATGTTAAATATATGACACAGAGAAGGAGAAATTCCTCAAAATGGAAAGTTTATTCAATTCAACATATGTTCAATCATTGCACAGAACTTAGAAGCGAGGACATTCGGATTGTCAATTAGCATATGTGCTAATCGGGCTGTGAATTCAAATACTGATTACTGTCCGATTCATGTCATTAAATTCAGCAATGAATCACAGAATTAAACGACATTCGTATGGATGTTTCCTTTTAAATGGGTGTTCATATTTTGTTCAAATTATTTCCTTTTAAAAGTAGATAACAGCCTTATAGGGAAAAGATGGATTGATAGTCCTGGTATATGTTAAACAGTACCCCAGATCCATTCCATGTATGGCTGTAAGGTAGGTCTTGTCCGAATCCTAGCTGTCTGTCACTAACTGCTGAGCTTTTCGATGGCATAACTGTGACTTTATAAACTACATATTCTATTTATATCTAATAATATTACTTTTATATCACGATTATATGTAAGTTGCAAAACTATAGTAAGTTTTGATGATTCTATTTTAAAGATAAAGTGTATGACAACTTTTAAAACTGTCATAAATTAAGATGGTTGTACTATATAATAACTTCCCACAAGTACAGTTTGCTATAAATGGATGATATTGCCTCTTAGATAAGATACTCCAAACATCCATCAGATGCCAGAGGAACAAGACGCTTGATTAGTCTAAAATACAAAAAGAATGTGTAAAACATTCAATATCTGTAAAGCTATTAAGAGACACCTAAATGTGAATGTGCTTTTGTTTAAAAGGGGCGTAACTCATGTAAAGTTAAATCAATGATAGTAAGTAAATATACGCCAATAACTAGACTCTGAAGCATTATGTAAGTTGAATAAAGGGCTTCTTATTCAATAAGAAGAAACTAAAGTTATTGAGGAGATACTGTTTTCAAATTTCTATTAGCAATGTCGTTTAATCATTCCCCCCAAAAAACAACCAAAGTTTCAACAAACTTTTAATAAAATATATAAATTGAAGCTAATAGATTTGAGGGGAAACTTTATTCTATTTTAAGTACAATTGAACCGATTGATCTTAAAGCCAGTCCCTGGTGAGTCTCCTTTTTGACAATGACAATGACAATAGTTTATTCAAGTAATTTAGTCCACCGGCCCATAATACAAATACACACAAATATTATAATAATACAACAATGTGCCAAAAGGATAAATGCAATATCAGGAATAAAAAGAGAAAACACATATGAATTATCAAACATAGAGTGTCTAAAATGTTATATCGTCTTTACAAGTGTTAATTTAATCTGATAACGGTAAAGCATAATCATATTTTAGTTTGTTTCAGTTTGGACTTGAATAAAGTATTTCCGTTTATTGAACATTTCTAGTACACATTTGGAGAGTTTTATCGACAAATTATCGATTTGTGTACTCATTAATTTATAGAATAAATTTAATCCATTATGGTTACCATTCGAAATTCTGAAAGATACTGATTTCTCAAATCATCATAATACGTACATTTCAGTATTACATGAAATTCGTCCTCTATTTCTCCAGAGTTACATAAAAAGCATATTCTTTGTTCGTATGGTATATTGGTGTGTCTTCCGGTTTCAACTAAAAGTGAATGAGCTGAACATCGTAGTTAAGAGAGTGCTATTTTCAATTTAATTGGAATTTTCAAAGTGAGATACCTTTCTACATCTAAGTTAGTTTTAAAATACTTATAATGTCTAGCTTTGCTCGATTGATATAAATCAGCATGCCAGTTTTGTAAGGAACAGTTCAATAAACGCTGTTTAAAACTGAATATAAAGGCTTTTTCATCGCTTACATTTTCTCCTTTTCATGTTAGGTATCTATGCACAAAATGGTGAAAGCAAACTAAAGTTAGTATATATATATACATGAAACATATTAGTTTAAAAAAATTACAAACATACTATATATATTTGCATTATGACTTGCTAATTTGAACTGCCATTTGGTCATTCTGGTGGGGCAAATAAAAAACACATGAAAAACCCCCACAAAAAACCCCAAATAAATTAACCCTTTAAAAGATCCTGTAAGACATTATATTTGTGTTAACCAATCGCTTTCTGACCAACTTGTTAATATCAAAGCCGTTGAATCTGAATACAGCACTGCATGGTAAAATGGTGGAGGAAACATGGAGAAAATGTGCACTTACATCAGACAGCAAGATGACGAAAGTATCATTTGTTATGTTTTACTAATGCAGTGAAAGCACAATACATACTGCTCAACATTACATACAGTTCAGACCATCAATATGTGTAGGAACTTATGCAATAATGTATGTATCAAAGTCACACTCCTTTGGATAAAAATCCCACGTACATAAAACTATTGTACTCATAAATCGTAGAAAATGTACAGAACGTGACAATATTGTTCCCTGGCTAGTATACTTTAATAGATTCTGAACATTCAGGTATCAATGACTGTGAAATAGAATTTTCAAGGACAGATGTAATGGCAAACGATCTGACTCGATTCCACATGGCATATCATTATATCACCACAAGTGAAGACACAATAAATTGAGTCGTTGATCTTGAAGTATCACTGACTTATTCATGGCATCTAATTATAAAGAAACGATGGACGATCTACAAATGAAACGAATATGCTGCAAACATTGCAACTACTTATAATAAGATGATTCTGTTGTTGAAAAAGCAGAATATGATTTGGAGACCTCTAATTTATTGAAAGAAAGTGTAGATATTCAGATTTATTTTTTAAACATGAGTTTCGACAGGCATTCAACGGATTGTATGACTCCTGTCTACCTCCAGAAAATGTTCCTCCCAGTGTAAAAAATACCGGTGTAACGGACAATTTTGACCACCTTAGATTTTTTCCCCGTCAATAAATGACCCCCGGTATTTATTTGACGTTTGAAAATGACCCCCGGTCACAAATTGTAAAAATGACGACACTCCACTCGTAAAAGAATGACCTTTCCTATAAAAAATGAAACCCTATAAAGAAATGGCCCCTACTTGCAAGTCATGTCTATCACACATCATAGAATATTGTTTATATTTACTGTTGTAAGTTAGCTCATCCGTCCATTCGTCTATCTGAATGTCTAGTAGTCATAACACATGTCTTCTAAGAAGTCTAAGACTTTTCCACTTGTACTGGTGATGGAAATTGTTCTCCAGGAATTGTTTGCAGGTACGAGAGGGCACATGGAAAAACACGGACATTTGTAAACCTGCGTGATAGCTTATTAACGGTAAAAGGTGTTCGTTATGTGAAACTCGAGCTTTATGTGTAGTGTTCAGTGGTTTATAAAGAGATTATGACATTTTTTTTAATTTTAAAAGCGAGGTGGGGCATCTTTAACAGGATTCAAATCCCACGCAATTGATCCCTCTGGCCAGCTTATTTTGTTTTTTATGGTGTTTTGTTACTCTGGTTGTATATTGTTTGTTTGTGAATGTATCTTATGTTTTGTGCTCAGTGACTTGGGTTAACGATTCCAGTTTTTATATTTTTAATTTATCTTGGAGGAAAGCTCCCACAAGGTTATAATGGACGGTTATGAGTATTAGCGGAATTTGATTTCTGACGGATCTGTGTTAGATATTTTCTTTTCAATATTAGTTTAGTTTAGAGTCTGTGATTCTATTTCTTATTGTATATTGGTATGGGCAGGTTGATGAACGAACGGATATATTGACGGGCTGACGGAAAAACATTCTCTTTAATTAATGTGGTGTCATCTTTTTTACCAAACAATTCCACCAAAGCCAATTCCACCAAAGCAGCAACGTCAAAGAATATACTCTGAGAATTAGAATTGGAATGGAAAAAATAATATCAATCTAGAATAATGGGACTGGCAAAGAAGCTAAGAATGGAAAGATAAGTACAGTTCTG
The DNA here is from genome assembly GCA_029582155.1 of Panopea generosa. Classification (NCBI taxonomy): domain Eukaryota; kingdom Metazoa; phylum Mollusca; class Bivalvia; order Adapedonta; family Hiatellidae; genus Panopea; species Panopea generosa. The sequence goes on from CM055904.1 coordinate 36,880,470, forward strand.
TCGGATAAGGCTCCAGCACTAGACACATAGAAAACGTATTGAAAGTGAAAACCAGCTGTGGATTTAATTTGAAATGTATAGGGCAACACTTTTGAGTTAATGGGCGGAAGTTACATGTCGTCCGCCGGCAAATGGGTGAAAACAAAAGTGCATCTATTCGTAGAATAGTCGAACTTAAATAGTGATTACGCGCACAAACAGCTTAATTAGTACTGAACCATGTCACGAAGACGTCGTTATCAAACCTACACTTTCATAGGCTATCTGCGTATAATATAACCCAACATATGTTATTTTCACTCTGTATGCTCACACGTGGTTTCTCAACGTATGCCCATACTACTTAAATGGTCAATCAATGAAAAAATAAAATTAATGTAATTTCACTGAAATGAACAATTACAAGTAATATTATATATTTGTTGCCTGAAACAAGTCATGCATAAACCTTTTACCGCTGCGTGGTATAGTGGTAGAGTGTTCGCCTCGCGCACAGAAGGTCGTGGGTTCGATCCCCGACTGCGTCATATCAAAGACGTCTAGGTCTTCACAGTTCTAGGTCTGGTCAACCCGTTGTAAGAATAATGTGACTGGTGGTTTGGTTTCATACATGTAATTTGGTATGATACTAAAGTGTGGCAGCGCTCAGAATACTGTCTCAAGCAGGCATCATCGGGATATGACTGAAACATTGATGAAGGGACGCTAAACACTGTACAACAACTTTTGGGATTAATGCTGATATAATGTTTGTCCATAGTGTGGTCCCTCTTCTTCACGATCGCTTACAAAAAAGGATTACTGTAAATTTACTCCAAATACTAATAGTTTTCATGACAGTATTGTTTATTAATATAAAGTTGCCGTATAGTAACTTAAACTATATTAATAATATATGGACACTATTAATTCTCAAAATGCGCAGTTTGAAACAAACAGAAGCGTGTCTCAGAATTTGGGCCTTCGATAATGGCGGACTTGTGCCATGAACTGTTTGTAACAGAAATTCAATATATGTGCCTTATTATTGTTTACTTATTATTGTTGCCTGTTGGCAGTTCATATCAAGGAAGTCAGACCAGTAAAGTAGCACACTATCTGATCAAGGGCTTGGTCAGTTAAAAAGTGCAGGCTGGAGGTGGTTTTGGTTTAGGGCTTTTCCTAAAGGTCATAGTACCAATGCTGGATTTCTAACGAAATCTGCTTTTGGCTTGAGTGCGAACTAATTCTCTACAAGAATGAATGCGCTTGAAAAGTAGTCAACCCTTTGATATGAACTGTATTTAAAAGCTTAAGGTCATTGATATTTAGCAAAAAAGAGCATATTATAATGTTTTAAATGAGTTTGAAATACTATACCTAAAAGTTTGACACCGCTGTAAAAGCGAGTGCATTTGGTCACGAAGTATGCAGTCATAATATTATGCTTTAAATAGCACCAGGCGTCATGTGATCTAATTTAGGGTGCTAAACTCAAACCAGGCTAGATTGCGGTTGACCGGCCATATTCCAGCTGCAAGGAAAAATCAAATGTGGCGTGTGTCATAATGATGTTTAAATGCACTAATTTCAATCATTATGTATTTCCATTTACATATTTTGTAAGAACATACCATTAAAAATGGCCTTTATTTAAGTATTGAAACCTTTTCATTTGCCGATACGTATGGCACATTTTGGCACATTGCAGTTTGGATATTAACAATACATACATAAAAATATAATTCACAGTTTTATTTCGTTTAGATTTCCAATGATAAATGTGTCTTCTGTAAAAAAATATCTTTAAAAAGAACTTTAAAATCATTTAACCTTTTGCAGAAAACTGTCATTTCACGTTACTCATTTAGTATTATATCAAAAATATATTCCTGGATTTGACAGAGGCAAACGTTTCCATATAAACCACTCTATAGCAACGTTCAATATCGACATTTTTATATGACAGACGGCATATCAACCTCTCTATATCAACGTTCAATATCAACCTCTCTATCGCGATGAAGTCCGTTTCCAAACATTGTATTGCACAGAAAAGTTTTGATACTGCACATGCTGCTAAATGAACTTTCATATGACGCGGATGGTATCAAGGTTCAACATTATTGTATGAGTGCTGGGATATGAATCAATGTTTGAGGAACTAAAATATTTACAAGATTGTACTTGACTTTTCAAGATGAGCAATTGACCATCTTTTCCTCCATATCAGCACTTCATTCAAACAACTCAATGTCAATTACAGTGATTTGAAAGATTCTTCTGGTGTCTTAACCCTTTAATCCATAGATACGCGTTTTCCCGCACCAATCACAGAAGACCTTTAAAAACAATGTAGGAAGAGTTCAGATTGCTCGTAACGAGCAATCTGAACACTTCCTGCACTGTTTTCCGCTCTATCAGTTAATATAAACATAATTCACCCAATAATTCAAAAGCCTTCTATATTAGAGGTGTCCAAAGGCGTCTATATTAGAGGTGTCCAAATGCGTCTTTATGAAGTAAAGGGTTAAAATACAATCTCGCGTTCTGAATGATAGCAATAGCCGTGCAGTGAATCGCGGCTCATTCCAGATGCATGGTCAGAAATATCTTGAATCAGGTGGTCCGTACAAACCTAAACGCCAATAGTCTGCCTTGCTTATGATGCCATAACTAGTCACATATATAATGTAGAAAAGTTAAAATGACTATCCGTGTGTGGCCTTTCATAACGTTTTACCGACCACCTGGTTCAAAACTTTCTGCCCGACAGATGATATTTGTCGTTTTGAAAAATTGCCATGATGTAAACATTAAAAAAAGTTATATTTGTATTTACCATTATACTTGATCAGCAACATTTCGCCCCGGGCTTTTATGATAATTAAAAAAAAAAAAGTATTATAAATAAGCTTTTATTTTATCCATATACACTTAAATTATAAGTGTATTTTCACAGAATTAATATTTGCTCCATAATTGTTTTATGTATTTAAAGTAGGATTGTTAGCCCGCTCCCTCTCACACTTTTAGTGCATTATTTGCATTTTACATGTACTTTTTGTGTGTTTTTTTAAAAAAGGGAACCCCGTGCCTGTAGTGCCTAATGGTGGCTATGCCGATGCAAATATCCTAACAACAATGTCACTGAACTTCATGACAGATATATACACGTTCATTTGTGATAAGGCCATTATATCGATAGACAGCACAATGGCAACACCAAGAATCGCGATGATTCTCCATCTTCTCGTGGCTTGCCTTTGTTACGGTATGTATTTTTATATAAAATATACATGTAAGAATATATAGTGGTCATATTTGGTACCTAGTTAGTCAAAATAGTTCATTAATGTCATAACTAATATCTTAATAATTAAATTTAAATCGTCAACAATATTTTTTTTAGAAAGATACGAGTATGAAACGGAGTTCATTTCGGTTAATGCGACTTCATAATGCGTTTTTATATTAACGTATGGGGATATATTTTACTGACATGAAAACTGCGGATACCTTATACATGAACTGTGATGCCATTCAGAATTATTCATTACAGCATGTTATTTCCAGACAGAACATCTCTGCTGTCGTGAAATTTGAAAGAAATATTTTAATAATTATGAATACGGCAATTATATATTTACCAAATGCAATTAAACACGAGTTCGTCTTTCAAAATGATCCGGTAATCAGAATGGTGGTTTAGTTTCATTATATATTGAAAACAACATATTTTCATGGCAACATTGCGGCTTTACTTTGTACTTCATATCTACATATACTTTTAAACATGATAACTTATGTCAAATATATTTATTACTGTTAAATTAAAACAATACTTAAATCATAAATAATAGTTTAATACTGAAATGAAAAAGAATCGCCGGGTGAAATTTTAGAGCCACATTATTAAACTTTCCTAAGCAATAGTTACAGTTTAGAATAAGTACTTTGTTAAGGTGTTACATACATGATTTTGTCAATTATAGTTTTCATTAAGCTAGTCTAAAATTATATTTTTTTCTAGCAAGACTATACTTTAATAGTTATTAATAACTTCTCTTATCATCAGCTCTAATTAAGTTTTGTAACAGTATTCTGGACGCTATATATTATCCATGAGTCGTTTACTTTATAGAAGTACTTTTCCTTAGCATTTGTCAAGCATTTTATCTAAATTTTGATTAACTTGGTATTATTTTTGTTTTCTTGCCATTGCGATTATTGAGCTGAGCTTATACACAGTTGTTCTAAAATAGAATACAGCTTAAGGGTGTTACATATTTTAATACCTTTCACGAGTATACCGATTAAAGCTGACTCTGTTATTTTCATTTCTTGGACGCGTTCTTTGCTGCCAATGGTTTCTTTCATCACTATTATTTAACACTATAGGTTACGATATCCATTAAAATCAAGTATTATATTTTTTTTTATTTAAATACGCTTTTTTGCTTATACAAAACACACAAGCACTGATTTATAAACACGATGAGTCTTAAATATTTGTATTAACTTTAGCAATGTGGTTGCCTGAAGAAAATATGTGAAAATTTAACCTTTGATATAGACGTACACGTATTATGTTATTTGCAGATTTAATACAGGCACGATGTCCAGATGGATGGATTGTTTATAGCAACTCCTGTTACCTGTACATGCGTGAATATGTTCATTTTTCCGAAGCAGAAGTAAGTTAAAAACATTAAATTAGACGGCATGATAACAAACCCATTAGAAACACGAAGCCTTTCAGTTGGGAAGTCGCATAATGACGGTCATGAACAATCCTTGTTTCTTTTATTAGTATGCATATTCCTTCCTTTAATGATTAATTTGTGATTTGAATGTCAGTATTGAATTATTTGGAACATTTTTAATGCACTAAACAGAAACAATCTCTTGGATGAAACACGAAACCTACTTTTCTAAATGATATTATATCACTATAGATATAAAAAAAAATATTTCTAAGTTTCCTTCCTTCTTTCAATGAATAACATTAAAATGTTTAATTCATTATAGAAATAAGAAGAACAATCAATGGTAAATTCACCCATATCAGAAACTTGACTGAGATGGGGTGATTTTTCATCTTTAAAAATTGAGCAATAAATGTTGAACATAAAATGAGGTATGAACTTAATATATATATTTAGGTTAGTCTAGATTATGATTCCCACCAAAAAATTTCCCCATAGGCCGCTGTACAAAAGCATCATCTACAGTTTAAACATAATTAGATTCCTTGGCTAATATAAAATAAAAGCCAATCTTATCATTTAAACACACATACAAAAAGAAGTTATCATTGATGCATTTCTGACTAGCAGCACATTTGATAAAACTGATAAAACATGAAACTGACGACTCTAAAAAAAATATTCCTCTTAGTTAACCTCAAGCAATACAACCAAAACAAATGATCCTGCCATTCTGTGAATTTTCCAACCTTATGTACAGGTCACTCCAATCTATATTTACTTCATATGATCAAAGGCCATGGTCACAAACTATTTTTCAGAATTACTATACTATTACCACATAAGGTATCTTGTATTGATATGACAAAGTCCCTTCTTAGCAAAGGGAAATGTTCATTTTTCGTTGATTTAAAATGACCGATCCTCACCTATAAATACAATACGAAACGATATCCACTTAGTTGGTTTATCATTGTAGTAGACTGTACACAAGATAGTGTAGAATATCAAACACACAATCCGTAGTATAAACGAATCGTAGACCGTTTAAGCGTAGGTTGTATTAACGAATCGTAAATCATTTAAGCGTCGTTTCTAGTACTGTTAAATAATTCACATGCAAATCTTTCGGGAGTCAAGAATGGTGACAGTACCGATTGACTCTTAACGTGCGAAATATTTTAAAAGTGATGAAAAAAAAAAACAAACAATAAACTTTGAATAAACTATTTATTACAGTTTAAACTGACATAAAACTTTCTTGTTGTATTACCACTTTCCAGAACTCAACAACTCTCCAAAATGCATACCTGTCCATGCTAGTACATAATGGCTTTTATGATTTGTGAAGTTTAACTCCGAGTAGTTAAGACTTGTTCGTAAAAATCAATGAATTCATATTTCAAGATATTTATGTATTTCAATAATTCAAAGTAAGGACTGTAACATACTAATTTTATGTCTTAACGGGATAATCAAGTCATGAGATGGTTTTTCGGAGCATACATGTATCACTACCTAAAGTAACTAACATATAAAAACAAAAACTGAACGGAACAGCTAACCCGCAACCTGACATTTCATGTACTTGACAATTTATGTATTTTCTCAAAAAATATCAAAGCAATTTCCTCTAAATTTGGACGAGAATATGAAAGATTAATTCGGCTACGTAAAATCATTACATATTGTCTGTTGATGTCGTACACAAACTTGAATAACGCTACTCCATATTTTGACGAAGATATTGGAAATACAAAAGTGACGGGTTAGCTATTCCGTTCAGTATAGTGTTATTATTATAAAACGTATTTTCAGACTCTTTGCCGACAACGCCAGTCTCATCTCACCCACATTGAGACAGTTGCAGAGAACGAGTTTCTCAAAAGTGAAGCAAGGAGGTTTGGAGGTAATAGCATGTTAAAACACATTAAGTGTACAGTAGAATCCGTTTTCAGATAAATATTTATCAACGGTTTGGCTAACATACTGCTTTTCTGATTTCTTCATGTACCCACGTATCAAGATGAGAATTATCTAGTTCTTCCACGTGTAAAAGTGTTTTGATTACTCAGTCTCTGATTACTTCTTATGCAGATAATCTAAAAAGCACAAAAGGACACAATGTAATACAAACACCATTTGACAACAATACAATAAATATGCAATACAATTTGACAACAAAAGTGGATAATAAAGCATCGGACCCAGGATAGGATATCGCGAGTTTGATCCCATCACTTCTACGGCAATGTGTTTTATGGCGTTTAACGCCGATGTCAATACACGAAAGCTTATTGATGGCAAATCCAATTTCATGAAGGAAAACCTCAGAATAAACTGAATAGAACAACCCATTTTACGCAAGAAACTAGCACATTTTCTCACATCAAAACTTTGGATTGAGCCGTTCTCAAACCAACGACCGCGCAGCTGTGACAGGTATATGGTTATATGTATTAGTAGGGTGTAATCGATAGAGTATTGGCGGCTCACGCGGAGGTCGCGGGTTCGATCCCCATATTGACCTGATGTCTCTCATTAAAACAACACTCAGTACTGGTTCTATCCAGGAAGCGGACTAGAGGGCGGTTCATATAAGCTCTGAGCTTTAATTTTAGTATAACCTAATATGGTTATAAGACAGCAACGTTTTGGATCACTCGACCATGAGTCACACTCAGTCTATTGTATTAAACAATAACGTACTGGCTAATACTATCATTAACGTTTCGCAGTATTTTTGGCAAGATTGTCATTTCAAAAACGTGTACGATTCCAATATTAAACTCGAGGCACACACCGTTAGTATGATAATGTTCAATAAAGGAGTTTTAAAAAGTCGTTTTTTTCTGTTATAAATTTCTAATAAAACAAAGAAAATATATTTTAAAGATATTTGTGAAAACACCAGGACAAGTTGAATAGAAATATGCTCATATAGTGTATCTTATGTTACATTTCGTTTAAAATAAATGTTGAAATTAAATTCACGTATATATTTTAAACAAAATAGTATGTACACATAGTTTATATATTACAACAAACATAAACTAATGTTTAGGTAGCGCTTAATATTTTTTTTACAGGTACTTGCTCTATAGCAGGTATTATAAAAGAGATGGCAGTATCTCTTATATTCAACAGAACCACTTTAAGCATATAGAATTGAGTGCTTGAATGTTGTTTAGATGGACATGGCGATTCGTTTGACTTGTTAAGGAACATTTTCTATATAAAGCGTTCTAACGGAAACTTAGAGATGGCATTATCTTTTATATTCAACAAAAACACTTAAAGCATGACGATTTGCGTCCATGAATGTTGTTTCGGAGATGATGGCGATTCGTTTCTTGTTACAGAACAATTTCTATATAAATTGTTCTAACGAAAACTAATCCCATTGTCATGCATTGCGTTACAGGTCAATCCCATTGTCATGCATTGCGTTACAGGTCAATCCCATTGTCATGTATTGAGGAACAGGTCAATCCCATTGTCATGTATTGGGATACAGGTCAATCCCATTGTCATGCATTGCGGTACAGGTCAATCCCATTGTCATGTATTGAGGTACTGGTCAGTCCCATTGTCATGTTTAAGGGTACAGGTCAATCCCATTGTCATGCATTGCGACAAAGGTCAATCCCATTGCCATGCATTGAGGTACAGGTCAATCCCATTGTCATGCATTACGGTACAGGTCAATCCCATCGCCATGCATTGCGGTACAGGTCAATTTCATTGTCATGTATTGAGGTACAGGTCAATCCCATTGTCATGTATTGGGGGTACGGGTCAATCCCATTGTCAGTATTGGTGTACAGGTCAATCACATTGTTATGTATTGGGGTACAGGTCAATCCAATTGTCATGTATTAGGGTACAGGTCAATCCGTAAGCGCCGCTAAGTGGCAACATAAAGCCTTATTGATTTCAAATATCCGAAAAATTCATTTGTTTTCAATTTTGCAACTTTGCTGTTTTTAAATTTTGTTTTTGTAGCAAATGACGCCATGTAGACGACTGTGGGCACGGACTTACGAATGTTTATTTTCGTGATATAACAACATTATGTACCTTTACGTATGCCTCTGTTTTACGTCACACAGGGCCTTCCCAAGAACATATATATTTATATCACGGGTCGAAATTTAGGTTTTTATTTTCAAAAATATTACGGAAAAAACAGCCAACTTAAATACTCATGATATTGACAGGTAATGTTAAATTATGGATGCATATGCAGACAACGACCTAGATAGCGTGCACAAATTGGGTCCATTTTTTAAGCATTATAAATATTGTTTTGTAATATAATTGTTTAGTAAAACTAGTGATATTCTAAATTTCAGGTAACTACTGGATTGGATTGACAGACCAGGTATCTGAGGGCCAATGGAGATGGTATGACACGAATACTCTGGCCACCTTCTTAAATTTTAGAAATTCAGAACCAAACGCAGGCAACTCAGCTAATTGTGTGTGTTTGTGGGAAAACCAAGGTTATTCTTGGGCCGACGAAAACTGCCACGACGATAGGAAACCACTTTGTGAAAGAAAGCAAGTGCAGACTTTCTATAGAAATCATTAACTTTTGCATTTATTTTACTCATATATTTGCATATGTATTAACGGCTTGAGTTGACACGTAAAATGCTGTTTATGATTTTGTTTTTAGCGTCTAAATCGTTTGTGTTAATATTCTTTAAATTCCTATCTAACAATTGCACCTGTTTTTACCAAATTACAAATAGGTATAAAGTTATTTAATAGAAGTTATAATTAATACATGGTTTAATATATTTTCAAGATACCGCTTCGGAAGTAGGTAAAATAAACACATTCGGTGCTGATTAAATTCATAGTTTGGGTCACGGCTTGTTGCTAAAATTACTAAAATAACACCTACCAATTCCCGACAGTCTAATAAAATAAAGTTTGTTTGAAGATTTATGAAAATGGTTACTTCTGAAAATAAACCGCTTATCTGTGGTACAATAAAGTTAAAGGTGAACGAAACACCTCACACATATGTTTATAATCCAAGTGTACGCAGTTTAAACATGTTCTTTATCAACAATCGTATTCGTAATTGGTTTTCTGCCGAAAGATTCCGAACGCACCTTGCTAATAATCTGGCATCGGAAGGTTTCTGCGTGTTCAGTCGAGAATGTTCGGATGGATTAGTACACTTCAGAACAAGCTGTTAAAAAGTATTTTAGCGCGCACATATTGATAGCAAATTTTACACCGTAAAGCATAATGCCTGACCATCCAAAACTTAAATAGAAATGTGAAACTAAAAGAAAAAGAAAATAGCTTTGGTCATGTCATTTAATTGACTTCTATTTAAATCTTAATATTTCATTCACGCTGAAAGTGTTTCTTTTTGTTTTCATATTTTGTCTAAAATACGTTACATAATCACACTACTCAATAATATGTTGATAACATTGACTGCTTATAGTAATGCCATACTTTTAGATAATATGGACTCTGTGGCACTACCGTTGTTTTGCAAGTAACTGACAAACATTTTCACATGAAATGATTTAATCCAGCAAGTCTCGAACCCATGACCACAGTGGTAAGAGGTTGTAGTTATCTTAAGGCACGGGGAGACTGAAGAGAAACAAAAACCAATTCGCTATAAAATAGCAATAACGATGCTAGATATATAACTTAAAATATGTTTTAATTCTCTCCCCGGCAGTAACTAAAATATCAATAAGTTTGACATCATAATATTTGTTTTATCTTTATTTCAGGAGTGAAATAGAGTCATTTGTTGGCTAAACTGTGGACACATAAACTACTGCACTATATTCGACTGTACAATAACATAAATATAAAAAATAAAATAAAGAATTGCATGACGAGTTTGGTTTATAAAGTTTGAGCTGCCGAAGATCAGCTCTCTTTCTTTGGAAGCTTGTCTCAAAACATAAGCCTGCTATGAAACATTTTTTCTATGTTTTAAAGCGGCGGGGATCGTTTTACTTTAAATTAAAACCGTGTTATTCCATTTGTCCTTTTTAGTGCCGTTAATGATAGTAAACGCACCAGTGAAATGTCATTGATATATGTTTAGAAGATACTAAGATATGAATTTGATATAAACGTTAATGGTAGAAAACGTACCAGTGAAATGTCATTGATATATGTCTAGAAGATACTAAGATATGAGTTTGATATAAACGTTAATGGTAGTAAACGCACCAGTGAAATGTCATTGATATATGTCTAGAAGATACTAAGATATGAATTTGATATAAACGTTAATGGTAGTAAACGCACCAGTGAAATGTCATTGATGTATGTCTAGAAGATACTAAGATATGAATTTGATATAATAACAGTTTAGAGATTTATATGTGTATATCCTCTTGCTTAAAAATAGCAAGTTGAATTTTTTGTTTCGTTTATACACATGCTGTCGACATAATGTTAACATAAATAAACCTTTGGTGGTTTCAAATTATGCAAATATTAATGTACCATTATTAAGCAGTACTGAAGACGTTTTATTGTCAGTCCCCATTACTGTGTCAGTTGAAAAGTTCGATTATCTTCCATGCAAAGCGTAGTGTAGTTATGAGCGAACCATTTCTGATGTTATTATAGTTACTTCTTACGACTAAGAGACACGTATCGGCCAGAGATAGTAGTCTAAGGTAGTGATAGTATGTGTATGATGTTATATACAATGAAACTCTCCGGGTGTTTTAAATGGTTGAAATGAAAAAGTATTGTCAAAGAAGAAAAATAGTTTCATTTTAGTACATCTGACCAAAGAATGATTGTGTATTGCATAAATAAATATATGCCTGTGACTTGTCAACGATCGCTAAACGTAGTAAAACATAGTAACAGTTGCTCGTTACGCGTAGTAATATGTTTTAGCAGTTTAATACAAAAAAGTATTCCTTTTGCTTTGCCTCGGATATGTATTTCGGATATGTATTTAGATAGGTTTTTGTTTCCTGTACGGTACCCTGTTTAAAATGAAACAAGTCAGTACTACGCAATAAAGTGCAGGAAACCATAGGAGTCGGATACATTCTGTTTTACTATATCAATTAAACACTTTGACATGATATAGAGTATAGTCTTGAGAATACAATACAAATTACTATACAAATTACTGTCAACATAACAGAAACATCAGTTGGTTCTACTGGACGGTCTACTGTACAAAGTGTGTCAGACAGGACGTTTATCTTTAAGAAAAAAAGCGTTGAAGATGATTAAGACTACGCACAGTGTAATACATATTGACGAATTCATTTAATATACTTGGATACAGGCAATATGTAGTAACCGTTTTGCGATGTGAAATTTTGCAGCTTTGTTACGCCCAAAAATAGTAACAACGCAATTTGGTTGTTCCTACCAAAATTCGGCCTTATTTCTTTAGTCACAACCAAATCTACGCTGTCTGTGTCTAACGTTACTGGGTAGTGGCTACCAAAATTCGACTAAAATGCGTTTGATATGTACACACCAACCGTTAAACAGTATTAGTGATAATGTGATGTATATAAAAATAAGGAATTATTGCACATGCACAAAACATTTTTTCGTTTAATTTTTATTTGAGTAATAATGAGTATAAAATGCTGCTGCTGATGATAATGAAGATGCTGCTTCTGCTGATGATGATAATGATGCTGACGATGATGATGATGAAGATGATGATGATAAAACTGATGATGATTATTATACCCATGATAAATGGTGATTATGATGATGATGTTTGTGATGGTGACAAAAATACCAACAAGCTTTCTATTCCATAACAAATCATATGCATCCTTACAACGCATTTTATCAAAAGAACTACAAAGTTGTGTCGCTAGCATTTTGAGGTGTAACACAGTATTTACAAGATAATTAGATGGTAAACTTTATATAATCTTTTTTTGGTTTGATTTCGGTGTGCGGGCGGTTCTATTGTGGGGTTTTTATAACACAGTTTAATATACAGTTTAAGATGTTGGTGGAAATAAATCCCCTTTCATTATGGTCTCGTCTTGTAGGCTCCAATCCAGTGTTTACGTTAGATGAGGTGAGCGCGGATAATATACGCCATATATTTGATTAAAAACTTGTAAACAAGATTGTAGCCGCACAAAAACTTATAAATTAGGTCATTGCACTATGCACTTATTCTTCTTGACGGCAGCGAACACGGCGCTTGTAACAATGTAAACATTTATGAATGAATTTTAGAACACCATGACTTTTATGAACTGGATGTTTTGACAAGATAACATTATGTATGGCACATCTTATGTACAAATTACATATCCCTTTAAAATTATAAAGGAATGGGTGTTTCAATTTTAAGTGCATGAAGCTGCAGATTTGAATCCTGTTTGTTTTTTAATTACTCTTACAGATCTAGTTTTTTATGTTTTCTTTAAAAAATGGATGATTTACTGCGAAATATTAAAACCGTTTACACTCTAATATGATTGTACGTGTCCCATTTTTCATCTTTACTTTTGTAAGAATATAATGGGTCTAAATGTCATTCGAATTACTTCAACATCATTTCCTTATTGTTTATGAAATAAAAAAGATCAATATGTAATGTATCGTATGCTTTTTACATCCTTTACCAACGATGCGCATCTTAAAATGACGTCATGATTATGATGTGTATGCGATTTTGTTTGAAACAAAATGAGCCAGAGCACTTGAAAATGACGTCAGGGCACTTGAAAATGGATAAAAGCGCGGAATACCGCAGTTCCATAAGTTCCGCTGATTTGTTAGGGTATACACTAACTCAAACAGAGTGCGTAGGTGAACTTAATGTTTCAAGGGCTCGAGTGTTTAAATGTCACAAATGTTTTTGTGATGAGATGGCATTGAATCAGTTACTGAAAAGAACAATCGGGAAGTCGATTTGAAGACACGTTGGAATTAAAACGTACTTTACAGAGTATTGTATCCAGTATACCATTTTCGAATTTCGTTGACACATTCCCTCAATGATGTAAATGATGACAAAATGTATAGACCATCAAGGAGAGTATTTTGAGAAAGGGTGACCCATTAAATGTTATATGGAAGGGCCTGGCCCCGGTTTCACACAAATACTTAAGTCCGTTATTTTACTTTAACTCAAACATAGTGAACTCAAATTTAATATGAGTTACACACTATTTGGGTGTAAGTAAAATAACGACCTTAAGTAATCCCGCTAAACCGGGGTCTGTTCATAATACTTACGTTAAGTTTTGGTGAATACAACGTCATCATTATGATGTTTGGTACTACCTTAAAGTTTTAATCGTTGAAGTATCGTGCTAAAATGCTCAAAGTATGTCCCATAAACACTTATTTCAAATACAATAACACTATTGTACATTGCATAATTGATATAAACAAATTATGGTAAAAGACAACGAGTAAGTATATAAAAAATAACCAATGTTTAAATAACCAATATTTTTTCTATAGCAATCACAATTATACGAATTTCGGCTCTGCTTACTGTCAATGACATTTTGTAACTAACCATCTGATAGCTTATCATTAATACCCAAAATACCAGTGCAACGGCACATGAAGTTAAAAAAGTTAAAAAGCAGAGCTCCTATACAGAGGAGTATATATTATTTAACGATGAAACAGTAAAAATAGACTCAGTGAAAAATGTTTTAGACCACCCCATATTATCGTCATTGTCTCAATGGAATGATAGTTATACCAATTTTTTATATCAAATTAAACGTGTACTATTTCTTTTAAAGAAACACTACCGAATAAAATCTTATACTGGCCCGTGACCGGGGTTAGGGTCTACATTATATATAATTTTGCAAATTGATGTTTTTAATTGATATTTTGCAAATTGATGTTTTTATGTAAGTAAGATGCCTGAGTAAATGATGAAAGAAATGTTGTTGCTTTCAAGATTTGATTTTGTTGAATAAACCTGTCTGGTTGAAAACTAAGACATATATCGCAATACGTACTCTGTAGTCACGGTTGAGGGCTAAAAATGGCTGATGAATTACACGAAAAGAGGTTGCACGTGAATTTCTGTTAATACAATTACCGATAAATTCCTATTACTTCAGATAGTCATAAATGTTACTTTTTCCAATATTCTATATTTTATTTTGATTTTAATTCAAAATCCGAAGAAATGATTATTACTAGACATGCATGAGACCGGTGCTTATCTGATGAACAGCACATGTACTATAGATATCACTGACATTATGCAAGATTTGATTTGATACACTCCAGGACCTGTTGAACTTGACAGCACGTCGTGTTGTTATTCTAGTGATAACTGAACTACGCCGCATTTGCGGTGATAACTATACACGGTAAACCGGTGCTTCCTGTTATTTTTGTGCACACGGTTGGGCAGTGAGGTGTGAAAACCTCTTTATGTTCGTATTATTATTTCGTTTATAAATAAAAAAATATAGCCGATACGAGCGGCGTTATAGTTAAGTTTCAAGCGAGCATGTTCTTTTGAATGGGAACATGACCGTTTCCTCAAACATTCGAGAAAAGTGATGGAATGAACCACTTTCTGATTGAAAACACTTAATTTACAGATCAATTCATCACGTTTGAAGCAATTCTGGGACAATTTTATGTGTTTTATATTCGTTTTATATATCAATACACCAATTTATATCGTTAAAAGAATACAAACTGAGATAATACGGCTGCTAAACGCCAAAACTTGTTAAGTAAATAGCATAAGTAGGTGCCTCGTATATTGTACGATACATACGTTGAGGCATTGTGTCATTCAGCGGTATTCTAATTGCATGAAATACTACTTCTATCAACGCAGAATGATTTTGAACATGGTGAATTTGGCAGACTGTCTCTTATTTGTCAACGATATACAAATATAATCAAATATTAGTTAAACGTATTGAATGCAAATGATCCAAAAATACATTGGAATTGTTTATAATATGCTTTTATCTGATTTAGAGGTATATCCAAGTAAGATTACTTGGGTTTCTTTATTGAAAATCTTTGATCAAATTTAAGCTTTAATGATGTGCGGCTAAATCAAGGTGCCTGATCAACGGAAATATTTATTTTAACAGTAAAACAATGTATTAGTGATCGTTTTATTAAAAACTGGTATAGTCGTTAAACTGAGTCAACACGTGCAGTATTTAACAAAAGTATTATTAATTTTAGATTTCAGCCTTATTTAAATTGTATCAAACTTGATAGGTTCATTAAAGCTTTTGCTAAGTTACGACTCTCGTCACAACGATTAGAAGTAGAGACAGGCCGCTGGATACTGCCAATTAGAACACCATTTCACGAACGAAAGTGCAGAGTAAGTATTAAATAAAAGGATTGATCAATAAAAGAATGAATATCATATTATTATTGAAGATTTGCTATATTCCGATCTGAGAAAAGTTTATATAAATAAATATTATTGGGAATGACCAAACATGCCTAAGTCTATCAATTTGTTAAATTCAGAAAACAACAGTACAGTTAAAAGAACTTAGTACTTTTATACTTAAGACTTTTCAAATAAGAAATATAACCATATCATGATGCATTATATTTGCTTTCTGACATGGCTTTTGAATATTATTACTGTTATGCATACCACCTTCTCCACTTTCACCCTTGCTTAAATCTAAATTTATTCGACAAGATTATACCATGAAAATAACATTGTAACTGTTTATTATCATTAACAAACCACTGTATGTCATATATTTGTGCTTACATCATACACCAGATGGGCCTGCAACCTGAGGAGTGAGTGTTTGAGGACGAATGAGAAAGTATATGCTGGCCCACCTTACCTAAACATTAAACGGGTCATTATAGTGTTCACCTGTGGTACTGAGTACTGTGCCGAAAACAAGCAAAAGTAAGAAATATGGACGGTTTTGTATCGGAGAAAGTATATAGAAGATGAGTAAGCACACTCCATATGAAAAATAGTAAATTGAGAGAAACAGACTGATACGGGAATATACAGAATAAAAAAATTAGGATGAAGAACGAAAGTTTTAGTAGACAAATCTGAAAGCAGAACGGAGTACTAATAGCGTTAGAAAACTTGTTACCAGTTATCAAATATGATATCCATATATGTATATAAATATGGACTCAAACCGGTTTATTTAAACACAAGAACATAAAGTTATATTGTTAAACAAAAGTAACAGAGAATACAGTAAAGGTGCTCAATCCTCCACGACCGGTGATTGCAGCAATTATAAGACAACCACATCCCACTGGATGAGTTGACCTCAAATCAATGAGGATTTCAAAATTAGGCTATTCGCAGTATTAGCAAACCGCCGAAACGTATGAATACAGCATACGCATTTCGAAGTTTTTTATTTTCACCAGCAAAAACTTTTAGTCGGTTACAACGACTTACATAACCGTTAAAACGTATATCAAACGTATGAATTAATTCTAGTTCCGGTCAACTAGAATTACACCCCTTTCAAGACCTAAAAGGTTTTAACACTTACACTATTATTAGGCTCCAATGTGGTCTAATGGTGTACGCCTTTAAATGTCAACCGGGATGTCGTATGATCAATCCGCAGTCAATGCTAAAAGAATACAAAAATAATAAAATATTTATTTTATTCTTTTTTATCATTTTTTATTGAAACTGTTACCGGTATTCAACTGACACACTTGAAAAATATGTCAATTTAAAGCAACGACAAAATCACAGTCTCTCTCGCAATCCCGTGATGTAGAAGTATACATGTTGTGTTTGTATGAAAAGCGATATTATTATGCTGAGGTATCGGACAAGTTGAAATAGTTATTCTATTATATTGTTCAAGTTTGATTTTACAGGAGGAACAATCACAACTTCGCTAGGGGTGTCCGGGGGCATGCTGCCACGAAAAGTTATTTAGCTCGTGGCATGCATTCCCTGCATTTTTCTGATATTTCAGATATTTTAAGCTGTTCAAAATAACACAAATTACATTTTATACAATTGCCCAATTGTTACACAATTTACCTTGAATACACCCTTTAGACCCGATATAACAAGACATATCTGCGCGCACAAATTCTTGTATTGGGCTAACTGAGAATGTTCAGAGGTGCGTGTCTTTCGACGCATTTCCTTTGTCACAAATATGCTTTGTTAATTAAATTATTGACGCCTTGACCTCCGTCGTATTGACCAGAGACCGAATATGTTACATAACAAAGATGTAATCTCACCTGAACCTTCTCTCAATCCAAATAAAAATCATGTCGTTTATCCCATAACATTGCTTCCTGTCAAATTTAGACTGGCTCAGATTTAAACAAATACTTCTTCTTCCCACGCATCATTCTACGTTAATTATTTTCCTGACAATATTGCAACACCACCCCCCTCCACATCCAAGTTCAACCGAGCAGTTTACTAGGTAGAACATGTGTCACTTTAGTATATATCTTCTTTTAGGCTTTGTATTATTTCCATTGCGCGTCAAATTCTAGATCCCCTGTCATGCAGAAAGATAGCTAAAACATAAATTGAGCTGGGTTACTGTTTTAATTAACATATGGGAATCACCGGCGTAACTACACGTAGGTAATGCAGGCATGGACCTTTTTTTTTTCTTCCGAAAAATAAATTGATAAAAATGCGTAAGTAATCGGTACGTATTACAAAGAAAATAATAAACACAAATCCCTTGGCAATGCACAATTGGCGGAGGACCCCAAGACTCCCGATAACAATTTCAAGGTCTTGGCAGCTTTTCTCATATTAAAAGAAGAAGAGCATCTCTTTTATTCGTATTGTCTTCCTTTCTCACGGGTAAGGAAGACCTGGTAAACGGTGATATCGTACATTTTGGCAAGTGTATTGCGTTAATTTGTGATACGATGCGGTTAGGCTCGGTTCGACGTTTTACCAGATACAAATTGCGAACAAAAGTAGAACTCGCTATGAATATTAGCTAGTCAATATTCCAAATAACATTTTCGTATTTTGATAACCGGAGGCGCTGTGACATAATAACACATAACGTTTTAGGAATTAAGATATTAGAATAAACAACTAGGCATTTTATATTTAAAATATATCAAATAGAATAAAATAATTAATCATACATTTGGCATAAAAATATTTGTTATTTAGAACTAAGAAATAGAAATAAAGTGTTAACACTAGATTTATACAAACTGTATCAAATGATAATCAAGTATTTAGAACCAAATGATAATCAAGTATTTAGAGTCAGACATTTGGCATAGATGATTTTGAACTTATTATTTAGAATTTAAAAATAGTAATTAAACATTAAGCATATTCAATTGAACATTTATAATTTAGAATTAAGCATTTAAAAAAAAAGAAGAAATTTCGACCCCGTTGGCATTCTATATTAAACGTGTCTGATAAATAAACGTCTGATATCAGAATGTCCTTGTCGCTAAATCGATTCGCGTACGTTGTATAAAAGATTGCGGTTATTCATAATGGCGGTGTCAAGACGTGAAGGCCTGTTCTATGTATTGGCTGTAGCCATATGCTTTGGTAAGTATTTCGCTACATTTTCTCAAGTTTTTTTTAATTTGAATCCATTTGCTCTTTTCAATGTTTATATGGATCATATCATATGGATATGTTAATTTCATTTTTTTTTTGCGCACGCCACGTCCTCCAAACCCGTGCATTCGTCAGTCAAATTGGTTTCGATAAATACATTCTGAAAAGGTTTGGTGTATCTAATATTATCCTATGGCTGCTATGATGAATCTGTATATTATGTAGTATGCCACATTTCATTAACAGAAAATTATAATTTTCATGAACAGTTGATGCACTTTCTGTAAATCAAAATGACAGCTGTTTTATAAACAGTTGGGAGAATATTTTGTATTTAGGCATAAGGAAGAAAAAATCCGTAAAATATGGGTAAAACTGAACAAAAAACAAGGAACTTACAAAAGTGTAACAGGTTAAAACAGATATATTATTGATACCATCGTATTTTATGTGTAGCATATATGGTACCATGGTTTTTGTCATCAAATAATTAACGCTACACATAGAAACATGAGAATATCAATGGTATATCTATAACAAATTTGGTTTGGAGCCAAAACACACCAGCTAAAATACTATGTTTGTCAACGTCAGTCAAATTTTACGGGAGTTGTGGCCTCTTTTCGGCCTAGTTTTTGACAAAAAAATACTAACGCATAGCGGGGGCATCCGTGACATATTGAGATTACTGTAGTGTTAAAACATATATTTGTTAAAAAGTTGCTAGGCAACATATTATAGCGATATATTATTTATTAATTAAGTGTAACATATAATTCCTTCCTCCATTGAACTACAGTATGGAAATTATTGATTGATTAATTGATTGAAACGATCAGTTAACCTTTCCTGCGATCCTGGAAGGTTAACCAGTACTTGAGCACAACCTATCTCCGCAAGTAACTGAAAACTTTTCCACTTTGATCAGCGGTGAGAGACGAAGGATAATGAGACGCAATGTCGTATATCAATCATCACGGTTTTGGCCGGGCAAGGAATCGAACTCATGACCCCTGGATTGATAGTCAGACGCGTTAACGACTGAGCTAATCGGGCCTGGCTCATAATAGAAAAAAAAGTGTACATTTGCATACAAACCTTTGAATATTCTTGATTATAAAATTTTACGATATTGAAACTACATGTACATAACATATATCAATTGTATTTTTCTATTTTTTTCTACTTTTCCTAAGCTTCAGTTGAAAGGATCGAAATATGCTTTATTCATCCTACCACGATCAATTTTGGAACTATTTTTGTGACTTTAGCTTTTTTTTCTAAATAAAAGAGAAGATTATTGTATCATTAAAAGTTCATTTCATTCAAAATTCCTTTATCATTTATATTCATCTTTCATTTTCAGATGTAATACAAGCCAATTGTCCGAATGGATGGGTTGTGTATGATACATCGTGTTATTTATATATGCGCGAACATGTCGATTTCTTTGGAGCTGAGGTAGGTCCTAGTTAGTCGTATTGTATTGTATCGTCCTCCATGGCCTAGTGATCTAAGGCGGCGTCTCAAGATCAACTTCCCTATCACCGCTAAGGTTGTAGGTTCGAGTCCTGCTCGCTCTCAAATCTTTATGTGAGAAAGTTACTTGCGGAAATTCGGTGGTTCTACTGTCTGACTCAGTCTGAGGTCTTCCTCAACCAGCAAAACTGGATATGCAATATATTACCTGAAATGTGTTGAAAATGGCGTTAAACCCCATTCAAAAACATATATATAATAATATGCAATAAAAATGATATTATAATAATCGTTTTTCAGTGTTTATCACGTGTATTTATTATTATTTGGATAATTTCATATCAAATCTCTTACAAGTTATTACCTGAATTCACATATTACAACTATTTGACCAATCACATTCTAATGGAAAGTATGGTATGCCTATTGCAGAGACTATCGAACGGTAAGGCAGTCAACTTAACAGTAATTGTTTGTTTTTTTATACCAGACAGCTTGTCGTCAACGTAGCGCCCACCTTGTCGATATAAAAACATCGGCCGAGAATGAATTTGTGAAAAGTGAAGCACGGTTGTTTGGAGGTATACTCATCTAATATTCTTTACAAACTAAATAGAAAAAAAAAATTTTTTTGAGGACATACATGCACTATAGAGAAAACCTATTCGCATCATGGGTTTTGTTATCTAACCATAATAATAGATATGTAAAATAGAAAATAAATAAATAAAAAAATGAAATGGACATGAAACACTTTCAGAAAACTATTACTCCTCTATAGAGATCGACAGTGAAACTACTCTTACCATGTGAATTATTGAAAGTATGATCTTGAACAAGTTATAACTGTAAAATTAATACATTGATAAGATTATCTAATTTATCTACGGTAACTTGTAATAATTGTAATGATGAAATTTTTACCTGCACTAATTTTGATTCCACTGGCTGTAATAAATTTAAATTACATTGTATTGTACGTGTAATGATAGATCATTTGCCCCTATATGTCATTAAATACAACAAAATATATCAAAGAAACCGCAGTATTGACCTTGAACTTAACTAGTTCTCACGTATCAAACCATTCCTTTAACATATAACCATACGAATATATTAATCCTTTACTATTACTGTCTGTAACTGTTATACATAAAAACTGGTGTTGTCATACTAAATTTGACAAGAGGTTGCCACTAACGTGGTCATATCCGTCGCCACCTCGTTAACCCTTACGGGCACGAGTGAATGAAATAAGGTGAACGCATATGCAGGGCCTCAGTGAGCACTGGTGTGATGTTCTTAATCGAACCATAAATATGCAAGTTATAACACCAAAACAAAAGAGAAACTATATTTGACGAACAGACCCAACGCATTCGTATGACACATCGTCTTGGACTGGTTAGCATTTGTGCCAATGTATTTAATTATCCAATCACAACTAAAGACGATACGGTCCGGATAGCACTGGACGGACGGACGGACGGAGCTGTGACCTTGATATTTGAAGAATAGACCCAAGTCATTCGCATGACTCATCATCTTGTCCTAGTTAACATTTGTACCGAGTTATTTAAAAATCCAATAACAACTTAAGAAGATAAGGTCCGGACAGAAGTGAAAGAACGGAGCTGTTACCTTAACCTTTGCCGAAAAGACCCAAGTAAGTCGCTTGACACGTCTTGTCATAGTGAACATTTGTGCCATGTTATTTAAAAATGCAATCACAACTAAAAAAGATAAGGTCCGGACAGAAGTGAAAGAACGGAGCTGTTACCTTAACCTTTGCCGAAAAGACCCAAGTAAGTCGCTTGACACGTCTTGTCATAGTGAACGTTTCCGCCAAGTTATTTAAAATTCCAATCACAACTAAAGAAGCTACGGTCCGGACAAGAGGAAACACTGTGTATGCATTGAATTTTCAAACACTTAACCTTGAGCTATGGCCTTGACCTTTGACGAACAGACCAAAGTTATCGCATGACACATTGACTTGTCATAGTGAACATTTGTGCCAAGTTATTTAAAATTCCAATCACAACTAAAGAAGATACGGTTCGGACAATAGGAAACACGGTGTATACATTGGATTTCCAAACACTTTACCTTGCGCTATGACCTTGACCTTTGACAAACAGACCCAAGTCGTTGGAATGGCACATCGTCTTGTCCTAGTTCCTATTTAAATTTCTCTCTTTCATGTACAATTGCTCTATGTACCAGTCTATTTGTCTGAGTTGTTAACAAAATCTATTCCCAAAAGCCCAGGTTTGAGGTCTTCAGACTTCACAGATAGGTGCTATGTTATTCCATTTAACAAAAGAAGGTGTTTTAGTAACAGAAGTTTTGGTACAGTAGGTCCTAGCCTGTGGAACAGCCTACCGTTGAGCATAAAGATGTCTGAATATGTAGAAAGTTTTAAAAAGTATCTGAAAACATTTTATTTCCGAGATTTCTATAGCTATGCATTGTTTTAAGGCACAACAGTCTGGTTTATTTTAATCTTTATTTGAAATTTATGTAATGATTTTATGTACATGTAATTTGAACATTTTTATACGTTGTAATTATCCAAATTAATACTTATGTTTTAATAATCAATACTTAAATGTACAACGCCATTGAATATGAACGTGTATATTAAACAAGCGTTTAATCAAATAAAGCAGTTTCAGTTTCCTAGTGAACATTTGTACCAAGTCATTTAAAATTCCAATCACAATTGAAAATCTATTTATATATATATTCGATAAAAATATGAACAAAAAGTCTTCAATCATACAAATTGCTTTTGCTTTTTTTGTTTTGAGCTGGGTTTGACGTGCGTCATTCAAACTCATCACTTGTTGTATATTGCAAATGGTTTTGTTTGTGGATGACGACCTCAGACCGGTGTGCATGCATTTGTACAGGAATGCAACTACCATCCTTCTGCGAGTAACTTCCTCACGTACAGTGTTTGGTCCGAGCTGGACCCTAACCTCAGTGTGATAGGTAAGTGATCTTGAGACAGTACCTTGAACCACTCGTCCACTAAACAACTCTGCTTTTCGCTCTGTCATACCGATAGCCAATAATGAAAATGAAATAGTTATTATGACTTTTGTCATATATGACCCAACATCGGATACCCACGCGTATTCCACTGCGATACTCTCCATTTATCACCCGTTGGAAATTACGCTAGCTATGAGTCATTATATTTGAACAGAACAAACAGCAGTTAACGTTTAAAAACGTCTTGTCAAAAGGGCGTTTGCATGAAATTAATATAATTTATATAAACAATATGTAGATATGTATACTTTTCAGCTATAGAGTTAAAGGAACACTTACCAATATTATTGTGTGTCCATTAAATAATACTGAACGGAACAGGTAACCCGCCATTTGATATTTTGTTTTATTTTTAGCTTATATTTTATGTATATTTTTTACCTGATATTTTATGTATATCTTTTTTTACAAAACGTATCAAAGCAACATCCCTGAGATTTCGACTTGAATAAGAAAACACAGTTTGGATAACACTAAGTCTGTATATAATATTTGACAGTAGTTGAAATAGTTTCAGAGTTATTGAAATGGGTTGTCAAATCAGCTTTAAGACAATAGTCAAAATTTGCGGCCAAGCTGTTTCGTTCGGTATATTTTGTGTATTTGGTTATATCCAAACATTATATTCACTAAGAAAACAGTTCTATCGTTGGAAATACGTGTTACCATACCCAGTTTCTGTATATATATGGATATAAAAGATGTTTAAAACATATAAGACAGCATAATGCAATACGAACCGTTACTTGTCTACCATACGGAAGTTTATCACATGCAAATACAAATACTGTATATCTTAAAGGGAATTTATCAGGATTTTTCAAACTTTTAAAAGTTGCTTAAAACATATTTTTTCAATGTATCAAGCTTATATATATTTACTGACACCAAGATATGTATCTTAATAAACATGCCAAAACATTTATTTGCAAAAGGGATTTCCTAACCTGGGCTACGCGCCTTGGTTAGACTAAAATATATTTCCCGCTTAGAAATGCAACATATTTTGTGACGTATTAAAAGAGAGATTTCATTTTAATTTCAATTTGATCCGTTTTACACAGGAGCGGATCCACGATTTCAGTTTAAAGGGGCGCAACACAAAATCTTAACGGGCAAACATGTTTTTCAGTAGAAATATAGAGAATTTTGATAAAATACAGGAGTTTATGGGCGGGATTGGGACGAAAATTAAGTTTTTAAAGAGTAGATCCGCTATTGAAACAGGCTTGCACGTAATTCTATCATAGAAAGAGTCCGAATGACGTCTGGTAATATTTAAGTGCTGTCTATTTTTCGAAAGGGGATTTCATTTCAAGTTTATCACTCCAATTTGAATATAGAATTTATCACGTTTTGGTTGATTTGACATACCAAACCATTCAGATTTTATTTATTAATGTTAATGCAATGCTTTTAATCCGTTTTAATTTTTTTTTATTTTTTAAGACATATATAGCCTTTTTTCCTGATATAATACATTTAAACTTTGTTTCAGGCGATTTCTGGATTGGATTAACGGATCAGATATCGGAGGGACAGTGAAAATGGAGCGATACGGACACTGTGGCAACCTTCACCAATTTTGCCCCGGGAGAACCCAATGACGGTGATTCGTCAAATTGTGCCCATCTGTGGTCCGATAAAGACTTCGCTTGGGCAGACATCTGTTGTACGTTTAAGAAGAAACCACTCTGTGAACAATCGTAAGCACCGATAATAGTATGTAGCATAGCATAAATTTTGGTGAAATAACCTACCAATGTTGTTGGGAAATGTTTAACGGTCACATTATTGGCTTTCTGTCCACGATGTTAACTACTCGTTATGAGAAACTCCATGGTCATTTCCTATACAGTAAAACTTGTAATGGGAAGGAGCAAAAATGGCTTTTTAAACCAGGTTGTTGCTTAATACTTAATAATGTTAATTTATTCTGAAAGCCATAGAGATGGGAAATAGCAAATATGGCTGCTTAAACAGGTTTGACTGTATGTGTACAATGTATATTAAGTTTAATTTTCTTCTCCTAAATATTTTCTTTCAGGAACAAGCAAAAACATAGCATCCGTGCGAAGAGTATCCCGATTTAACAATTGTTTTTCCCTAACAAACCGGCTTTACAAGGGTCGTGAGTTCGAATCCCCGCCCGGGTACAGTGTCTGTTATATTGATATGCGGCATTGCGTCTTATTATCATTCATCTCTCATCGCTTTTTCAAGTGGGAAAGTTATCAGTTACTTGCGGAGTGTCAAGGATCCCAGTGGTTAGGTTAGCCCTCGATGGTATAAAAATACTAACGCTAAAAAATCAATATTCAATTCAATACAGTGTCTGTATACATGTTTAATGGTCATAAAAAAATCCCCACCCGGCCACATTCACTGTGATAATTGGTTATGAACTTATGAAATCAAACCAATACAGATTCAATCCCGGCTAATCTTAAATTTATTTACGAGTTTAAGAAACAAAACGCTGACAATCAGCATGTCAAAGAAACAACAGTTAAAAGAAACTAGCAAGACATAAACAATATTTAGTTCCATTGATGTTTGTTGTCGCAACGCCTTTTGACTACCAATTACCGATTTAAACGTTTTTGGAAGTGAATCTCCTACCTGAAAGCTGGTTAGTTACTGGGTATTTCTCTTGAATGTGTCACTATACGTGACGAAAACAATTCTGCTTTCATATTGAGGAACAATGATAAGGAAATTTCTGTATTAGTTATTTACATCTCTGAACACTGTGCCGTGCCGATAGTCTATATATTATATACAATTTGTAACATTTTTAAGTTGGTCAGCTGCTGACAAGCAGTTATGGTCTAAATTAGACAGACCGCCATGGACTGTATTCAAAATTGTAAGAGGAGTTAAGTTCATAAAAACGTGACGGACAAACGCACTGACTGACACACGGACACACTGACAGACGGAGTGACTGAAACACTAACATAATGACAGACGGACTGACTGACATACTGACTGACGGACGGACTGACTGACACACGGACACACTGACGTACTGGCGGACGGACAGACGGACTGGCACACGGACACACTGACAAACGGACTTACTGAAACACGGACGTACTGACTGATGGACTGGCTGATACACAGACATACTGACTGACTGACACACTGACATACTGACATACTGTCTGACACACTGACATACTGACATACTGACATACTGACTGAAACACTGACATACTGACATACTGACTGACACACTGACATACTGACGGACGGATTGACTGACACACTGACATACTGACAGAGACACTGACATACTGACGGACGGAATGACTGACACACTGATATACTGACGACGGACTGACTGACACACTGACATACTGACGGACGGACAGTAGGACTGACTGACACACTGACATACTGCCGGACGGACTGACTGACTGACAAACTAATTTACTGACGGACAAACTGACTAACAGACTGACACACTGATATACTGATGGACGAACATATTGATTGGCACAATGACATACTGACGAACGGACTGACTGACTGACAAATACACTGACATACTGACGAACGGACTGACTAACTGACACACTGACATACAGACGGACGAACGGATTGACTGTCACACTGACATACCGACGGACGGACTGACTGACTGACACACTGACATACCGACGGACTGACTGACCGACTGACTGACTGACTGACTGACCGACTGACCGACTGACCGACTGACTGACTGACTGACTGACCGACTGACTGACTGACTAACTGACTGACTGACACACTGACGGACGAAAACATTGACTGACACACTGACATACTGACGGACAGACACACTGATATACTGACAGACAGAATTACTGACTGACACACTGATGGCTAGAGTGACGGACGGACTAACTGACATACTGACATACTGACGGACGGACTGACTGACTGACTGGCTGAAACACTGACATGCTGACGGACAGGTGGACTGACTGACACAGTGACATGCTAACGGACGGATTGACGGACAGGCAATTCATACACTTTATACCTCCTTTTCGACGCCGGATGCATAAACATGCAATAACACTACTACTACTACTACTACTACTACTACTACTACTGCTACTACAAATGCAATACAACAACTACTACTACTACTATCACCACTACATACCTCCATACCTACATACACGTTATACCTCCTATTTACGACGCCGGATACATAAACATACCATAACACTATTACTACTACTACTACTACTACTACTACTGCTACTATTTATATTACAAACACAGTGGCACTATTACTACAACTACTACTACTACTACTACTACTAATACTGCTGCTACTACTACTACTACAACTACTACTACTACTACTAGGACTTCTACTTCTTCTACTTTTACTACTACTACTACTTCCGCCATTACTACTACTACTACTACTACTACTACTACTACTACTACTACTAGCACTTCTACTTCTTCTTCTATTACTACTACTTCTATTTCTACTACTACTACTACTACTACTACTACTACTACCACTACTACTACTACTACTACTACTTCTATTTCTACTACTACTACTACTACTTTATTACTACTACTACTACTACTACTATTACTACTACTACTACTACAGCTGCTGCTACTACTACTACTACTACTACTACTACTACTACTACTACTACTAATACTACACCACCACCACTACTACTGCTGCTGGTACTACTACTACTTCTACAGCTACTGTTGCTACTACTATTACTTATTATAATTATACTTCCACCACCACTACTACTACTATTATTAATAATAATAATGATGATAATAACTTAATAATAATATACATATCGCCTTTAAGAACGTGAATCTATTTTTATCCCAGATCTGCTTTCCTTTTATAGGTTCATGTATGTTGACCGCAATGGTTTTGTTAAATTTGTGTTTTAAAGTGATGCAATTGTTGGAATAAAATTGAAAAACAAACCAATACCAATATTTGCGTCTTTAAAGGCGTTAACTATATTACAGGTATTTGTTTTACCTATCACCATGTTTATTTCATTAGCAGTCTATTGTATATAACATGATATATTCCGTTTAAGGCTTTTCCCCAATCGTCAGGAAAGGTACGTCTCTTTTACTATGTGCGATCTATATTTTCAGGTTGGAAACAGAGTCAGTCGTTGGGTAGATTTGGGATTTCACATACAAGAGAGATAATCTATATAAGAAAAACCAAAGTATTACAAATACTGTATAATTTCTGTTTATTGATTTAATACTAAATTCAATACCAACTTGATAAATAAATGTTGGAATCTGTCATCTTTTTTTTTCAGCAATAAATGTTTTCGATTCGTACTGTCTTTTTATTCTTTGAATAATAGCAACACACAAGTATAAATAAGTAAATTATGACCCTTGCTTGATATGTGGAATGTCCATAAACTTTTCACTTCATTTCAATATCAAACATCGATGTTTCATTTAACAAATATAGTGGTGTATTGACTATTAATTTAAAAACAAATCAATTGTGAGCACGGCCCGATTAGGTCTGTCGGTATCGCGTCTGACTATCAATTCATGGGTCGTGAGTTCGAATTCCCGCTCAGTCACAGTCTCCGTGATGAAGGATATATATTGCGTCTCATTTTCATTCATCGTTTACCGCTGATTCAAGTAGGAAAATCATCAGCTACTTGCGGAAATGCGGTGTGCTAGAATACTGGTTAACCTTGCAGGACTCCAGGTAAGAGTGTTTAGGTTAACTGATCGTCTGTTAGCCCTTAATGGCATAAAATGTTGCTAAATATTAAAAAAATAAACCCAGAAACAATTGAAAATATTTAAATACAAATCTGCTGTTACAATAAGTTCTGAAATACAACTTTTCTGTAAGTAGAACTGGTAGTAAAAGTTGCGGTAGTTGAAAACGCCATGATTATTTTTGTAACATGGTAAAGGTAGTGACTTAGTGATCGGCCGGTCTATGTCGCTGTCATAAAATAGCATGTCTCTCATAGTTGAAGTAATGGTTCGAGGACTGGACTGTCAAAGGAAGTTTACAAGATGTTTTCGGAAGGTCGGTAAATATTCATTCTGGGGAAAACTGTGACGAGAAACGCCTTGTACATATATAAATCCATAACATCGGTGTATTTGTTACGCCGTTATACTTTTCTGTTGGTTGATAACTTTATATTTACCTTTTATATATGACGAGTCTAAGTATTCCTTATTGTTTATTAAGTTACATTATTAAACGTACAGAAAACGTAGTTAATAAATTGTCAGGCAGACGCTCATTGAATTTGTTTAAGGATACTAATGCAATGGAATCGCATAATCTCGAACATCATTATGTGGTCGAACAAAGCTAAGAGTGCCCGATTGAAGCCATGTGACTAGGTCATGTGACTTCTGCTATATAAGCAGCCGACCGCCAGTATTCTGGTCAGTCTGATGTTACAACTCGACGGAGAAGGAGCTGCAAGAAGACTTTGCATAATTAATTTATTAATTAATTATTATTATTTGGTAATACAGGCTGGGACTTTGGACCGAGGTAACAAGTGAACGAGGGATTCCCAGAAGTGCAGTTTTCAACTCAGAGTTGCAGAACCATCTGAAACTTGTGAACAGTGCTTCGGGTCGTAGTCTGATGGGTACCATTGTTTGTCTCAGACAAGTGTTGGGACAGGCTTGGAACATTGCTGCAGGACTAGTTTTATTTAGTTAAAACAAAGTCCTGAGCAAGTGTTTGAGACGTAAGTCTGATACTTTGGTGCAGCTTGGAGTTTCGAGTTTGGAATGCTGCAGAACTAGTTTTATTTATTTAAAACAGAGTCCTGGGCATGTGTTGGGAGTGCTGCAGAACTAGTTTTATTTATTAAAAACAGAGTTCTGGGCATAGTGTTGTGCGGAGTGCTGCAGAACTAGTTTTATTTATTTAAAACAGAGTTCTGAGTTCTAGTGTTGTACGAAACGTTTGTTTGAAACGTTAGTTCGAAACCTTTATAATTTGGTTTTATATGTAAAGTTAATTGTACGTGATTATTTGTTTTAAACACGAATCATTTGTTCAATCATTTGTCATCTAATCATAAAGCAAAGTAGCTTGAGGAAAATTATTTTACCATTTATCTTAAATCAAACGGCAAGTAGTCCAAGGAAAAGTCTTAGATATCATATTTATTAGTAGTTGTGTGCATAATCCACTCGGTGCACGTTACAAAACATTCACAAATGCAGCTGCTGTTTGTCATGTATATTATGTAATGACACAGACACTAAATACTAGTATATCAAACACAATGAACACATTGTGCTGTATTGTATGCTTGTTAACATCCTTTAAGAAAATAGCACCAATTATGCACATTTTAAAATGACGTCAATATTATGATTTTACGGTATTATATGCAATTTAGTGGCTTCGTGGCACTTGAAAACGGATAAGTGCGCGGAAAACCGCAGTTCCATAATTTCAGCTCTTTTGTTAGGTTATGCACCAATTCAGACTGCGTAGGTGAATCTAATGTTTCAAGGACTCTTGTGTTTAAATGTGACAAATGTTTTCGAGATGGCTTCGAATCAGTCATTAAAAAGAACAAACGGGACACCGATTTGAAGACATGTGGGAATTAAAATGTGCTTTTCAGAATATTTTATCCAGTATAACATTTTCGATATGTATAGACATATTTTTATGGTGTAAAAGGTGGCAAAAATGTATAGACCATCGAGGAGAGTATTTTGAGGAGTTACTCAGTAAATGGGATATGAAGGCACCTGGTCCCGGTTTCACATAAATACTTAAGTCCGTTATTTTAACTTAACTAAAAAATAATGTGCTCACTTAAGTATGAGTTTCACACTATTTGAGTGTAAGTAAAATAACGGACTTAAGTATTTTCGTGAAACCTGGGCGCTGTGGCATAAGAATTACACATCACGTATTAAGAATTAAGAGATAAAAATGAACTCCTAGGCATTTTCTATTTAAGATATATTAAATAGAATTAAAGATTTGATCATTCATTTGGCATAAAGCATTTATCATTTAGAACTAAGAAATAGAAATAAAGTATTAACACTAGATCTATACACATTGTATGATATGATAATCAAGTACTTAGAATTGAGCATTTGGCATTGATGATTTTGAACTAATTTGTTAGAATTAAGATATAGGGATTAAACAGTAAGCATATTCGACTGAACTTTTATAGTTTAGAATTAAGCATTTATAATTAAGAAATTTCGACCGCGTAGTCATTCTATATTAAGGTAGTGGAACCGTAATGAGCTATATTTCAAATCTTTTAAAGCCTTTTATTTTTATTAACTATTTAATATCACTGGTTTATTTCCAATTTTTTAGAAACTTTTACCGTTTTAAAAAAAAGTTATCCGTATTTACTTTACCATATCCCATTTTCAAAAGGCCGCAGTCCAAAATAGGTTAACTTGCTACAAGTCCATTAATTTTCAATATTTGTTACATTTTTTAGTATCAGTGTATTCTAAAAGCATATGTTTTAAGAAAAAATATGAGCATGCTACATTCAATTGAAAAAAATCTAAAATGAACTCATTTGTATTTTGCAAACAGGAGAAATCCATTTTTTTGAAAGCTTTAAAAAAAGTTATTCTAATATAAAAGTCTAGAGAATCCATTCTACTATTTTGGCATCAATACTACAAGACTAACTTATATATATATATTATTCTACATATAATAACAAAAGATTAGGAAGTTTTGCCATCCGTTTTTTTTTCAATACTTTTTTTTAATATGATAAGTTAAAAATTGGCACTTCTTTGGAAATAAATGATAATGCTAAAGGTAATGTTTATGTTTCCAAGTCTTTATACAAAAACTATTATGACAAATATTATTGAAATAAAGATGTTCACACATTATACAGAAATAGCATAAAAGCAATAATATGTACTTTTTTTGTGAAAATTGAACATGGAATCAGAAACCAATCCACTCCCACCCCATTACATGGATTCATTCTCATACTTAAACATTTAAATTATTTATTTTGCGAATAGTGTCAATTTCAAAACAAACATAGTATGACATAAACTATTAAATATTAATACTATGTAAAAAATTTCACATTAACAGTATAACAGAATAGACCCCACCCCCCACCGCCACCTTTCTAACTTGAAACACACACTTCAAGTCATAAAGAGTCTTTGTTTGAAATATATAGCCATCTTTGATATAACCTCATCTAATACTTTTTTGCTTTGGTTTCCTTTAGTACTCCCTCACCATTATTGGCAGGACATATGCCTCAGTTCATCCTCACCAGAATGCTCATTTGGAGTGAAACTGTAGGATATGAGCTCTTTCGGTGTCAACTATTTGAGGAGTTGCCCAAGTGACTACGAATCGCATTATGTGCACTGTAGCTGATATCACACAGCAATTTCACAAGGATTTCCTGTTTATGTGAATGACTTGGAAACAGTTTCCTTAAACGTTTGAGGTTTGGCAACAAAACTTCGAACACAACCACTACCTTAAACGTGTGTTGTGCCAGAAAGATAAACGGCTATCTTACCAGAACATCCTTGTCGCTAAATCGATTCGCGTAAGTTGTATAAAAGATTACGGTTGTTCGTAATGGCGGTGTCAAGACGTGTAGGTTTGTTCTATGTATTGGCTGTAGCCATATGCTTTGGTATGTATTTCGTTATATTTCCTCAAGTTTTTTAATTTGAATTAATTCGTTCTTTTCAATGATTATATGGATCACATCATATGGATATTTTTTCTAGGTGTTAATTTCATTTTTATGAACACGCCACGTCCTCCAAGGCATAAGGAATATGATATAACTTTAAAAAGTGGGTAAAACTCAACAAAATCCAAGGATCTTACAAAAGTGTAATAGGTTAAAACAGATTTATTATTGATACCATCGTGTTTTATGTGAACCATATAATATGATGCCATGGTTTTTTGTCGTCATATAATGGTATAATTAACGCTACACATAGAAACATGAGACTATCAATGGTATATCTAGAACATATTTGATTTGAAGCCTAAACACACCAGCTAAAGTACAATGTTTGTCAACGTCAGTCAAATTTTACGGGAGTTGAGACTCTTTTCGGCTTTGTTTTTTGACAAAAAATATTAGCGCATAGCGGGGGCATCCATGTCATATGGACACATTTGCAGTGTTAAAACACAAAATAGTTAAAAAGTTGCCTAGCAACATATTATAGCGACAGAAAATGTGTAACACATACTCATACTCCCTTCCTTCGCCGAACTTCATTATGGAAATTAAAAAAAGAGAAGCTAAAAGTATAATGGAAATTTGCATACGGGACTTTGAATATTCTCATCATTTACGATATACAATTTTGTCTTTGAATCTACATAAAATATATCAATTGTATTTTTATACTGTTTCCTAAACCTCGGTTGAGAGAACCGACATAGGTTTTAATCACCGTACCACGAACAATTTTGGAACTGTTTTTCAATTCAATTCAATTCAAATTTATTCAGGTATATAAGATCATTATACAACATATATATCATGATGATGATAAGATAACAGTAATAAATCAGGAAAATAAATAAGTAAAATAATTATAGTAATCATATAAAAATTTAAGTTCTTATAACCTGGGATAACCCATTAAAGCAACAAACGCACTTATTTCCAACGGGGTCCCTTCCCTTAAAATTGTGATTTTTAAAAAAAAAAAATATGATATACATGCAATGTTAAGAATGTAGACATTTGATATAAACTTGTTAAAATGTAACAATACAAAAAAACATTGAATTATCTTATACCCTGAATAACTGAATAATACATATAAGTGGTTCACATTACAAGAAATATTTTCAACATATACTTAAAAATTAAATATTCAAATTTTCTTTAGCCTGCGAGGAGATACATAAATGTTTTTTTAACTTCACGTTTAAAAGTTTGCTTATTAGTTAACTTCTTTAAATCGTTAGGCAAATTATTCCAGTCAGCAATTGCATTGCAATAAAAGATGCCCGAATCGAAACTCTTAGCATGCGGAACTATAAAATTACTAGTTTAAACATATTTTATTTCAACATGAAATGGGGTTGGGCCACAAGTTCTTTCAACATTAGGTTCGGCCCGTCCCCTACATTTTTTACAATGTTTACATTAAATATCAAAATGACATGTTTTAACATTTTTTTCTTAACCAATAACTTGAGAATAGAAAAAGGTAGGAAAGGAAAGAAAGTAATACATAGTAAAACATCATTTCTTCTTTATGTCGTCCATACGCATGCGTCCTGTGTCCACATTTCGGTAGCACCCCAGTGAGAATCAGATTTGTAAATAAGAAAGCCACTGTAATACCACCATGAAATAGACCAATAGTAGCCCTCCATGTTCTTATATCATCCATTTGGGAGTAACAACAACAACAAAAATAAAATACTTAAGGCCACCATCGATACTACCCCACTGTAAATATGGACACCAGGCTCGCACACACCAAGACGACACATATTAAAAAAGTATATGAGCAAAGAGAAGAGCAAAATAACAAAAACAAATAAATAGCACAAGTATATAAAATGTGAGAATAGTAGTATCATTATATGAGTCAGAGCGATTTCCGTTTTCAAATGAAGCGAATATTACGTAAGCATTATAACATCAAAATAAACTGAAACAAATTTACACAAAGAATTTATAGTGAACATTCACCGAAAAAAAGTTAACTTATATATACACACACAAAGCCTCACGTACACTCACGCACAATCACACATACACACACGCAAACACCACATGGGTGCTTGTAAACTTTCACTAAACCGTGAACGGTTATGGACCGAAGACACCCTATGGAAGTTATCATAAAGATATGTTGGTGCGGTGCTATGGAAAATATTAAAAACTTGAGTAAGTCTTAGTTGTTTTACTCCTCAACCCTCAATACATTAACTGTTTCTAACATAGCGCAGGTTATACTAGACCTTGGTGATAAGTTAAATAAGAATCGTACAACTTTATTTTGAGTGACTTGTTGTTTATGTTTTAACTTTTTAGTAAGACCGGCATACCAAGACGAGCAGGAATAATCAAAATGACATTGTACTAAGGCACTTATTTAAGTTCTCTTAGTTTGAAGGTTAAAATAACGACAGCTTCGATATAAAAAAGCAATCCGCGAATTAACTTTTTTAACAATGGAGTCAACTATCGCCTTACCGTTTAGTAACTTGTCAATATTTAATCCTAAATATTTGACTTTTTCCTAGGACGGAATTTCATGACCGTTGCATCTAACCGTAAATGACTGAACTTTTTTTAAGTCTTCTAGAAGAGCCAAATAACATACATTCGGTTTTGCCTAAATTAAGGGACAGTTTATTATCAACTAGCCATGTAGAACAATTATCCATGATACGACTAAGTCTATCTGCAATAACTTTAGAGTCTTTGTCAGCGAACAAAATTACACTGTCATCTGCATATAATAATAATTTACAATCGGAGTCGATGCACGTAGGCATATCATTGACATAACATTAAAATAAAAAAAAGGCCCAGGATACTTCCCTGTGGTACGCCGCAAGTAACTTGGCTAGATTTTGATGAAACTTTGTTTATCTTCACTAACTGTGATCGTTCGGTTAGATAAGATTTGAACCAATTTATCGACGCGACTCCCATTTCAGAGAGCTTATTACATAGAATAACGTGGTCAACGGTATCAAACGTCTTCTGTAGGTCGAGTAAAACCATTCCGGTATAAAGACCATTTGCATTGTAATGTTTAATAAAATCAAAAACGCGAATAAGACATGTATCAGTGGAGTATTTACTCCTAAAACCGGACTGGAACTCATACAGAAGAGAATAAAAATCTGCAAATTAGTTATATACAGAACGCTCTAGAACTTTTGATATAACATTAAATATGCTAACTGGCCTATAATGACTGAAGTTTTTTTATTATTTTTTTTCTATTTTTGTATCAATCAAAGTTCATTTTACTAAAACATTCCTTTATCATTTATATTCAATCATCATTTACAGATGGAATACAAGCCCCATGTCCGAATGGGATGATTGTGTATGAGGACTCCTGTTACCTATATTTGCACGAACATGTCCATTTCATTCACAAATAACTACCTCCATATATATATCATACATTGTGAATGCGCATCTGAAAAGAAAATCGTAAATTCCGTTGTTGTGAATTTAATTACCTCCCTTTATGAAATTAAATATATATAAATTCACAACATCTCTATGATCCAACGCGTTTATAAATATGTCCTTTATAGGGCATGCGAGTAGTCATGAATCCTTAACTGGATCCTACTCATATAACGCTATTAGTTAATGTATGTAACTTGTCCGTTCAGTCCAGATGTATTGCATGTAAATCCATAGTATATAAGTCATGGTCGACACCAAATTTATTGGTTTGGCAGAGGCCTTCATATTGTGTCTATGGTTTGCATTGTAGCTAGGCGCGCTCGCCGTAGTCTTGTCTGTACATTTATGTCTTGGTTATTCACAAATAATTATCTCCATATGTATATCATGCGTTGTGAATAGGCATCTGAACTAACAGAATGCTACCACCTCGGTAAAGTATATACCATTATTTCGCTATACATTTATAAATGCATAGCATATTTTAAAATTTAAAAAGCAACAGACATTCTCTTAAACATAGTTTTAGTTTAGCTTATATTTCTTGGAAACATTTACACAGTTTATAATGGACACACATTTTTTATATGTTATATGCAATACCATTGATATGTCCATATGTATGACAAAATAATACATTCATATACGATGTTTTTTTCCCAATTTATATGGGATATAGTTTTTTTGTTATTGATTATAATAATAACAATAATGTTAATTTTTATTACTACTGCTACTATTACTACTATTGCTGCTGCTGCTGCTGCTACTACTACTACTACTACTACTACTACTACTACTACTACTACTACTACTACTACTACTACTACTATTATTATTATTACTACTACTACTACTACTACTACTACTACTACTTATACTGCAAATACTACTAACACTACTACTACTATTGCTGCTATTACTACTACTACTATTACTACTACTACTACTACTACTACTACTATTGCTGCTACTACTACTACTACTACTACAACTACTACTACTACTTTTACTACTGCTGCTGTTGCTTCTTCTTCTACTACTACTACTACTACTACTACTACTACTTCTACTACAACTTCTACTATTACTACTACTACTACTACTATTACTACTACTG
Organism: Panopea generosa; assembly: GCA_029582155.1. NCBI lineage: Eukaryota > Metazoa > Mollusca > Bivalvia > Adapedonta > Hiatellidae > Panopea > Panopea generosa. Next base: position 36,918,579 of record CM055904.1, read on the forward strand.
CTTTTATTAGTAGCATTTACTAGTTAGTGTTAATAACACTTACACTGATAATAATAATAATAATAATAATAATAATAGTGATAATAATGATAACTTTTATTAGTTTGTATTTTTACTACTATTAACTGATATTATTATAATTATTTTTCAGTGTTTATTATTTATATTGTCTTTTTTAATTTTATTATCATTATTCTGATAATAACATATGAAATTTCTTATAACTTATAATTGGCATTCACATATTCATAGACATATTTGACAATTGGCTAGTCGCAGTCTATTGAAAACTATGGTATGAATATTGCAAAAACTAAAATGTCATATTTTTTTTATAACAGACATGCTGTCGTCAACGTGGCACCCACCTTGTCCATATAGAAACATCGGCCGAGAATGAATTTTTAAAAAAATAAGCACGGATCTTTGGAAGTATGCTCATCTAGTAACTCACATTTCCTGAACAAAAGGATTGACGTCTAGAAACCAGCCAGTACATGTTCATACGTTTCATTTAGATACAACTCAGTATTTGATGTATTGACCTTTTGAGGCATAGTGCCACCATTGCAAAAAGGAAGTGCTTCCGTGGGTAGTCGCATAATGGCGGTTGTAAATAATCCTCAATTCTTCTTCTTTAAAAATGCATTTTACTATTTTTAATGCTCATTTTTTTATTTGAATGGCATTATTGATGTATTTTGAACATTTTGATAGCATTGTCATGTTTGAATTGTGAATTTAGAAAAAAGAAATGATGCTTGGAAATTGGGGTATGAATTCATGATTTCGGAAGTCTACTTTCACTTTGTCACCAGTGTACACACTGAGCAGAAAAAAAATCTCTTATATGACACATGACCCCTACTTTTCTCATCATATTTTGATAGTGCAGAGGTTGACAAACAGTAAAATGTAGGTTTCACTTCTATCATTTGGGACCCTCTATGAATGACAAGCCTTCAAACTTTTATTATTACTATAGAATAAAGAACAAAAATCAATGGTGGGGTTACACCTTGATGCCAGCCAGTGTATGTTGATAAGGGCCATTTTGATACAAACTGGTGACCGAGAATCCACTTAGTGGTCAGGCATTAAAAGCAATTTTTACAATGTATAAATGATTATACAAGTTCACTGATATACGGGTAAAACATAGATTAGATTTTGTCGACAAGCTTATAGCAACAATCCTTAATTATGCGAGTAAGGTTTTGGGTTTTAATAAAGAAGACAAAATAGAAATTCTTCATTTACAATTTTGTAGGCGCTTATTGGGAGTAAAGAAAAGCACACAAAATTATTTTGTTTATAGAAAACTTGGTAGGATCCCTTTTCAAAACTTAATTTTTTTCAATATTATAAAAGTTTGGGTAAAATTGTTAAAGACAAATGAGAAAAAAATACGCTAAAAAGGTTTATTTGGTGTTGAAAAGCGATGACGTTGACAATAACATGAATAAGAAAAAAATATGTTCATTATTGAAAGAATTGTTCTATAATCTTGGTTTTATATGTGGCTTGGCTTTTTCAAAATGTTGGAAATGTCGACTTATTTTTATGCAATGTTAAACAAATAAAATAAGATCAGTTTTTACAAAATTGGTCTGGCAGATTCATCGATTCTAGTAGAGCTAGCTACATTTTATAACTATTACCAAACTTCATGTTTCGACCATATTTAAATACATTAAATTTAAGAAAAGTCCGTTCTATTTTTACTACATTAAGAGTATCATCTCCTAGACTTACCATTTAAACCGGTAGATGGGCTTAAACCATAAAGAAATTAGTGACTCAGAGAATATATAGTAAATGCAATATTTAGAGGATGAATTTCATTTTAAGTTATAGTGTAATTTATATAATCAATTAAGAAAATGTTGGTTATACCAAGTTATTACTGGACGATAATAAGGATAAAGTACGGTTTATAAAACATCTAAAAATGTTTATACATAAAGTTTTTGACCTTAGAACCATTATTTTGTACAACAATGTGCGTACTGAATGATATGAACTGTTGAAACAAATCTCATGTTGTTGTAAAATGTAACCAAGCAAATATATTATATTCAAAATTTAAGATGTTTCTTTAAGTAAGTCTTGTTACAGCCAGTGGCTTGTATGTCTAATAATATAAATTTTGTCATAGTTTTATTATTATTTCTTATAAACTTGTATGTATATATATATATATATATATATATATATATATATGTATATGTATATGTATATGTATATATATATATATATATATATATATATATCATAATCAATATACACTATTTGACATAACTGGTTTGAGTCTACAAAGTTTAAAATAAGAACAGCTGCTCTTAATGTTTGAGGAAATTTAATGATTTGTTAACTTGATACTGTTCATGCTAACAGTAATCACATTCACGATCAACTCAATTGACTATACTTATATATGTTTATGTTTTTGTGTATCTTATTGATGAGAAATTATTTAATACACAGATTTGCATTTTTCGTGCATTTTCCGTGCCCTTAAGTAACTTTATCGCTGGCCGCGATTGAGTATTTGGTTAATAAAATTAAAGAGTTGTACACTACAGAGACAAAATATAATATAAGGTATTGAACAAAATATCCACAATGTATGATGTTTGATATAAATGTGCAGTTCTACTGCTAAGATCGTAAAAATATTGGCGATATTGGTGAGGCCACATTAACACATACATATAGTTTCCTAAAACTTAAACACAAAATCAAGTTCTAACATCATAGCTATGTATAGCATATTTATGCCATGCGTCTCATTGTCTTTAAAATAACGTGTAAACCGCTGAATTTTGCGAGTATTTTCACTGTCAAATACAACTTTCTTGTGGGCTGCTAGTTATATGATTTATATACATGGACATTGAATGTGTCTTCCTTGACTAAGACACTACTTTGATTTTCACCGCTATGAAAACATCTGTTCCGCTTACTGGCAGATTAATTAATGCAATTAGTATACAAAATATGTCATATATTTACTGTGATACACCTGATTCGTAAGTTATGTGAAAAACAATTAAAATATGAATAATTAATTAGGTTCAATTTAATCGCAAATCTTTAACGGGATCACTCGAAGTATAATGCCACGTCTTCTGCTAGTTGATAAAATGTCACACTACTCATTTATAAATTCTGAAATAGTTAATCAAAGTAACGTAACTGTTTAAAATTACTCGGCACGGCATCTTAGGAGCTAAGGCATTTTTTTAAAAGGGGTTCCTTTCTTTGTTCTTGAGCTGGCATATCTCCAAGTCCACACTTGGGCCAGGGATATTTTATATTCTCGCGAAATTTGTGAACTTCGCGAACCTCGTGAACTTCACCAAGATTCTGAATAGAAGCAAGAAGTTGACTTATATTGTACTGGTTTGGTTTTAATCTAAACATTCGAACAGCTGCTTCATTTTTCATTTTCTGAACTCTTTGTTCATATTCTGCTATCCTAAATTGTGTTTTCACAATAATTATTTCAATAAACAGTTTATTTTCTTGCTTATTCCTTCGTCTCGTTTCAATGTTGTTAGCTACAGTTGTGATGCCAGTTTTTAAAATTTTGCAAATACAGGCTGTTTCTTACAGTTTCGCAGTGGAATTGCGCGAATATGCATCAGCGCCAATGTCAAGTTTGCGTTCAAGAGAATCAAATGAAGAGTCCACCGTCTGTCGGAATTTTTTTTATTTTCGCTTTAGCCGTTGTTTTGAATTGCTTTATTTCGATTACATTTGTATCTGCCCCTTTTTCTACTTCATTCACGTCCATTGCTATTCCTCGCGACCTCCTCATCATATCTCTGCATTCTGCCGACTCACCAATACCACGGGTACCCTTGGTATATATTCCACATCTTTGCAAGTCCTGCGATTAAGCGTCATACATACACTGCACCCAATGTGAAAATTTGACTTACAAAACTATTTTGTACTCTCTCCATGGTGGTCAATGCAATCTTCATCACACGTGTCAGGTTGGCATGGAATTCCTCTTTTCCTCGGCATGTCATTGTCTTTGAGTAATCGGAGTCCCCTTAATATCTTCTGCGCACTATGTAACGAAAGGCACTCTAAGTTGCATTTATATATGATGTGATGTAGATATATGTGTTTATAAATTTAAAGAGTTTGCCAGTTACTGGCGGAAGGACGTCAGTTCTACTCAGATTCATGCAAAGATCTTTCTCAAACGATAAAACTGGATGTGCCATATATAACCTGGGATGTATTGAAAATGGCGTTAAGCCAGTTTGATAAAAAATTTTTCAAGAATTTGCACAAGAGTGTTCCTTTAAAATACCCATATAATATTCTCATGCACAGTGGGTCATCGATTTAAACTTTAAATGTTTAAATGTCATCCCGGACGAGAGAGTTTCAATGTTTTATATCCATTGCTCACAGTTGTAACTGTGTGCAAAATAATACTCCATAGTATGTAACGTAGGATGTAAATTTGACTAATCAGTAAGCCGAAAACTGAACATTCTTAATATTGACTAATGAGTATACATATCTACACCAGAACGAGGATAGGAGCACATTATATGCCTAGATGGCCAAGCTGGTGGGTATGGAATGCCGAGAAAAATCCTGTTTTAGAAACATTTTATAAACCACGTTTTTTTCCAATATTGTTTCTTATCTTGATTTGAAATATAAAAAAGCTCAGCTTTTCTGGTTTTACTATCAGATACAAGAGTTCTTTAGAAATACATTGCGCAAATAAAGAAAGGAATCTGCATGCTCGATTTTATTGCTTCCATCGTAAAGGGTAAAGTTAAGTACTGTACAGTCGCGACGATGCTGTGCAGTAGATATAGTGTGCATATAGTGATGACCGCTCTAGATTTTTTATTATTAATAATTAGTTGATAGTTTTGTTCGTGAATAGAGAAACACCAACAACTACGATTAGGGCGTATGGGTGTTGCCTGTCTCAGTACTCACATTGACAAACTCGTAACACCAAAGTAAGTAATTTTATTATTTTAGTTGTGTTTGTGTTGCCAAGGATTCATTTTATCATATTTTATTACATAATTGAAAATCCCGTATTTTCTATGTAGCGTTATGTACAAGAAGTGCACTTTAAGTGAAAGTTGTTAAAGAAGGTGTGCATCTTGTCATTCATAGAGAGACCCGAATGAGAGAAGAGAAACTTACATTTTATGGTTTGTCAACCTCTGCACTACCAACATATAATGACGGAAGTAGGGGTCATGTGTCATATTTCAGATTCTGCTAAGTGTGTATACTGTAGACTAAGTGGAAATAGACTTCCGAAATCATGAATTCATATACCAATTTCAAAGCATCAATTTTTTTCTAAATTCACAATTTAAACGTGGCAATGATTTCCAAGTGTTTGAAATACATAAAAAATGCATTTCAAATAAAACATGAGCATTACAATACGGAATATAAATTTTTATATAAGAAACAAAGATTATTTAAAACCGCTGTAAATTTCCTGTTTCCAGTGGTGATGCTTTACCTTTATACAAAATGTAATTTCCCGTTTTTAAACATTTTCCGTACAATTACCGCTTCCTACCTTTTTTTACGTTAAAATCATAGATTGCCATAACGTAAACGACATAACCTCTGACAGTACATAAAGAAACCGCATTCGTTGCAAGTGGCGAGTATTTCCACACTAAACCTTCAGTTAAAACTTTCGAATTCGTTCGAGAAAACCTTGAGCGATTTTAAACTCCAACTGTTCACATTGTTTTTCCTGTCAAGAACTCCATGTAGGTCTCTTTATTCGGTAGGAATAATAATGTTAAACTAATATTATACAACTTTATTACTGACTTCTACTGACCAAACTAAAACTGAAATGAACTCAGCATCAACATTAAAAGTTTTCCTATTTCACTCAGGTCATCTTGTCCGTGTTTTACATACGTCCGATGTTGCTTATTTCATAGCCACCGGTTACCCATATGGGCGATACCCTTTGAACAGTATAAGTATTTTTAGGTTTGTGGGGAATAGTGCAGGATACAGAGAGAAGCCCATCGTATTTTTTCCCTGTTTTTTAAGTGTGCCCTGTATATAGCACCATCACACATACCCTTGGATTTAAGTACCATTTGAACGACTGTTAGTATTGAAGTTAACCAGCCCCGGGAATCGAACCCACAACCCTGAGAATAGAAACCTCGTGCTTTACTACCTGAGCTTATTAGACTGGTTTCTCCCTACGTTCGATTCAGTCACTGGTCTATTATTATAGATGTATTGGTACTCAACTAATTTGAACTGTCTAAGCGACTTATCAATAAAATTTGCAAATCGCTAAAATTGACGTGATTCGTGTTTTTTTATTGGTTAATACATATTACGTTTTTTTTCTGTTACTTACAATAACAAATATTTCCTAACAAAACACCAATAAAGTGTGGAGAATAGTCCATGGTCTACGGTGCCAACTTGGGGTTACCCAGGGACCACTTTTATGAGGAACTAAAAACATTAGGATCAGACACAAAGGCGGGGATAAGAATTAAATATAACAAAAAAAAAAGGAATCTTTTTTTTTATTATAGCGTAGGTATATCAAATGAAAATAGTGCTAATTGTGTTAAAGTGTTACAAAATCCATATCACAGGAGCAGAAAATGATATGTTTCAAGTGTTATATTATTCAGTTGTTTTGAATTTTTTTTATAAACTGTCCGAATTCAGAGGGGCTGTTTTAAAATTGTGTATGGTACAGTCCTGTATTCAGGGGTCATTAACATCAAAGGTCAATGTGTCAACATAATAAAATGATATGTCAAGCAGATGGAAATGAAATGGCAGTCAGTGGTAGCCTTAGGAATATTATGTAGAGATGACATGTAGGTTTTGTGATAAGATATGGGCATGTTTAATGGACTTATTAATTAAGAAATTGACCAATAGTCAGGTAGTAAAGAGTTGACCAATCAACTAAAAGAGATTGAGGCCTCTTTGGTAAAATGGAAGCTTAGACAGTTGGAAAACATTTCGGTTATGTTAACATGTCATTTGATAGAGTAAGTTGGTTTTAGATTAACTATTGTGAGTTTTAAATGTGACTTTGAACTTATATGAGAGATATATATAAACATGTGAATAAAATAACTTGAAATAAAACCAACTTGTTCGTGTGTCTGTTATGCCACACAAGAAAAAAGACTTATACAATATCTATATCTATAATATCAATAACTATGTCACAGTTTTATAAAAAAATATCATATTTGTATTAATTATGCGTCTTTTAACAACATTATTAAACAAAAAGTGTTTGAGTTATCCATTGCTTGTATTGTACTGACACATCTTAATTAAGCATATGCCAAAGCCTTCGTTCTTTGAGATAGACAAATGCATGTATCTTATGGGAATACATTTTAATTTTATTAACTGTTAAAAATTAAAAAGATGAGTAAGTCTTCTTTTATTTCCATAGCTGAATAATAGTAATTTTATTCCATCTCTCTGTTTAACTAGCAGTTTTTGTTTACCGTCCATTTGTATATGCCATCACTATTTCCGTCACGCACCACTGATCCTTGATTTTATCTGAAAAGAAAGTATACTGTTGTTAAATCACGGTATCGTAGTGTACTTGGATCTTGGGAAATAGTGTACTTGGATCTTGGGAAATAGTGTACTTGGATCTTGGGAAATAGTGTACTTGGATTTGGGGGAAAGAGAGTACTTGGATCTTGGTAAATAGAGTACTTGGATCTTTGGAAATAGTGTACTTGGATCTTAGGAAATAGTGTACATTTATCATAGGAAATAGTGTACTTGGATTCTGGAAAAAAAAAGTTACTTGGATCTTGAGAAATAGTCATATTATAAGTGTACAGATTGATGATAATTTAGATGTCAGATGTTTCGGGTTGGTTGTTGTATCGGGTTGATTGTTGTATCGGGTTGGCTGTTGTATCGAGTTTGCTGTTGTATCGAGTTGGCTGTTGTACCGGGTTGGTTATTGTACCAGGTTGGTTGTTGTACCAGACTGGTTGTTGTATGGGGTTGGCTGTTGTATGGGCTGGTTGTTGTATAGGGTTGGTTGTTGTATGGGCTGGTTGTTGTATGGGGTTCGTTGTTGTCCCGGGCTGGTTGTTGTATGGGGTTGGTTGTTGTATGGGGTTGGTTGTTGTCCAAGGCTGGTTGTTGTATGGGGTTGGTTGTTGTCCCGGGCTGGTTGTTTTACCGGACTGGATGTTGTATGGGATTGGTTGTTGTTCTGGGCTGGTTGTTGTCCCGGGCTGGTTGTTGTATGGGGTTGGTTGTTGTCCCGGGCTGGTTGTTGTATGGGGTTGGTCGTTGTCCCGGGCTGGTTGTTTAACCGGATTGGTTGTTGTGTGGGATTGGTTGTTGTTCCGGGCTGGTTGTTGTCCCGGGCTGGTTGTTGTCTCGGGCTGGTTGTTATATCGGGTTGGTTGTTTTCCCTGGCTTGTGGATGTCCCGCGCTGGTTGTTGTATGAGGTTGGTTGTTATCTTGGGCTGGTTGTTGTATAGGGTTGGTTGTTGTCCCGGGCTGGTTGTTGTCTCGGGTTGGTTGTTGTCCCGGGCTGGTTTTTGTATCCTTCTATTAGTTATATAGTCTTTTGTTTCTTTTCTTCGGTGGCATTATGGCGTTAATAACTGTCTGTGTGTAAAACTTTCATGTCGGTAGACTGTATCATCATCGGTGGCGCTTGTTTTTCCAAAAGACAAACTAATTGAAAGATTTGATTGAGAATAAACAATGTAACGTAAACCTGATAAAGTTTCGGACTTCCTCGGCGATTTCCATATTATTTCAAAAGATTATCGGTTATTCATTTCAATTCAATGTAATTTTATTCAGGTCTTAAAGATCAACATACATTATGCGTTAAACTTAATAAATGAGGTAGGCTTACATAAATTATTATCTAGAGTAAATACAAAGTATAATGTTTAAAATAAAGAAAAAAGAAATTGAAACCGTGAGATTGGCATCAGCAGTCAGCACTTTATCCACTGCGCCACCTCTTCGCTTGACTTTTGACTTACCCGTCTTTCTCGCAGATGAAGTTTTTAAGCAAGTAGCATTGAAAATCATCCCATTTATAATTATAGTAGTCTACCAACAAGATGCAGTCCTGGTTACCGCTATTGTTTGGTTCGCCAGTTTGAAACCCGTTGTAAACAATGGGGTCACTTGAACTTCCCCACACAAATGTACCTTCATTGGCGATGTCGTTGCCGTATACATAAAACCCTGACGAACCGTCAGCTGGAAAAAAAAACAACATAAAACAGGAATATTTATCAAATAGGAATATAATTGATTCCATCAAAACTTGAAACACTACCGAGCCCCTTGTTTATACATGTAATATGTGTTTTATGATAACTATGATAACCTTTAAATCAAATAATACAACGGGCTTAAAAGACGATGAGGACACGAAGATATACAGATACTATGACAATAGGTTTTTCAAATGGAATCAGTGTTATACCAAAATGTAATACAATTCATAATTATTAAGTTAGAACACGTTATAACTGAAACAGTTTAAATACAATTCATAATCATTAAGTTAGAACACGTTATAACTAAAACAGTTTAAATACAATTCATAATCATTTAGTTAGAACACGTTATAACTGAAACAGTTTATATACAATTCATAATCATTTAGTTAGAACACGTTATAACTGAAACAGTTTAAATACAATTCATAATCATTTAGTTAGAACACGTCATAACTGAAACGGTTTATATACAATTCATAATCATTAAGTTAGAACACGTTATAACTGAAACAGTTTAAATACAATTCATAATCATTAAGTTAGAACACGTTATAACTGAAACAGTTTAAATACAATTCATAATCATTTAGTTAGAACACGTTATAACTGAAACAGTTTATATACAATTCATAATCATTTAGTTAAAACACGTCATAACTGAAACAGTTTATATACAATTCATCATCATTAAGTGAAAACACGTTATAACGTAAAACAGTTTACAATTATTGTCTGATGATATCGGGCAATATCCGAATATGAGGATGACAAACTTTACAAAAGATAACAAATTTCACAGACGAAAACAAACTCCGCAAAAGAAATCATATCTTTAAAAGATTAGAAACTCCAAAAAAAGATAACAAACTCCACAAAAGATAACAAAATCCAAAAAACGACAACAAAATCCGTGAATTGTTGATCAAATGCTATAAGTACGTTTGAAGTAATAATTATAAGAATGCTAAGATGTCATTTATGCTTTATATACTCTGCAAAAGTTTACACAATTGGTTTTGCACTGTTCTACATATAGAGAACTGCGTATTTGGACACTGCACACATTGCCAATAGTTCTAAATACATTGCTTCAACAGATAGTCTTCTGTTTGTCCAAATGTGCAGAAAAAACATGGCGTTGATCAGATTTATTACAATTCTATGATTTGGTGACGATGCTTCATTTTTGACAAATTTGCCCACGTTTCCAATGTATCACTACGATTCTTTATCGAAAAGTACCCAATGCCATCCAAACTTGGCAGAAGTCATGATAATGTTCCAATGTTCTCAAATGTACAAGGAAATATCGCAATTTTATGCATTTTCAACAAAAAGAATGTCCCACCGGTTTACACAACCCCAATCTTGCTATCGTCATGTAATGGGGGTAATTATTTAACAAGATCTTAGGGTCACGCTTACATTCCATCATTCTGCTGATTGAATATTGTTGTTTTTTCATTCTGCTGGCATAACAAAATATATTAATTCTGCTATTCCGCTGACAGAAAGAAAATAAATTATTCTGCCATTAGAAATTTATTCGGATAGAAGAACCAAGCTTAAATCGTCGATTTTTAAGGTGAGTGTTACGTCACAGCACCCTTCGATCATTCGATATATTTAAATAGCTAAATATTGATTGTTAAGTAATAGAAAGTGATCAAACATCACCATGTATAATATATTGCTGCAGTTCAAGTGTTAAAGAAATAAGAATTACAAGCCGGCATATTTCGTAAAATTTTAAAGACAACAATTATGCTGGAAAAAACAATGGTTCCCATAAAACAATTACGGTAGAAGAAACAAGAATTCCAAAGATAACAATTACGCTAGAAGTAACAATGATATCCAAGATTACAATAACACTGGAAGCCACGATGGTTACCAAGATTACAATAACGCTGGAAGTAACAATGATTCCCAAGATAACAATTACGCTGGAAGTAACAATTGTTCCCAAGATTAGAATTACGCTGGAAACAACGGTGGTTCCAAGATAACAATTACGCAAGAAGTAACAATGATTCCCAAGAGAATAATTACGCTAGAAGGCACAATGGTTCCAAAGATAACAATTACGCTTGAAGTAACAATGGTTCCCAAGATAACAATTATGCAAGAAGTAACAATGGTTCCCAAGATAACAATTACGCTTGAAGTAACAATGGTTCCCAAGGTAACAATTACGCCAGAAGTAACAATGGTTCCCAAGATAACAATTACGCTAGAAGTAACAATGATATACAATATTACAATTACACTAGAAGCAACGATGGTTCCCAAGATAACAATAACGCCAGAAGTAACAATGGTTCACAAGATAACAATAACGCTGGAAGAAACAATGGTTCCCAAGATTACAATTACGCTAGAAGTAACGATGGTTCCCAAGATTACAATTACGCTGGATGTAACAATTTTTCCCAAGATAACAATTATGCTTGAATATCAAGGTTTGCAAGACAACAATAACGCTTGAAATAACAATGATTCACAAAGATTACAATTACGTTGGAAGTAACAATGGTTTCCAAGATAAGAATTACGCTGTAAGTAACAATGATTACCAATACAACAATTACGCTGGAAGTAACAATGGTTTCTAAGATAAATATTACGCTTGAAATAACAATGATTTACAAAGATAACAATTACGTTGGAAGTAACAATGATTCCAAAGATAACAATTACACTAGAAGTAACAATGATTCCCAAGGCAACAATTACGATTGAAGTAACACTGGTTCCTAAGATAATAATAACGCTTGAAGTAACAATGTCTTACAAAGATAACAATTACGTTGGAAGTAACAATGGTTCCCAAAATAACAATTACGCTAGAAGTAACAGTGATTCCCAAGACAACAACTACGCTGAAAGTAACAATGATATCCATGTTTACAATAACGCTAGAAGCAACGATGGTTCCCAAGATTACAATAACGCCGAAGAAACAATGGTTCCCAAGATTACAATTGCGCCGGAAATAACAATGGTTCCCAATATTACCATTACGCTGGAAGTAACGATGGTTCCCAAGATAACACTTTCGTTGGAAGTAAAAATGGTTCCCTAGATTACAATTACGCTGGAATCAACAATGGTTTCCATAATTACAATTACGCCAGAAGTAACAAAGGTTCCAAAGATATCAATTACGCTGGAAGTAACGATGGGGCCCAAGAAAACAATTTCGTTAGAAGAAACGATGGTTCATAATATAACAATTATGTTAAAAGTAACAATGATTCCCAAGATTACATTTACGCTGGAAGTAACAATGGTTCCCAAGACTACAATTTTGCTGGAAGTAACAATGATTCACAAGATTACAATTACGTTGGAAGTAACAATGAGTCACAAGATTACAATTACACTGGAAGTAACGATGGTTCTGAGGATTACAATTACGCTGGAAGTAACGATGATTCATAAAATTAAAATAACGCTGGAAATAACGATGGTTCCGAAGATTACAATTACGCTGGAAGTAACAATGATTCAGAAAGATTACAATTACGTTGGAAGTAACAATGGATCCCAAGATTACAATTATGCTGGAAGTAACAATGGTTTTCAAGATAACAATTACGTTGGAAGTAACAATGCTTCCCAAGATAACAATTACGCTTGAAATAACAATGATTTACAAAGATAACAATTACGTAGAAGTAACAATGATTCCCAAGGCAACAATTATGCTGGAAGTAACACTGGTTCCTAAGATAAAAAATTCGCTTGAATTAACAATGACTTACTGTAACATTATGGGATGCTAGTGAGATGTTAGAATTGAAGATACTTCATTTGACATAAATACATATATTGATATATGTTTGTAATGAGAAACATTATACGTATAAATAAAGAAATCTTGAATCTTGAATCTATGACAGTTTAATGAGATAGGATGACAGTTTACTGGAGATAAATGATAGCCTAGGGTTATCTTGATGTATTGCTGTCAAGGTAATTGTGGGGTGGACTTTAAGATCGGTAATTGGTTAACTGACCAATAGAAATGTATGAATGAATTGTCCAATATAGAATAGCTGTTTATTCATGCAGGGACTGGTTTTAGCATAGAGTGGACACGGAGTTGAGTTTGAGCCACGGTCAGAGTAAGATGTTAGTTAGACTAGGTTTAGTTTAAACGAGCAGTAGCGAGTTTAAAAATGTTAGCTTGTTACTTTGAACTTATGAGAACTTTATAATTATGTGAATAAAATTTACTTATGATATACAAGAGTTGTTGAGTCGATTATGCGACATTACAAAGATAACAATTACGTTGGAAGTAACAATGGTTCCCAAGATAACAATTACGCTAGAAGTAATAATTATTCCCAAGACAACAATAACGCTTGAAGTAACAATGATTTACAAAGAAAACAAATACGTTGGAAGTAACAATGGTTCCCAAGATAACAATTACGCTATAAGTAACAATGATTCCCAAGACAACAATTACGATTGAAGTAACAATGATATCCAAGATTACAATTACGCTGGAAGCAACGATGGTTCTCCAGATTACAATTCTGCAGGAAGTAACAATGGTTCCCAAGGATACAATTACGCCAGAAGTAACAATGGTTCCCGATACAATTACGCCAGAAGTAACAATGGTTCCCAAGATTACAATTACGCTGGAGGTAACGATGGTTCTCAAGATATTAATTTCGTTGGAAGAAACTATGGTTCAAAAATTACAATTACGCTAAAAGTAACAATGATTCCCAAGATTACAATTACGCTGGAAGTAACAATGGTTCCCAAGACTACAATTATGGTGGAAGTAACAATGATTCACAAGATTACAATTACGCCGGAAGTAGCAATGGTTCCCAAGATTACAATTACGCTGGAAGTAACAATGGTTCCCAAGACTACAATTATGGTGGAAGTGACAATGATTCACAAGATTACAATTACGCCGGAAGTTCTTAAGATTACAATTACGTTGGAAGTAACAATGGTTTTCAAGACTACAATTATGGTGGAAGTAACAATGATTCACAAGATTACAATTACACTGGAAGTAACGATGGTTCCCAAGATTACAAATACGCTGGAAGTAACAATGGTTCCCAAGACTACAATTATGGTGGAAATAACAATGGTTCTCAAGATTACAATAACGCTGGAAGTAACGATGGTTCCCAAGATTACAAATATTCTGGAAGTAACAATGGTTCCCAAGATTACAATTACGCTGGTAGCAACGATGGTTCGCAAGATAAGAATTACGCTTGAATTAACGATGGTTCCCAAGACAACAACTACGCTGGAAGTAACAGTGATATTCAAGATTACAATTACGCTGGAAGCAACGATGGTTCCCAAGATTACAATTTGGCTGAAAGTATCAATGGTTCCAAAGATAACAATAACGCTGGAAGTAACGATGGTTCCCAAGATGACAATTACGCTTGAAGTAACAATGTCTCCAAGATAACAATTACGTTTGAAGTAACAATGATTTCCAAGATTACAATTAAGTAACAATAGTCTCAAGATTACAATTACGCTGGAAGTAAAGATGGTTCCCAAGATAACAATTTCGCTAGAAGCAAAGATGGTTCACAAAGATAACAATTATGCTAAAAGTAACAATGATTCCCAAGATTACAATTACGCAGGAAGTAACAATGGTTCCCAAGACTACAAATATGCTGGAAGTAACAATGGTTCCCAAGATTACAATTATGCTGGAAGTAACGATGAGTCACAAGATAACAACTACGCTTAAAGTAACAATGATTCCCAAGATTACAATTATGCTGGAAGTAACAATGGATCCCTAGATTACAATTTCGCTGGAACTAACAATGATTCTCCAGATTACAATTACGCTGGAAGTAACAATGGTTCCAAAGCTAAAAATTAAGCTTGAAGTAACAATGATTCACAAAGATAACAATAACGTTGGAAGTAACAATGGTTCCCACGATAATAATTATGCTAGAAATAGCAATGATTCCCAAGACAACAATTACGCTGGAAGTAGCAATGCTTCCTAAGATAACAATTACGCTGGGAGTAACAATGGTTCTTTAGACAACAATTACGCTGAAAGTAACAACGGTTCCCAAGACAACAATAACGATGAAAGTTACAATGATTCCAAAGATAACAATAACGATGAATTAACACTGGTTCTTATGATAACAATAACGATGAAAGCATCAATGGTTCCCAAGATAACAATTATGCTGGAAATATAAATGGTTCCCAAGACAACAAATACACTGGATGCAATAAAGGTTCCCAAGATAACAATTACGCTGAAAATAACAATAGTTTTAAAGAAAACAATTACACTGGAAGTAACAGTGGTGCTTAAGATACAACAATTGTTTTCAAGATAACAATTACACTGGATGGTACAATGGTTCCTAAGATTACAATTACGCTGGAAGTACAAATGATTTCCAAGATATCAATTACACTTAAAGTAACAATGGTTCCCAAAATAACGATTACGCTGAGTGTATCAATGGTTCCCTAGACAACAATTACGCTGGATGCAACAATGGTTCCAATGGTAACAATTACGCTGGACCCATCAATGGTTCCCAAGATAACAATTACGCTGGAAGTGACAATGGTTCTAAAGATAGAATTACGCTGGAAGTAACAATGGTTCACAAGTTAACAATAACGATGAAAGTAACACTGGTTACCAAGATAACAATAACGATCAAAGTAACAATTGTTCCCAAGATAACAATTATGCTGGAAATGTAAATGGTTCCCAAAACAACAATTACACTGGATGCAACTATGGTTCCCAAAATAACAATTACGCTGGATTTTACAATGGCTCTTTAGATAACAATTACACTTGAAGTAACAATGTTTTCTAATTGAACAATTACCCTGAATGTAACAATGGTTCCCAAGAGAACAATTACGCTGAAAGTAACAATGTTTCTAAAGATAACAATTACACTGGAAGTAACAATGGTTCTTATGATAACAATTACGTTGAAAGTTACAATGATTCTTAAGATAGCAATAACACTGGAAGTAACAATAGTTGTTAAGATAACAATTACACTGGAAGTAACAATGGTTCCCAAGACAACTATAACGCTGGATGCAACGACTGTTCCCAAAATAACAATTACGCTGGATGTAACAATGATTCTTAAGATCACAAATACACTGGAAGTAACAATGGTTCTAAAGATAATTACACTGGATGAAACAATGGTTCCCAAAACAACAATAAAGCTGAAGGCAACAATTGTTCCCTAAATAACAATTACACTGGAAGTAACAATAGTTCTTAAGATAACAATTACACTGGAAGTAACAATAGTTCTTAAGATAACAATAACGCTGAATGTAACAATGTTTCCCATAATTACAATAACACTGGCTGTAACAATGGTTCACAAGATAACAATTAATCTGGATGAAAAAATGGTTCCCATGATAACAATTACGCTTGAAGTAACAATGGATCCCAAGATAACAATTATGCTGGATGCAACTATGGTTCCCAAAATAAAAATTACGCTGGAAGTAACAATGGTTCCTAAGATAAAAATTACGCTGGATGTAACAATGATTCCTAAGATAACAAATACGCTGGAAGTAACAATAGTTCATAAGATAACAATTACGCTGGAACCATAAATTGTTCACAAGAAAAAAATTATATTGGAAATAACAATGGTTCCCAAGACAACAATTACACTGGATGCAACTATGGTTCCCAAAATAACAATTACGCTGGAAGTAACAAGGGTTCCGAAGATTACAATTAGGCTGGAAGTGACAATGATTCTGAAGATAACAATTTCGATGGAAGTTACAATGGTTATTTAGAAAAACAATTACGCTGGAAATAACGATGGTTCTTAAGATTACAATTAAGGTGAAATTTACGATGGTTCTTTAGATAACAATTACGCTGGAAGTAGCAATGGTTTCCAATTGAACAATTACCCTGAATGTAACAATAGTTCACAATATAACAACTACGCTGGAAGTAACAAATGTTCCTAAGATAACAATTACTCTGGAAGTAACAATGATTCCTAAGATAACAAATACGCTGGAAGTAACAATAGTTCATAAGATAACCATTACGCCGGAAGTAACAATGGGTCTTTAGATTACAATTACGCTGGAAGTGACAATTGTTCTAAAGATGGAATTACACTAGAAGTTACAATGGTTCTTAAGATAACAATAACGATGGAAGTTACAATGGTTTCAAAGATAACAATGACGCTGGATGTAATAATTGTTACCAAGATAACAATTACGCTGGATGCAACAATGGTTCTTAAGATATCAATTACAATGGAAGTATCAATGGTTCCTAAGATAACAACTACACTGAAAGTAACAATGATTCCTTAGATAAAAATGACGCTTGAAGTAATAATGGTTCCTTAGATAACAACTACGCTGGAAGTAATAATTGTTCCCAAGATAACAATTACGCTGGAAGCATAAATGTTTCCCAATAAAACAATTACACTGGTTGCAACAATGGTTCCCAAAACTCTTGAAGTAACAATCTTTTCTAAGATAACAATTACGCTGGAAGTAACAATGGTTCTTAGGTAGCAACTACACTGGAAGTTACAATGGTTCTCAAGATTACAATTACGCTGAAGTAACAATTGTTCTTAAGATAACAATTACACTGGAAGTAACAATGTTTCTTAAGATAACAATTACACCGGAAGTTACAATGGTTCTTAAGATAGCAATTACGATGAAATAACAACAGTTCTTAAGATAACAATTACGCTGGAAGTAACAATAGTTCTTGAGCTAACAATTACGCTAGAAGTAATAATGGTTTCCAATATAAAATTACGCTGGAAGTACAATGGTTTCCAATATGAAATTACGCTGGAAGTACAATGGTTTCCAATATAAAATTACGCTGGAAGTACAATGGTTTCCAGTATAAAATTACGCTGGAAGTACAATGGTTTCCAATATGAAATTACGCAGGAAGTACAATGGTTTCCAATATAAAATTACGCTGGAAGTTACAATGATGCTAAAGGTAACAGTTATGCGTTCATTTTTAAATAAACCACGCTTGCATTATATACCTGCCGCTTTCGTTTTCAAAAAGTTGTCTTCATCAACATCATCTATGATTGCTAAATGGGCACCACCATTGAGACCTGCACAGTGTGTCTTTATATGAAATAAATATAAAACATTTTAAGGGAATAGCAGGGTTGTTTGTTTATAAGATAAAACGTTTGCCGCTCACGCTATGGATTTCGGATGCGAATCCTATCTCGTCCAGATGAACCAAATCTCGAACAGATTGACCGGGTTGAATGTTAAAAGAGAACTCTCAGATTTTGTTCTAATCAGGAAAAAAAAAAGATCGGAAGTGGTAAATAATCAAGCTTAATCAAATCAGTATAAATTTACTAACTGAATAAATCAAATTGATTTATGTTTCACTTAATTGAGGTTTAAAGGACACACGACAGAGCCTCGTTACCGCCAAAACAGTTTCAACGGAATTTTCTATCCGACCCTCAAACCTAAGATATTGTTAAAGATGTAACCCCAATATTGATTTTTGTTCTTTATTCTATAGTAAATAATAAAATTTTGAAGGCTTGTCATTCATAAAGAGATCCAAATGAAAGAGGTGAAACTTACATATTATTGTTTGCCAACACATATGATGAGAAAAGTAGGGATCATGTGTCATAAATGAAATTTTTGTCCTATTCAGTGTCTATACTATTGGGTTGACAAAGTGAAAGTAGACTTCCGAAATCATTTATTCATACCCCAATTTCCAAGCATCATCCCACCCCCCCACAAAAAAAAAATTCGCAATTCAAAAATGCTTTCAATATGTTCAAATTACATCAATAATGCCATTCAAATAAAAAACACGAGAATTGAAATGAGAAAAAATGCATTTTTTAAAGAATAAACATAGACTGTTTATAACCGCCATAATTTCACTACCCTACGGTAGCATTACTTGTTTCCAATGGTGGCACTATGCCTCGTAATAATGATATGTTCTCGTGCGAGGTAGACACTCTACCACTAGACAACCGCTGCAGTTTTGATAATTTGTTTCCTAGAATTATATTACTGTTGAATGTTACGCTTAACACATTATATTTTTTTTCCAGAAATTATATAAACTAGATGCTGTTAATGTCACAGTTGGTAAATATTTTATAAAAACTAGAACTAAATTATATGTAGTAAACAACGCACCTCTGCATCAGCCCATGACTTCGCTTCAGTAACAAATTTATAACAGGAGCAGCGAAATATTTCCCAGCCATTGTCTGTACACCATTGTGCTGGAATAATACAATTGAAAGGGAGTAGAATATCAGGAAAAAAGCTTTAAATGTTTAAAAAAATAAAATTATTATTAAAATGGATAAAATTTAAAGCACCGCATCATCATTAATAAATGATATCCGAATGGTTTAGTATGGTAAATCCACCGATAAAATTATATACATTCGAGTAGTAAACTTAAAATGAAATCTACATTCTAAAAAAAACAGCACTTAAATACTGTTTAAAGTTTAAAGTATTCTTAAATAATGAATAATAAAAAAATAAATACACCCTTCAAAAGCTGAATATTTCAGTTTAGGTTTCGCATATTGAAATACTTACTTTTTAAACAAGGTGAATTCGTTGCTTGCGGAAAAGAGTGCTATGCGCTGCCGTGTTTGAAAAGATATTTATGTTGCAAAAATAGCGTCACTTTAATTTGTACATGCATTTTGACACATTTGGGAGGGCTGTTACTAATGTTTTTAAAACATATAACCTGACCCTTTTGCATTCTATTAATTATTTATAATACAAATTGATGTTTTGAACATGTAAATATTGCAATAAGATATTACCAATTAAACATGTCAAACTGTAGATTTATATATTTGACATCTCAGGGTTGGGGCAAGTGGGGCCGAGAAAGTATGGAAAAAAATACAGAATTTATACTCGCACATATGGCGTTACAGAAATATTAATTATTATTTATAATGCTTTCGTAAAACTAATTAATGTCATTTTATCAACTAAGGGCATAATAAAACTTCTGAAACTATTGGATGATAGATATACTTAACGCCAATAAATTTGAATATATTTTTATCCCAGATTTTGTATCATTTTTACTGGTTCATTTAATATTACGTCGATCATAATTAATTTGTTAAGTTTGTGTTTTAAAGTGATGAAATAGTTGGAAAAAAATTGAAATACAAACTAAAAAGTGTTGTCTTGATTTATCATTCAAATCATATCCAAATTTATTATAACAGTGTTAAATATATATGGTGATATATGTACTAGTCATATACTGAACGGTACAGCTAACCTGCCACCATTGCATTCCCAATATATTCATAAAAAACTGAGAATCTTTATTAAAATTTGTGTACGACATTAACAGACAACTATGTATTGCTTTTACTTAGCCCGATTAAAAACTTTTATACAATTTTTATACGCATCTGGCTGGAACGAAATGTTATTCGGCACGCTTTGATACTTTTTGAGAAATATATAAAATGTTAGGTGGCGGGTTTACTGTACCGTTCGGTGTGCTACTGCTACATCTATACACATTTGTACTAACTTACATTCAACTGGTTCACACGTAGCTGGAGTTGTTGAGGATGTCCATGTACCACTGGCGTCACAGGCGAGACTTGTAGACCCGCTTCCAGTTATCACGCAAGGACTAGTACACGTGAGCGCAGCTGTTCCTCCATACGTTGTTATGCCTCCAGCAGCGACAAACGCACCATTATCCACACTAGTGGTTATTGTCCCACAATCTAAAAACGTAAACGTCAAAGATGTCAAAGATGTCAAAGATGATCCATTAGTTTAAACATTTATTTTTCTTCGATTGTGAAGTTCTTACAACTTAGGAAAATCGCGCTCGAAGTCTTCCTGGTTAGAACCAGTACTAAATAAATGCCGAAAAATGTCTTGCTCAATGACACCACACATAGCCGTGGCGGAGGATCGAACCCACCACCCTCCGATCATGGGTTCGGTGCTCTACCACTGTTCCACGCGCTTCACATTATGATCCATTAACGGACCTACTGAATGTAAATGGCGGGTATGCGTAGAGAAGTACACTATAAACATGTATATAGAACCTGATATATCCCCAATCAGGTCTGTTAACCCCCAATAAAAAAGCAGGTAATTATATGTCTGTCCCACAATTCATAGCAATTGAACGCTTAGTAAACTATGACGTCATTCAAACTTTCACTGAAGTAACTGACCAATCAGCGTGCTCAAATATGCTGTTTTTTAACGGACCAATTCGGATAAGAGCTGGGTCTGTTCTATAGACTATGATTCGTGTACAACCTAACAGTTATTGTGCATTCCTGCTATGAAAAAATACTTTAGAATAGATTATATGTGGATTTTATTTTACCGTTGAAATCCTAGACCTTATATCATATAGAACAAACTTCAACTGTAGAGTGAAACCTGTAGTTATTACAATATTACCAAAAATGTTCCACCATGCACAGGATTCGACAACCACGTCAAATATGACGCAGCTCATTTTCTTTAAATCAACTGCCGTTAATTGAATTTCACTATGATTTGTGATATTTCAAAATGCTTCGTAACACAGAAGACAACTTGAGTAACACTTTTTTTAAGAAAATGAGTGAAGTCGGTACCTTTTACCATGGTACCAGGTAAAACAGGGAATCGTATGGCAATATTATTCGTGATGACATAATTCGTTACATTTAATATATTTGTAATTTTTTGCTAGAACCATTTCTATAGACAATGGTATTTACTGGTTTTAAAAGGGTTTTATATATCAGTTTTTTTTCATAAAATCGGCTCAACCATTTATTTTTTTTCCAATAAACCATACCTATACATACACTCGTTGATGCCGCCTGTGAACTTTTACTTTTGAGGGTAGATTCCAAAAATGGAAAGAATGCATCAAAATTCAAGTCTCGGTCATGACATTTTGAGAGCAGAAAACGGAGATGGCACTATTAATGTATATAAGCTTTATTTGAAATCGGGTGAAATTTTCTGCATTAAAATTACCTATATGCAAGTGGTGCATTTTCCAAGTCCTTCAGTGTACATACCCATATATTTCGTAATAGTACCTTTTATATCACATGTATCTGAGGTATCCGTCCACGTTCCGTTAGACAGGCACGTTATTTCACCAGTTCCAACGAGGTCATGACCTATATCGCACATTAAATTGGCGGTTGTTGTAACAGGCGGCTTTCCCACCACAAAGTCATCTACGACAAAATCTCCATCACTGACTACTGGCAGAGCTCCACATTCTGGAATAAAGTAGTTTAAGACTATTTCTAAGCATCACAAAAGTTGCAAAAATAATGAAAAATAAGACAATAACAGGAGTCGTAATATTTAAATGACATTGACACCAAATCTGCATTGATATATATATATATATCTAATGTACATGCACGCAATCACATCCCATAAATACATCATTTAAGAAAGTTATATATCTTACTATGACCATACTATACGGAGGCGTTAATAATACATATTTATAATAACTGTACAATGTGTTGGGGTCCATCGTGGCCATGTGCTGTAAAACACTGCCCCGTTAAGGTTGAATGTTCGAGTTCCGCTCGTTCAAAAGAAACTTTATGAGAGAAAGTTTGTCAGTTACTTGTTCAAGCTTAAAACTTGTGTGGTCATTTAAATGGGTATTGCGTTCAAGTAATCGATTAGAGAACTTGAACTATTTGAGTTTAGATAAATCTCAGATTGAAATGTTTAGCGAAACCGACCCTAGAACATAACCTTATTCAGTAGAACTTGGAAACATACAGTTCAATGTTATTTGCACAAACATGAGTATATTTTCAATTAAATAATATAATTATTATGTATATAAATCAGCTGTTTGAATTGAAAGCATTATGCCTTTGTTTAAATGTTTTTATACAAATTACAGTAATTCATTTAAAACGTCAATCAATTAGGCAAACTCGGACGATGATCAAAGTATTTAGGCACGTACTAAATTCTTAATAGTTAATAGAACGGGTATATATGTCTCATCACGAGATACATATATATGTGTTTATATCTTTAGTTGAGTCTCATCAACATACATAGATATGTAAAATATCAATATATACAGCACATTAAATGTATTGCCACTCCATATTGTAGTTATAAGAGACTATCACAGTTGTACAATACAATCATAAAGAACACTGTATATGCAACATATAATTACATAGGTAAAACTAAAGAAACCTTGCTAATCAATAATTAAAAACTGCCATAAGATAATGATAAGACAGGAATGTATGAAGGAATGTATCCCCACATGTAAAGTCTCAATAACTGGTAGGTTGACCAGCTTTTTTTTAAAGGCGGTACAGTAACATCCCATTACTTTTTTAAAAAAAGAAGTCAATACGCGAATCTGTTAAAATACTAGAAAAGTCACATTTAAACACCAGTATATAGATCTGACACAAGAACATGAGAAAACATTTGCTAGCTATTAAATTTATCTAACAAACAAGTATGTTAACGCTATTCGCACGACTAATATATATATATTTTCTTACCAAACTACAATAACAATATCGCTCATGCATTATACTATAACTTTTCATCGAGGCACGGATGACTTGCCTCGCCCTGTAATAAGGTTCAAAATTATGTCGTTTTACCCCAAGTGTAATATATTTCAGCAATTTATTACCCATGCAATTACACTTAATGGCTTAATAACAATAAGCTCGTAAGATGTGGTAAACTTGAAGACTAATACGACGTTACTGACATGAACGTACGAGCCTATAACTCAGCGTTCTGTTTAATAAAGTGTGTCAAATCACAGAAGAAATAAATGCATGTACTCAGGGGTTGTGTTGTGTTTTTGTAACGTATGATTCAAGAATTTTACACTACAAATACAATATAATTTGAAGAACATCAGCTATGGCGTTTTTGGTTATGAAAGAAAACGTCATTTCGCGTTAAAACAGTTTTCTTTTCGAATCCAAAACACCAATCACAATATCAGAACAAAATAAGCATCTGTAAAGTTTTAGAATAAAAATAAAAGAGAACAAATAACCCACCACAGTTATAACCGTAATAGTCGGGGTCACAATCGCACGTGTATTTTGGTGAACACCGTCTACCATGTCGATATACAGGCCATACGATTTTGCAGGTGCCAGTTGTTTCGCATTCACCTGTTATATTGATGTATGTATAAATATTATCATACATTTCCTGTAAATCACCATCCCATGTGTTAATGGAAATAATCATGGAAATGATAATGGCAATGGAAATGGTAATGATAATGGAAATGGAAATAGAAATGGTAATGGAAATAGAAATGGAAATGAGAATGGAAATGGTAATGGAAATGGTAATGAAAATGAAAATGAAAATGATAATGGAAATGATAATGGAAATGAAAATTTTATATGGAAATGATAATGAAAATGATAATAGAAATGATAATGGAAATGATTATGAAAATGATAATGGAAATGATAATGGTAATGAAAATGAAAATGAAAATGAAATTGAAAATGAAAATGAAAATGAAATGAAAATGAAAATGAAAATGATAATGGAAATGAAAATTTTATTTGGAAATGATAATGAAAATGATAATAGAAATGATAATGGAAATGATAATGAAAATGATAATGGAAATGATAATGGAAATGATAATGAAAATGATAATGGAAATGATAATGGTAATGGTAATGGAAATGATAATGGAAATGGAAATGGAAATGGAAATGGTAATGGTAATGGTAATGGTAATAGTAATGGAAATGGAAATGAAAATGGAAAGAAAATGGAAATGATAATGGAAAGGGTAATGAAAATGATAACAGAAATGATGATGGAAATGATTATGGAAATGAATATGGAAATGAAAATAATGATCATGATATTGTAACGATTAATACCATTTTGATAATAATAAATTTTTATTTTCTGAGTATTTATATAAAGCACAAATATCAAAATGTCACTTATAAACTGATTGAATTGCAAACTGTTTTGCATACAAATTGAAATACTTACTAAAGTACTATTACGTAATTTGTTTGCAATTCGTTCTATAACGCACATACTTAGTATTTATATGATACGATAACTCATGTGAAGAAGTCGATCTTCCATAAGCCCCTTAAATATATGTACATCAGTATTTACTTATATTTGATATATAACATACATAAACAATATATACCTAAAGCTAAATGTATTGTCCAATGAACTTCTGAATAATAAGCTCTTGTAATAATCATCTAAAATAAACTTAAGCGGGCCGTTGTGAAGTGGATATAGTGTTTGGCGCTTACATCCGGGGTCGCAGGTTTTAACACAGATTTACCAGATAATCTCTCAAAAATAATACTGTCTTAGTATTGGTTGTAATAATTATAATAATAATAATGATGATAATAATAATGATGATATTAATAATAAAAATAATAGTAATAATAATAACGATGATATTAATATAAATAGTAATAATAATAAAAGTAATAATAATAATAATAATAATAATAATAATAATAATAATTATAATAATA
Source organism: Panopea generosa (assembly GCA_029582155.1). Lineage (NCBI taxonomy): Eukaryota > Metazoa > Mollusca > Bivalvia > Adapedonta > Hiatellidae > Panopea > Panopea generosa. Next base: position 36,944,537 of record CM055904.1, read on the forward strand.
ATAATAATAATAATAATAATAATAATAATAATAATAATAATACATGTATCTTTACTTATATCACATTATGACATAATACTATTGAAATCAAGGTACAGGTCAAATTTTTAATATGTTTTTTATCAATAACATTTAAAACGTTAAATAATAATAATAATAATAATAATAATAATATTAACAAATCAAATGTATAAATACAACTATAGTTGTGACAAACGCTCAATTAATGCATGCATCTTAACATTCAAAACTTATTGTAAATCTGAATAGAACTAAAGCAGTATAAACTAATTAACTACTTACAATGGAAACATCTATTTTCGAATTCAGTATAGTTACACGAATCAATTTCAAAGTTTTCTGCCTGGGCACATACTAGATCTGGATCGCCGCAATTTCCTTGAACCGGGTCGCCCTATAGTTGATAAAGTTTAAGATATGTCAAACAGGACGCGAAGTATCCACAAGACAATGTCATCAAATAGCATAAACATTACCAATATATAGAATAACAATAATAAGAGAAAACCCATAGAAAATAAATGACAACATGGGCTATCGCCTTGGTACGGACAGTAGTAAAGCGCATAGAACCTGATCCTGTCACCCACTGTCGCCTGCCTCTTCTCATAAAACAAGACAGTTGTAAATGAAAATAGCCTCGTCATATTACGCTCTTAAAACTACAGCAGTATCACGTAAAAAAAACAAGTAAATATACTGAACGAAATAGGTAACCCGCCACGTTTGTATTTCCAATAGCTTCATCAAAATATTGAGTAACGTTATTATAATTTGTATACAACATTAAAAGACAATAAGTTCTTTTTATTTAAGTCCAGATTTCAAGGAAATTGCTTTTATACATTTTGAGAAAGTGCATGAATAATCAGGTACATAAAATGTCAGATGGCCGGTTAGCTGTTCCGTACAGTATGTATTCACTCGATGACTTTGTATTAATAGCTCGTTTTGCGATTAAAAAGTATATTTATATCTTTCGGCACATTATATAAAATACAAAAAAATAATTCTAATTTCCTTAAGTGACACTTATTCCAATATTTCATAAATCGAATCACCTATTTAATGCAGTTGGAAATAGGTAAAAACATTTCATTTTTGGTAATAATTTGTCTCGGTCAAGTCATTTCATGAGTGAGAAATGTTGATATTAATAATCATTTTCTGTATACTGTGCAAGAAAAAATTCAATAGTTTTAACTATTGGCCTCACTGAAAGTAAAAAATGAATATAATAAAGTTTAAAAACGATTAAATGTAACATTAAATGTAACAGCTACTCAATAGAAAAATGAACACTTAGGGATAGAGGACGAAAACAAATTCATGTAATGGATAGTCTGAAAATTCACACAAAATAAGAATATATTTTCATACACATTTGTTAGTACATAAAATGAGACAGTTGTATTAATAAGAACATTTGAAATTAAACAATTTCAAAATATGCTAAGCTAGTGGAAATTTGAATGTGCCAATATACAACTATTTAGAAATAGTGTGTACTTACAGATTCTTTCGTGCACCTTTGGAATTTTTCAGCAGCATGGACGAACGCCGCTGTGGCGAAAGCCTGAATGAAGAAAACATATTTAACTGCTAAATTACTGAGTGTTAAGTCTTGCTATGACTTTGTTAAATCGCCAAACTGTTTAGTTCACCACACCATTGATCATTAGTTGATATTACCCTCGATGCTAAAAGAAACAAAACAGATAATACTTCAAATGTGTTAATTGTTATAAAAAACATTTTTATAATCAACATTTTGATTGGCTAAGCCATAATACAGCGTTCATACTGATGTATTTATTTTCCCGCTGAAATAAAAACATATATATTGCACTTTGTAGCAGAGGTCAACATACTTTTAGTATCATATGCGCGATATAAAGTCAAGTAACTATTTATGCATAGTAATATGTCAGTAATGTAATTTACATTATCATATAACAATGATTTTACGGGATACGGATATCGGTTTTTTTTTTAAAAATCTATCGGAATGATTGTAACGAATGATAACTTTGAGTCGCTGAGTTTTTTTTAGGATGTTTTTTATACTGAAAGTACACAACATGAGGGGCAAAAGATGGTGGAAGTGATACTTTTGATTACAGTTTTTGGACATTTTAATTTTGAGTCTAGGATATTACTTTAAATATGATATAGGACATTTTGGTCCGCGTTATAATGTAAGTCTATGGAAAACACAATGGTAGTAGCTGACAATATGACACCATATTGTATAAATGCATTAATTACAACTGTTATAGCTAATTATCAGATAAAATTGCATACACTCCACAAATAGTGAGTATTTTGATATTAATGTGTTTTATAAACCCCGCATTATCTTGCAAAAACTGGTATTTAATTGAAAACGCAGGACACATAAAATACATGCAACGTAAACAGTATTTGCGATATGTGATATAACCGACTCAAATTAAAGTCATTTTATTCACATGTTCATATATTTCGCATATAAGTTCGAAATCACAAAGCTAACATTTTAAACTCACTGACGCTCGTCTAAAAATAAACCTAGTTAAAACTTGACATGTTATCATGCTCGTGTCTACCGTCAAACTTAATCACCTGTCTTCTCTAAAATCTTTCTCTGACTGAATAAACAATTATCTTATCATTGGTCAGTTCATTGTTACTTCTCAATTGGTCAGTTTCTTAATTACGGATCTTAAAATCCCGCCCAAATCATATGACAAAACCTACTGTTAACTACACATCATGATAAACCTAAGGCTATTTATCTTCAGCAGCCTTAAAGTTTTTCTTATTAGCCTGTCATATGTACATTTAAGTGACATGGTTGACCTTGCTGACTACAAATAATTTTCTTCACATCTAAAACACAATTTAAGATTCGCATAATGTATAAAGATCTTAACTACCATAATATAACAGAAATAAACCTCGGCAAGGTCATTGCAGTTTTGCCTAATTCGAATGTACACAAGTTAAAAGTTTACACCAGGAGTGTGCAAATACCGTACTATCTTAGAATTTTATCAGGGACAGTGATTTTAACGAACACCGAGGTGATGAAAATGTATTTTTTTCATTACAGGAATGTATATCCACAATAACAATGCACGATCAATGGTAGGTTGACCTGCTTCTTTTTATAGAAAATGCAATTATACCCTAAGATTATTTCTATTCCGTGATTTTAACACTATTGATATCTTATTACTGTATATGCTTTAACATGCTTTAGTTAGATGATTTACTGATTTATCATCTGGTTTAAATTCTTGCTCTGTATTGCTTTATTATTAACCTGATATAGTATTATTTTACTAAATTTCAAATACATGTGTGTATATATGTGTGTGTGTGTGTGTGTGTGTGTGAGAGTGTGTGTGCAGGTAAATGCGTGTGTGTGAATGTATATTATGTATGCATGTATGCAGGTATGTATGAGAGGGTGTGTACTGTATATATATATATATATATATATATATATATGTATGGGAATAACGGTTGTGTATGGCACGAGTATTGTATGTGTGGGTGCTGTTCATATGTATATGAAAGTGTGGGCAATCTGTATATCAATGTGTATGCATATGTGTATGTATACATGTATGTGTGTGTGTATAGGAGTGTGTGTATGCTTATGCTATATGCATGTAAGTTATAAAAGAAAAAAGAAAAAAAAATGTTAACATTTTATGTTTCTTTGTTACTGTCGGCAAATAGCTTTACAGCTAGTTTTTTATATTTGTAAATCCGACACAAAATAAAGTTTCTTGTATCTTGTATGCTATGACAGACGTTGCTCTACTCATATGCAGAAATAATTCGCAGCCCCTTTGAAACATTTGGAATATATTTCAAACCAAATTACATACTGGAAATCACTAAATGAGGGCAATTTCTGAGATCAGCGAACAAACGTTACATACAGTAAAACTGAAGCAGTCAGTCTTAAGCAGACTGTCAAGGGAATAAGTAAAGGTGGCCTTTTAATACAGGTTGTTGCTTAATACAGGTTAATTTACTCTGGAAGCATAGAAATGGGAAATAGAAAAAAATTAATATGGTTGCTTTAAGACAGGTGGCTGCTTAATAGAGGGGGCCGCTTACACAGGTTAAATGTATATAAAAGCATAACTGTTACAATATTATTCTCACTAACAGATGGTCCTTCGACGTACAGTTATAGTTGAATAACTAAGTTACTTAACTGTGAAGTAAAACATGACTGTGTCAGTGCCCCGAACCGAGGCATCTCGACAACTAGTGATACACCTGACACCTGTTAACAGCATAGTAACTGACTGTGACGTTTTTATTACTCTACAAATCATCTTTCTTCTGTCGATTTCTTCGTTGTATTAAAATGAAATGCTCATATGTAGTTATGGTAAAAAGTTGATTCATATATACCAACCTATGACTTCTAATAGCCAAGGTAACTATTATGTATGCTATGTCAGTGTCTCTTATTTGGTTTTGTACTTTGAAACTGCCAACCGAGTACTACTGTGTCTAATAAAAAAAAACAAGTCATTTTTTTCCATTTGATCGTGCTTACCTACCGATTTTATTATATCAACAACATAAATTATCAGATTGTATGAAAATGCAAAATGATCGCATTTTATTTCATAAGAATAATTATGTTGAAGTGATCTATTCTATTTGAGCGTATGACAATACAAGTACGCAGCATTAAACTACTCAGTGCTACAGCAGTATAGCATTTGAAGTGATCTATTCTATTTGAGCATATGACAATACAAGTACGCAGCATTAAACTACTCAGTGCTACAGCAGTATAGCATTTGAAGTGATATATTCTATTTGAGCGTATGACAATACAAGTACGCAGCATTAAACTACTCAGTGCCACAGCAGTATAGAATTTGAAGTGATCATCTATGTTTAAAAATGTAACTGTCTTAATTCCATTTCAAATTACAAAATGTTTTGCATCATAGCATGTTTTAAGCAGATGCTACTTTAGAAGTCAATTTTGTTTTTTATTCTTTAAAACGCTCACGAGTTGGTTGGTACAGTTAATAACTTGAAAGTTGACATTTGGGCTAATGTCACTCATTTAATATTTCTTGCTGTGAATATATATCACATTTTTAAATAACAAACAATTTACACTTCGTTTGTTGTGTTGGGATGAATCTCGTTATTGTAAGCAAAAACACGTTTCTGTATGAAATGAACTCGAGGTTCAAGTCCTGGTGCAGATCATGACATTCTTACCAAGTTGTACAAACTAATAACATTCATTATGTTAGTCAAATATATAATGTAATTGCTACTGTGTAATTGATAAAGTAAATGCATTGCCGTAATGTGTTCAAACATCGTACACAAACTAACAGAAAGCACAGTTCCTTTTCGATATATATTTATTCTATATTATTACATATTTCATTTAAACTGTAATGGTCAATACTTAAACACGACATACGTTTAAACACCCTCAACCCACCCATCCCCGGCCTCTCAAATCCAACCTCACGACGTCCCAGACCTGACTTCATCTCCATCCCAGACTTAATGGTTCCCTAAGATAAGATACACATTACGACAAATTCATTTAATCGGGGATCGAACTCTTTTTAAATCAATGAATTGCCGACATAGCTTTTGTTTGCGACTGGTCATAAACACAGCATGACGTGCCTCTGTTTCTTATCATTTAAACACGTCCGTGTGCATTATTTATCATAGTCTAAGCAGTTTTGACACAGCGGGAAACCGCCGCAGGCACCTCATGGCATGCTGTGTTCGACATACGCAAGTCTTAATCTCTTAAAAAGGGGGTACAGGTAATAGGTACAGTATGTAATATGTAATATTTAAATAAATTTAGCTTTTATTCATCTTGTTAATCATGTGCATTGTATAAAAAATGATAAAATATTTACCGGATATAAATTGCTTTTAAATGAATATTGTTTCTTTTCGTCAGAACGCCATTTGAGTAAAGTATCGAAATTTTGATAATTTAAAATTTAATAGCTTAATTTCATTTATTAGATAAACACTTAATAAATGTATTGGCGATGAATTGCTTTTAAATGAAAGTGATATGTAATCTTTAAATAATTTTATTTCAGAGCCATTGCGCACTGTGTGGCTTTGGATCGTTTCAAAGAAAAGTATTAAAGATATCATGTCACGACGGTTTTAAACACATCTAATTGTTAAACCGTTACTTGGTAAACAACAAAATTATAATAGAAATTTATTTTTCAAATGTATAAATGAATATTTGCATAATGGGTGCACTGCCTATAAAAACTATAGTTCTACGTAAAAATTCTATTCTTATTATTTGCAAAACACTTTAACACTAACTTAGGTTCGGGACCGGTAGCACGTCTGACTATCAATCCAGGGGTTATGATTTCTAACTCCACCCTGTCAGAGTCTCCGTGATGTTTGATATACGAGGTTGCTTAATATTGTCATTCGTCAATCCAGGGGTTAGGTTAACGTATAACCTGTAAGCCCTTGATGGCATAACAATGACACTAATTAGCAAACCAACCAATCAAACACTACCGTAGTTCTTTTTTGTTAAAATGTTTAATTGAGTAGCTTTAATTTTGTTCCACCCTTAACAAGTTCAGACATTGATTCAAATAGTTATTAATGAAATGCTATGTTGCCACCCTAAATTTGATATTAGTCTGCGGTAAGCCACAGCGGAAAAGTTAATCAGTAGCAACGTGTTTCAGCAATGGAACTGAGGCTTATCACTCTACTGTAAAAGTACTTGTTAAACCGTGTTTTGGGAGTATTATGATACCCTTTATGGTCTTATAAGATGGACTTGTAATACCTGTGTCAGCGCACTTCAGTACCTCAGTCAGTATGTAGTCAGTACGTAGTAAGACCGTTTAAAGGGGTATTAAAATACCCTTGACGGTCTCATAAGATTGACTAGTAATATCTGTGTCAGCGCACTTCAGTACCTCAGTCAGTATGTAGTCAGTACGTAGTAAGACCGTGTTAAGGGGTATTAAAATACCCTTGACGGTCTTATAAGATGGACTAGTAATACCTGTGTCAGCGCACTTCAGTACCTCAGTCAGTATGTAGTCAGTACGTAGTAAGACCGTGTTAAGGGGTATTAAAATACCCTTGATGGTCTTTATAAGATGGACTAGTAATATCTGTGTCAGCACACTTCAGTACCTCAGTCAGTATGTAGACAGGACGTAGGAAAAACCGTGTCAGTATGTAGTCAGTACGTAGTAAGACCGTGTTAGATATATTTTTTATGGATTTAACGCCATTTTTGACATTTCAGATTATATATGGCATGTCAGTTTTAATGACGGAGGACTGAATAGATTGATTGATTGAATATTTAGCGTCATTTTTATGCCATCGACGGCTATCAGACGATCAATTAACCTAACCACTGTTTCCTTGGATCCTAAAAGGTTAACCAATACTCTAACACACCCCAACTCACGACCCCTGGATTGATAGTCAGACGCGTAACCGACAGAGCTAATCGGGCCAGGCTAATGGTGGAGGAAGACATCAGAATCAATCTGAGAAGAACCACTGTCCTTCCGCAAGTAACTGGCAAACATTCTCACATACATATTTTGGAGCGAACGGGACTTGAACCTATAACCTTAGCGATGAGAGGTAATTGGTATTGAGTCAGCACCTTAGACCACTCGGGCCCCTTTGAATATCTGGGTATATATAAAATGGAATTCTTATATGAAACATTACCCCATTTATGAATCATATTGCCTATTGCACAGTAAATGGGCCAAATAGGTTAGCATCAAAGTAAAAAAATAAAGTTTAAGCTATTCATTTGTTGTTTTTTTTTGATAAGTTTATGTTTCAAGAATGTAAAACAATCGAAGAAGAGATAACGAAGGGGACGGACGTTACAGCATCATGATTTATGTTAATATATGTGCTTGTTTTCCATATCTTTAAAAAGGGACAAATGTATTCATCTGGGGTATTTGTATCAATATATAAGCATAATTTTCAAAAGATTTGCCTTAATGTATTTCTTTTGTTGTTATGTAGATCTTATTCATTAAAATGAATATAAGCATAATTTATCCGTTTTTAAAAATAAGGTTTTCCATGTTTAACCTATATAAAATTAACATTAAAATAACGATCTGACATAAACATAACATACTATGAACATTTATAACCGTTACAGTCTTTTTATACCGATTTTAATAAATAGCATATACATAACCCAGGAGCTCAGGAGACGGACGTTACATTATATGGGGACGGACGTTACATTTAATTTAAACATTATTTACTTTTTTTGAGTTCATAATATTGCTGTTGTTGTAAAAGAAATGTTGCTTCTAATAATTTTAGAGAAAATATGCAATTTTGAAAGTTTTATGTTGAAATTTGTTCAAAAATGCTCAATCGTGATTTTGTCACACATTCATTGAAATTATTCCATTTGAATTTGTTATACTAATACACAAATTACATGGCCCGGGGACGGACGTTACATTAAAAACTATGAGCTGCTAGTAAAACTACATTTTAAGGAAAAACTTTAAATTCTATACTTCAAAACTAATATATAAATATGAGGATATATATAAATACAAATCATGAAACCAGCACAACTTAACTCCCAGTTTTCAGTGCACATTATGCTTGTCAGCTTCTTAATAGGGCCAAAAAGAAGTAGTTTTGGAGCAAGGCATTCTCAGACATAGTCTCAGACACATTCTTACATAATGTGACAATACTGACTCAGACATTTACATTGTCAGACAGTTATATTATAACTATCAGACGCAGCGGAAAATATATCTAACCGAGAAACAGTGATTATATATCATAATGATTACAATTCTCAGACATGTATTGTAATTTCAAAATTACACAATATTGTAATTTTCAGACACAGTGACATTGTTGTTTTCAAAAGTTATAATAGTGATAAGCGGGGGTGGTAGTCTAATGGATAGAGTGTTGGCCGCTCACGCCAGAGAGGTTGCGAGTTTGAACCCCCGGTCGACCTGATGCCTCTCATAAAACAACACTACTGGTTCTACCCAGGAAGCGGACCCGAGAGCTGTTCATATAAACTCTGAGCTTTCATCGCAATCGAGCTAAAAATAAGTTAGTATAAACTAAATGTGATAATATAATTCTCGGACACCGTGGTAATAACATTTTCAGACCTGGTGAAAATGTTTTTATGCTTTGTATTTGCATATTCTTTAAATTATGTGTACAAAATAATACAGAGAATCCCTGCAGCAATGTCTTATGAAGCTTTCACCCAAAACGATGATAACAGACACACCGGTCATGAACCAGAGATCAAACCCGAAGCCCATGAATCACGAGTCTGACATCGTATCATGTAGTCTGACATTGCAAAAGCAAGCATGATTGAATTTTAAAATAGTTAAATTATCCTTAGCTTGGTAAGGAAAACAAAACTAATTTTAGCGGCCAGTGTTGATGCGGACCCAGGCCAGCCTGCACATTCATGCTGTGCTATCAGGGTTTATGCTGTTTGCTACTCAGTCAATAAATTATCAAAAAACACTATTTAAACCAGGAATGGAATTTAAGGAAGAATGCTCTGTTACATATATATATAAATAATTGTCTAAGAGAGAATTATAAATAACAGATTTAAATAAAAAGCTTATTTAGCTGAACTATTTATCTTTGACAGCATTATTTTTCAATGCTTTTTATAGCTCTTTTCTTATTATTTGTTGTTGTCTTACATAACTGGCACTGTTGTTTGGTTAATCAAATTGTAAATTTTACCTGTAACTAACCAATTAGATATATGATGATTACCTATTCTACCAGTTCCCTGGACAAATATGAATTTTTCACCTTTTAGGGACAGTGTCATATTGAATATAATGTATACAGGCATATTGCACAAAGTATATGCTACTGCCCAGCTACTGGCACCCTGCTGAGCTTTCATAATTCATCAACACCACATTCACACCATGTGGTAGAGAAATAACCTGCCACAGTGTGCATATTGTACCCTAATTAGTATAAATCACCCCAGGTTGTATGACGCCAGGGTTTTATGACAGGATGTATGTAATGTCACATAGTATTATGGCATTGTACTATTTTAAATATTTTCAATGAATTAGGGGATCAATATCAGTGGTAACTTACAAATAAAATATTATGTAACGTCCGTCCCCTTTTGTTACGTCCGTCCCAAATTTTTGGAGTGACATTACACAATCAATTTAAGTGAAAAATCTTTTATTTTTTGTTTTAAAAAAACACTCTTACACAACTTTGTGCCTAATTACCAAAAATATTCATCATTCGTAATAAGTTCACACAAAAAAATTGAAAATGGTCAATATGTATATATATTTTTATTTTTTTAGAAAGTATTCGTATCTTAGTAGCTGTTGCACTCTGCTAACACAAAATGATTTATACATTAAAAACATATGAAATTGATAGAATGTATGTGTATGGGGGACGGACGTTACGGGGACGGACATTACATATAAATTTTACACTTTATTTAATACACTTGGGCCAATTTTTAGATACATTGTTTTTTGATAGTGCATTGATATGTATGACAGCAGATGAATGTATCATTCTATCTATCTTTTTTTGGAAGTGCCAGACGGACGGACGGTACAGTTTTTGGTGTCATGAATTGAATTTTTTTCACAAATACACTATCTTAACAGTAAAAACAAAACTCTGCTGTTGAAAAACACACAATAGCAATGCATAACAAGGAAAATAAAATTCATTTAGTACGTTTTCATATATTTATGAATAAATAAAGGAACAAGGGTTTTAATTTATATGCCCCATCTATTCCCTCATACACAAGTTGAAAGAATAAACTACCAGATGGTGGTTGAAATTAAAATATATTAGAAACTTCATACTTTAAGGAATAATTATCATGTTTTAGCTTTCCATAGTTATGTCACACTAGTTTTGATTTTAAAAAAATACAGAGCGCTATTCAATAAAAGCTTATGAAATAAATTTCATTTTAATATACTCTTTTCTGAAGTTTTAGAAAGTAATACATTGGAATTGATATTTATATGACTTCGTTAATTTGCGAAATCCATAATGTTGCGTTTTTCAAAAAAAAGCTGGTCCGGTAAATATAAATAATGATACTTGCATTTTATGCACCTGACAATCAATCCAGGGTCATAAGTTCGAATCCCTGTCTGACCAAGTGGGGGGAGTTGTCAGTTACTAATTGAGATGGGTGTGCTCGAGTACTGGTTAACCTTCTAAGATCACAGGAAAGATACATTATGTTAACTGATCGTCGTTAACGTCTCGATGTCCCCTTCTTTGAGTCACAGTAACATGAGTATTGCGCCAATAAAAAGTGCTGCGTTATTTGCTTTGATATATTTTGAAAGTGGTTCAAAGAAATTATGTTTTGTTTCAGAAATGTAAATCAAAGTATTGTATAAAATATACAGAGATGAGACTCCACTGGATCCACAGGAACTAAGTAATATTTGATGTAAGGAGGCGGATACATTTTTGTACAGGCATGGACTGCCTTTTGATGAATTAAAACACAAGTTGATCAACATACCAGTTAATGTGCAATTTAGGAACAAATACATTCATTCTCTGGAAAGAAACAACTTTTAAAAAAAATATGTGTTTAAAAAGAAGTTATAGTGAAATAGGCAGACACAGTTTTATATAGGCGCTATAGCAAAATCAGACTGTATAGTGAGACCTTTAAACACTGTTCAGAGTCATACGAATAACGCTTTGTATTAAAACATGTTGAAACAAACTTACTGATAATGTTGAATAAACGCATAACAAATGAATGTCACTTGCTCCCATTGTTTTATTTTTAACGAACGTATACCATTCAATAATAAAATATATGTACATACCGCGAAAATTAGTCCAGAAAGAGAAACGTAAGCCATTTTGATAACAGTAACCAGTTTAGCTAACAAATGAAGTGAACGTTATGTAATCACAACGTGAATCAGTGCAGTATACTTGGAGCATAACAACTTTTACGTCAAATTATATTCGCTGATTTACTACGATAACAAGTTTATACCAATACCGCCTCATTGTTCCGTCAGAATTTAGAAAATCTCTTGGTGTCAATTATTACAGCATTGATGTTTTAAAAATACTGCTTATTTATTGATTTTATTGCGTCAATCATATGAAACTACATATCATGGGTCGGTATTAAAGTATAAAAAGTATAAAACGTCACAACCAGCCCTCCACAATCATATTTCAATAAAATCATACTCACATTTTGTTCCGATACTTTATTTGTACTTGGCAATTGTTCGTTAAAGGCTCATTAAACTTCCGAAAGTGTTCTTATTAGTTTTAATTTAAGAGCCCGTGTGGTTCCGGCTTAGAATAGAATCACTGCCGGTCTCTGCAGAGGGGTAGGAATCCTCCGAATGGATGTCATGTTCATTTTATCATTTTTGTCATGTTCACTATTGCAGTTAAATTACTAACCCCTGTGTGGTTTCAGGGAGCCATATGAGTGATGGCAAGAATAGGACCACTGTGGCTCATACATGTCGTAAGAAGCGACAATTTGAGTAATACGATAGCATATTTTGCTGAAATTCTGCAGTTCTGCAGGTATCAAGGTTCTAGGTTCATTCTGCATATTCATTTGTTGGTGTATTTTTTTAAAAATTGTATGGAAATGTGTTGTTTTTGTACATGTAAAGTGAACCTGGAATCTTTCTTCCTGTTGGCGTCGAATAACCTATAATGTGTTGGTACGCCGTAAAACCCTATTCATTCATTTTAATTTAAGTCAGATTCACTCTCCCAGATGATAGAATACAGGTTTATTTGATCAATGAAAGATTTTGCAAACGAAAAAATAAATATAAAGTATATTATAAGTACATAATTTAAAACGTTTGTGTTCGTCTCTTTACGATAAACACCTTCGGCAGAAAACTGAGAGTTACGAAGCCTATTCGGAAACGTGTCGGTGATCAACTCACTTCAGAGAGAAACATAGTATTGGGAACTGTAGGGGATGCGGTTTAAAATTAAATAACCGCTTGTTGTAAGATAGTCTTTAAGAACATCCCTTTTACTCCCCTCAGTGTATTATAGAACTGGAAGCCATAAGCTAAAATTATTGCACGTACGCGACGAATCGTTCATATAGAATTAAAATTATATTTTTAATAACTGTACTAAACACACCAACCTTGGTAGTCTATTAATATTGACTGCAATAAAGTAATTTGTGACGTAAAAGCGCGTGCGATAATATGCCGCGTATTTGCAAGGGAGGATCCAGAGCAAGAGTTACTAGACCAAACTGGTATTCCGTACTCATTGTTTTTCAGTGCGTATAAATAATGTAGTGTGTGCTTAGTTCGATACAGTTTTATTGCAGACATCAATATATTAAAAAAAAGAAAACCCCAAATAGATACATTATATTAGTGAAGCCATAACTTTTCTAATCTTGTTATTGAACCCCTTATCTAACGATCTTAATCCGCTCACTACCACTGCAGTATTCATTTGCGTACTTCCGAACATTGACGGAGATACAGTCGGAAAATAACTGGGTCATTATGGAATTACAGATGTGTTATGTGTCGCTTTTTTAAAAACAGTCACTAAGGGGTATACAGGAATGGTTTTAGCAATACTATTAACATATTTAATTATAACCTTTTTTGTTATTAACAATAAGAGTGCATTTCGGAAGTTTAATGAGGTTTTAAGGTAAGTTTTACCCTGTAATAATTAGTATTGGTTTGAGACAATATTGATATGTAACAAAAACTCATTGTTGTTTGTTTGAGAATGTATTCATAGATGTAAAGATTTACTCAGTGTGGGAAAATAGGTAAAATTTAACATTAACTGTTTAAAAGGTAGTTTATGTCTAAACAAAGGCAGAGTCCTCCTTCGCCGAGTGGTCTAAGGTGCCGTCCGAAGATCACTTTCCTCTCACCTGTTTGGTCGTAGGTTCGAGTCCCGCTCGCTCAAAAAATGAGAAAGTTTCCAGTAACTTGCGGAAGGATATTGGTTTAACTCAGTCGGAGGTATTCCGTCACCAATAAACTAAATATGTCATATATAGCCTGAAATGTGTTGAAATGGTGTTAAACCCCATAAAAAATATAAACAAATGCATATTTTCCTAACTGTATATGATTGATCTGACGCGAGAGCAACTATCGCTCCACCAAATACTCAACTTTCATAATCGGCCACATATATTTATTATTATTTCGTCAACATGAGTTTAAATTTCATGTTTTGATATACAATCAAATGAACAAAATCATTAGACGTATTGTCAAAAGATTTCATTTTAATTCAGACAGACATAAGCGTGTAACAGCTGTCGGAGATGCACAACCCGCAAAGTCAAAACTCACAATTGTCTAAGTATATTATATTGTGCCCGTATGTCCGCCATTTGCAGCGATAAGGACTGATACCACTACCAGACAAAGTAGGTAGAGATAAAACTTTGGTTATCTTTTTCTTTTTTTCAGGGCTTTGTACTGCAGTGATTTATTTTTTCCAAGAATGAGTTAAATGGTAAACAGTTTAGAAATCACCACTGGAAATAATTTAATGCTGATACCAGCTTTCTGGACAATTCTGTGTCATTTCAGAATTGTTTGTCCGAACCGTATCGTGGGCGAATTGTTGACTTATTATGACTTTGGAATTGATAGGTCTCACAAAAGCATTTAATCTAAAAAAAAAACAACAAACTTTTCAAGGGATGCTTTTTCCCCCATTTTTAATTGCATATCTTGAACCAATATAGAAAGCCCAGACACATGCTGCAGATTTTTTTCCCATAGAAATGTTACAACGGGACCCTATGGGAAATATAATAATGGTGTGAGACGATTAAGGCGGTACAAACCTTAATCCAATTATACCTTATGAGATTTGTTTACAAAACCACCTTAATAAGGCCTGGAATAACATGTCCAAAAATACTGTTTTAACGAATCGCTGCCAATGGTGCATCAACTATATTATAGTGTTGTGAATTTTGACTTAACAGCTTGTGCATTTCAAAATGTTTGCATTTGTTCATTAGATTATAGACTTAAATGAAATTATCAAACTCGTATTGAAGGAAACTAATGAATCCAGAAGACGATTATGAAAGTTAAGTAGTGTATGTACATTAACCCTTAACTCCATAGATACGCGTTTTCTCACACCAATCACAGGCCTTCGAAAACATTGCAGGAAGAGTTCAGATTGCTGGTAACAAGCAATCTGAACACTTCCTGCATTGTTTTCCACTCTTTCAGTTAATATAAACATAATTAACCTAATAATTTAAAAGCCTTCTATATTAGAGGTGTCCAAAGGCGTCTATATTAGAGGTGTCCAATGGTGTCTATATTAGAGGTGTCCAAAGGCGTCTATATTAGGTGTCCAAATGAATCTATATTAGAGGTGTCCAAAGGCGTCTATATTAGAGGTGTCCAAAGGCGTCTATATGAAGTAAAGGGTTAAATTTAAGTGTCTGCTAAACTTCCCAAACCGAGTTTGTCAAACATATAAAGAAGTGTCAGTTTAATGTCTAGAAGCGCGTATCGTCGACTTGCTTTGTTCCAATGGTTTTAAATGTGGTTACATTGTCACACAGTCATGGCCCGTTAATCAGTTTGATCAGTATGCATGCAAGTCACACTTTCTTGTTAACTCTGCGGTTACAATAAATTTAAATATTACATTTTCCAATGTAACACTATAGTTATATAATGATTTCTTATTTGTTTATCGATGCAGTTACTGCGAAGCACACCGACATGCTTCCTTGGTTTTTCGTCTTTACATTCTATTCGCTTTGTGAGGCATGAGAAATAAATAATGAAACACTTAATATGATGTTCATGCCGTCTATTTTATTATTCATGAATTTATACATGAATGAAATATAAATTAACAAGTAAATTTTATTTAAATAAAATCAGAGTTTGTAATAAACATTATTTCTTTAATTAAAGTGTTTCAATCTAAATATTATTTTATCAAGATTTGTTTAACAAACATCTTATTATTAAAAACATTATAACAATGATAGAAAATAACTAAACAGATAAATAGTGAAACGCTTATATGATGTTCATGCCGTCTATTGACATATCAAGCGTTTATATATAAAATCACGGGCGTTATCATGACTTGCAAAGATAACAGTTTTCTTTATTTGTATAATAAGAAGTGATATTAGCACTGACCAAACAGTTTTATCAAGAAAATTAAGAAACATGACACATATGGCAATTTATGATAAAATTGTGTTTTACTTAAGGTTGGATGTTACACTGCTCCTCTCGCCTATATGGCCGATATTGTTTTTATCTTAGCAGAAAAAACTGCACATTTATATCAAACATCATATATAATGGATGTTCTGTTCAATGACTTATATCGTATTTTGTCAAGTAGTGTAAAATTCTTTAATTTATTTTTACCATTGAAACAGTTCCATCTTCTAGGGATCTGTTAAATATGTTAATATTGGGGCAAATTCTTCTGCACATTCCCTCAATATTCTAGCTGGTATCTGTTCTGGACCCGGGGCCTTACTGGGCTTGCACTAAAGAAGCAACTTGCTTACGCCCTCTGTAGTGACATTGATGTCATACATCTTGCCGGATCTGGGGAAAACGTGATTTATAGAGTATATCTTTAGTTCGAGTTTCAAAACGCTTTAATTTTGAACTATGTTGTTTATAATGTTTCATTGTACGCAGAGACATTTTATACAGGATTCGGGCGAGCTAGAGGGATAGATATGTGGGCGAGTTAGAGGGATAGATATTCGGGCGAGTTAGAGGGATAAATATTCGGGTGAGTTAGAGGGATAGATATTCGGGCG
Source organism: Panopea generosa (assembly GCA_029582155.1). NCBI lineage: Eukaryota > Metazoa > Mollusca > Bivalvia > Adapedonta > Hiatellidae > Panopea > Panopea generosa. Next base: position 36,961,482 of record CM055904.1, read on the forward strand.
AGTTAGAGGGATAGATATTCGGGCGAGTTAGAGGGATAGATATTCGGGTGAGTTAGAGGGATAGATATTCGGGCGAGTTAGAGGGATAGATATTCGGGCGAATTAGAGGGATAGATATTCGGGCGAATTAGAGGGAAATATATTATCTATCCCTCTAATTCGCCCGAATATCTATCCCTCTAACTCACCCGAATATATTTCCCTCTAATTCGCCCGAATATCTATCCCTCTAATTCGCCCGAATATCTATCCCTCTAACTCGCCCGAATATCTATCCCTCTAACTCACCCGAATATCTATCCCTCTAACTCGCCCGAATATCTATCCCTCTAACTCGCCCGAATATCTATCCCTCTAACTCACCCGAATATTTATCCCTCTAACTCGCCCGAATATCTATCCCTCTAACTCGCCCACATATCTATCCCTCTAGCTCGCCCGAATCCTGTATAAAATGTCTCTGCGTACAATGAAACATTATAAACAACATAGTTCAAAATTAAAGCGTTTTGAAACTCGAACTAAAGATATACTCTATAAATCACGTTTTCCCCAGATCCGGCAAGATGTATGACATCAATGTCACTACAGAGGGCGTAAGCAAGTTGCTTCTTTAGTGCAAGCCCAGTAAGGCCCCGGGTCCAGAACAGATACCAGCTAGAATATTGAGGGAATGTGCAGAAGAATTTGCCCCAATATTAACATATTTAACAGATCCCTAGAAGATGGAACTGTTTCAATGGTAAAAATAAATTAAAGAATTTTACACTACTTGACAAAATACGATATAAGTCATTGAACAGAACATCCATTATATATGATGTTTGATATAAATGTGCAGTTTTTTCTGCTAAGATAAAAACAATATCGGCCATATAGGCGAGAGGAGCAGTGTAACATCCAACCTTAAGTAAAACACAATTTTATCATAAATTGCCATATGTGTCATGTTTCTTAATTTTCTTGATAAAACTGTTTGGTCAGTGCTAATATCACTTCTTATTATACAAATAAAGAAAACTGTTATCTTTGCAAGTCATGATAACGCCCGTGATTTTATATATAAACGCTTGATATGTCAATAGACGGCATGAACATCATATAAGCGTTTCACTATTTATCTGTTTAGTTATTTTCTATCATTGTTATAATGTTTTTAATAATAAGATGTTTGTTAAACAAATCTTGATAAAATAATATTTAGATTGAAACACTTTAATTAAAGAAATAATGTTTATTACAAACTCTGATTTTATTTAAATAAAATTTACTTGTTAATTTATATTTCATTCATGTATAAATTCATGAATAATAAAATAGACGGCATGAACATCATATTAAGTGTTTCATTATTTATTTCTCATGCCTCACAAAGCGAATAGAATGTAAAGACGAAAAACCAAGGAAGCATGTCGGTGTGCTTCGCAGTAACTGCATCGATAAACAAATAAGAAATCATTATATAACTATAGTGTTACATTGGAAAATGTAATATTTAAATTTATTGTAACCGCAGAGTTAACAAGAAAGTGTGACTTGCATGCATACTGATCAAACTGATTAACGGGCCATGACTGTGTGACAATGTAACCACATTTAAAACCATTGGAACAAAGCAAGTCGACGATACGCGCTTCTAGACATTAAACTGACACTTCTTTATATGTTTGACAAACTCGGTTTGGGAAGTTTAGCAGACACTTAAATTTAACCCTTTACTTCATATAGACGCCTTTGGACACCTCTAATATAGACGCCTTTGGACACCTCTAATATAGATTCATTTGGACACCTAATATAGACGCCTTTGGACACCTCTAATATAGACACCATTGGACACCTCTAATATAGACGCCTTTGGACACCTCTAATATAGAAGGCTTTTAAATTATTAGGTTAATTATGTTTATATTAACTGAAAGAGTGGAAAACAATGCAGGAAGTGTTCAGATTGCTTGTTACCAGCAATCTGAACTCTTCCTGCAATGTTTTCGAAGGCCTGTGATTGGTGTGAGAAAACGCGTATCTATGGAGTTAAGGGTTAATGTACATACACTACTTAACTTTCATAATCGTCTTCTGGATTCATTAGTTTCCTTCAATACGAGTTTGATAATTTCATTTAAGTCTATAATCTAATGAACAAATGCAAACATTTTGAAATGCACAAGCTGTTAAGTCAAAATTCACAACACTATAATATAGTTGATGCACCATTGGCAGCGATTCGTTAAAACAGTATTTTTGGACATGTTATTCCAGGCCTTATTAAGGTGGTTTTGTAAACAAATCTCATAAGGTATAATTGGATTAAGGTTTGTACCGCCTTAATCGTCTCACACCATTATTATATTTCCCATAGGGTCCCGTTGTAACATTTCTATGGGAAAAAAATCTGCAGCATGTGTCTGGGCTTTCTATATTGGTTCAAGATATGCAATTAAAAATGGGGGAAAAAGCATCCCTTGAAAAGTTTGTTGTTTTTTTTTTAGATTAAATGCTTTTGTGAGACCTATCAATTCCAAAGTCATAATAAGTCAACAATTCGCCCACGATACGGTTCGGACAAACAATTCTGAAATGACACAGAATTGTCCAGAAAGCTGGTATCAGCATTAAATTATTTCCAGTGGTGATTTCTAAACTGTTTACCATTTAACTCATTCTTGGAAAAAATAAATCACTGCAGTACAAAGCCCTGAAAAAAAGAAAAAGATAACCAAAGTTTTATCTCTACCTACTTTGTCTGGTAGTGGTATCAGTCCTTATCGCTGCAAATGGCGGACATACGGGCACAATATAATATACTTAGACAATTGTGAGTTTTGACTTTGCGGGTTGTGCATCTCCGACAGCTGTTACACGCTTATGTCTGTCTGAATTAAAATGAAATCTTTTGACAATACGTCTAATGATTTTGTTCATTTGATTGTATATCAAAACATGAAATTTAAACTCATGTTGACGAAATAATAATAAATATATGTGGCCGATTATGAAAGTTGAGTATTTGGTGGAGCGATAGTTGCTCTCGCGTCAGATCAATCATATACAGTTAGGAAAATATGCATTTGTTTATATTTTTTATGGGGTTTAACACCATTTCAACACATTTCAGGCTATATATGACATATTTAGTTTATTGGTGACGGAATACCTCCGACTGAGTTAAACCAATATCCTTCCGCAAGTTACTGGAAACTTTCTCATTTTTTGAGCGAGCGGGACTCGAACCTACGACCAAACAGGTGAGAGGAAAGTGATCTTCGGACGGCACCTTAGACCACTCGGCGAAGGAGGACTCTGCCTTTGTTTAGACATAAACTACCTTTTAAACAGTTAATGTTAAATTTTACCTATTTTCCCACACTGAGTAAATCTTTACATCTATGAATACATTCTCAAACAAACAACAATGAGTTTTTGTTACATATCAATATTGTCTCAAACCAATACTAATTATTACAGGGTAAAACTTACCTTAAAACCTCATTAAACTTCCGAAATGCACTCTTATTGTTAATAACAAAAAAGGTTATAATTAAATATGTTAATAGTATTGCTAAAACCATTCCTGTATACCCCTTAGTGACTGTTTTTAAAAAAGCGACACATAACACATCTGTAATTCCATAATGACCCAGTTATTTTCCGACTGTATCTCCGTCAATGTTCGGAAGTACGCAAATGAATACTGCAGTGGTAGTGAGCGGATTAAGATCGTTAGATAAGGGGTTCAATAACAAGATTAGAAAAGTTATGGCTTCACTAATATAATGTATCTATTTGGGGTTTTCTTTTTTTTAATATATTGATGTCTGCAATAAAACTGTATCGAACTAAGCACACACTACATTATTTATACGCACTGAAAAACAATGAGTACGGAATACCAGTTTGGTCTAGTAACTCTTGCTCTGGATCCTCCCTTGCAAATACGCGGCATATTATCGCACGCGCTTTTACGTCACAAATTACTTTATTGCAGTCAATATTAATAGACTACCAAGGTTGGTGTGTTTAGTACAGTTATTAAAAATATAATTTTAATTCTATATGAACGATTCGTCGCGTACGTGCAATAATTTTAGCTTATGGCTTCCAGTTCTATAATACACTGAGGGGAGTAAAAGGGATGTTCTTAAAGACTATCTTACAACAAGCGGTTATTTAATTTTAAACCGCATCCCCTACAGTTCCCAATACTATGTTTCTCTCTGAAGTGAGTTGATCACCGACACGTTTCCGAATAGGCTTCGTAACTCTCAGTTTTCTGCCGAAGGTGTTTATCGTAAAGAGACGAACACAAACGTTTTAAATTATGTACTTATAATATACTTTATATTTATTTTTTCGTTTGCAAAATCTTTCATTGATCAAATAAACCTGTATTCTATCATCTGGGAGAGTGAATCTGACTTAAATTAAAATGAATGAATAGGGTTTTACGGCGTACCAACACATTATAGGTTATTCGACGCCAACAGGAAGAAAGATTCCAGGTTCACTTTACATGTACAAAAACAACACATTTCCATACAATTTTTAAAAAAATACACCAACAAATGAATATGCAGAATGAACCTAGAACCTTGATACCTGCAGAACTGCAGAATTTCAGCAAAATATGCTATCGTATTACTCAAATTGTCGCTTCTTACGACATGTATGAGCCACAGTGGTCCTATTCTTGCCATCACTCATATGGCTCCCTGAAACCACACAGGGGTTAGTAATTTAACTGCAATAGTGAACATGACAAAAATGATAAAATGAACATGACATCCATTCGGAGGATTCCTACCCCTCTGCAGAGACCGGCAGTGATTCTATTCTAAGCCGGAACCACACGGGCTCTTAAATTAAAACTAATAAGAACACTTTCGGAAGTTTAATGAGCCTTTAACGAACAATTGCCAAGTACAAATAAAGTATCGGAACAAAATGTGAGTATGATTTTATTGAAATATGATTGTGGAGGGCTGGTTGTGACGTTTTATACTTTTTATACTTTAATACCGACCCATGATATGTAGTTTCATATGATTGACGCAATAAAATCAATAAATAAGCAGTATTTTTAAAACATCAATGCTGTAATAATTGACACCAAGAGATTTTCTAAATTCTGACGGAACAATGAGGCGGTATTGGTATAAACTTGTTATCGTAGTAAATCAGCGAATATAATTTGACGTAAAAGTTGTTATGCTCCAAGTATACTGCACTGATTCACGTTGTGATTACATAACGTTCACTTCATTTGTAAGCTAAACTGGTTACTGTTATCAAAATGGCTTACGTTTCTCTTTCTGGACTAATTTTCGCGGTATGTACATATATTTTATTATTGAATGGTATACGTTCGTTAAAAATAAAACAATGGGAGCAAGTGACATTCATTTGTTATGCGTTTATTCAACATTATCAGTAAGTTTGTTTCAACATGTTTTAATACAAAGCGTTATTCGTATGACTCTGAACAGTGTTTAAAGGTCTCACTATACAGTCTGATTTTGCTATAGCGCCTATATAAAACAGTGTCTGCCTATTTCACTATAACTTCTTTTTAAACACATATTTTTTTTAAAAGTTGTTTCTTTCCAGAGAATGAATGTATTTGTTCCTAAATTGCACATTAACTGGTATGTTGATCAACTTGTGTTTTAATTCATCAAAAGGCAGTCCATGCCTGTACAAAAATGTATCCGCCTCCTTACATCAAATATTACTTAGTTCCTGTGGATCCAGTGGAGTCTCATCTCTGTATATTTTATACAATACTTTGATTTACATTTCTGAAACAAAACATAATTTCTTTGAACCACTTTCAAAATATATCAAAGCAAATAACGCAGCACTTTTTATTGGCGCAATACTCATGTTACTGTGACTCAAAGAAGGGGACATCGAGACGTTAACGACGATCAGTTAACATAATGTATCTTTCCTGTGATCCTAGAAGGTTAACCAGTACTCGAGCACACCCATCTCAATTAGTAACTGACAACTCCCCCACTTGGTCAGACAGGGATTCGAACTTATGACCCTGGATTGATTGTCAGGTACATAAAATGCAAGTATCATTATTTATATTTACCTGACCAGTTTTTTTTTGAAAAACGCAACATTATGGATTTCGCAAATTAACGAAGTCATATAAATATCAATTCCAATGTATTACTTTCTAAAACTTCAGAAAAGAGTATATTAAAATGAAATTTATTTCATAAGCTTTTATTGAATAGCGCTCTGTATTTTTTTAAAATAAAAACTAGTGTGACATAACTATGGAAAGCTAAAACATGATAATTATTCCTTAAAGTATGAAGTTTCAAATATATTTTAATTTCAACCACCATCTGGTAGTTTATTCTTTCAACTTGTGTATGAGGGAATAGATGGGGCATATAAATTAAAACCCTTGTTCCTTTATTTATTCATAAATATATGAAAACGTACTAAATGAATTTTATTTTCCTTGTTATGCATTGCTATTGTGTGTTTTTCAACAGCAGAGTTTTGTTTTTACTGTTAAGATAGTGTATTTGTGAAAAAAATTCAATTCATGACACCAAAAACTGTACCGTCCGTCCGTCTGGCACTTCCAAAAAAAGATAGATAGAATGATACATTCATCTGCTGTCATACATATCAATGCACTATCAAAAAATAATGTATCTAAAAATTGGCCCAAGTGTATTAAATAAAGTGTAAAATTTATATGTAATGTCCGTCCCCGTAACGTCCGTCCCCCATACACATACATTCTATCAATTTCATATGTTTTTAATGTATAAATCATTTTGTGTTAGCAGAGTGCAACAGCTACTAAGATACGAATACTTTCTAAAAAAAATAAAAATATATATACATATTGACCATTTTCAATTTTTTTGTGTGAACTTATTACGAATGATGAATATTTTTGGTAATTAGGCACAAAGTTGTGTAAGAGTGTTTTTTTAAAACAAAAAATAAAAGATTTTTCACTTAAATTGATTGTGTAATGTCACTCCAAAAATAGGGGACGGACGTAACAAAAAGGGGACGGACGTTACATAATATTTTATTTGTAAGTTACCACTGATATTGATCCCCTAATTCATTGAAAATATTTAAAATAGTACAATGCCATAATACTATGTGACATTACATACATCCTGTCATAAAACCCTGGCGTCATACAACCTGGGGTGATTTATACTAATTAGGGTACAATATGCACACTGTGGCAGGTTATTTCTCTACCACATGGTGTGAATGTGGTGTTGATGAATTATGAAAGCTCAGCAGGGTGCCAGTAGCTGGGCAGTAGCATATACTTTGTGCAATATGCCTGTATACATTATATTCAATATGACACTGTCCCTAAAAGGTGAAAAATTCATATTTGTCCAGGGAACTGGTAGAATAGGTAATCATCATATATCTAATTGGTTAGTTACAGGTAAAATTTACAATTTGATTAACCAAACAACAGTGCCAGTTATGTAAGACAACAACAAATAATAAGAAAAGAGCTATAAAAAGCATTGAAAAATAATGCTGTCAAAGATAAATAGTTCAGCTAAATAAGCTTTTTATTTAAATCTGTTATTTATAATTCTCTCTTAGACAATTATTTATATATATATGTAACAGAGCATTCTTCCTTAAATTCCATTCCTGGTTTAAATAGTGTTTTTTGATAATTTATTGACTGAGTAGCAAACAGCATAAACCCTGATAGCACAGCATGAATGTGCAGGCTGGCCTGGGTCCGCATCAACACTGGCCGCTAAAATTAGTTTTGTTTTCCTTACCAAGCTAAGGATAATTTAACTATTTTAAAATTCAATCATGCTTGCTTTTGCAATGTCAGACTACATGATACGATGTCAGACTCGTGATTCATGGGCTTCGGGTTTGATCTCTGGTTCATGACCGGTGTGTCTGTTATCATCGTTTTGGGTGAAAGCTTCATAAGACATTGCTGCAGGGATTCTCTGTATTATTTTGTACACATAATTTAAAGAATATGCAAATACAAAGCATAAAAACATTTTCACCAGGTCTGAAAATGTTATTACCACGGTGTCCGAGAATTATATTATCACATTTAGTTTATACTAACTTATTTTTAGCTCGATTGCGATGAAAGCTCAGAGTTTATATGAACAGCTCTCGGGTCCGCTTCCTGGGTAGAACCAGTAGTGTTGTTTTATGAGAGGCATCAGGTCGACCGGGGGTTCAAACTCGCAACCTCTCTGGCGTGAGCGGCCAACACTCTATCCATTAGACTACCACCCCCGCTTATCACTATTATAACTTTTGAAAACAACAATGTCACTGTGTCTGAAAATTACAATATTGTGTAATTTTGAAATTACAATACATGTCTGAGAATTGTAATCATTATGATATATAATCACTGTTTCTCGGTTAGATATATTTTCCGCTGCGTCTGATAGTTATAATATAACTGTCTGACAATGTAAATATCTGAGTCAGTATTGTCACATTATGTAAGAATGTGTCTGAGACTATGTCTGAGAATGCCTTGCTCCAAAACTACTTCCCTTTGGCCCTATTAAGAAGCTGACAATCATAATGTGCACTGAAAACTGGGAGTTAAGTTGTGCTGGTTTCATGATTTGTATTTATATATATCCTCATATTTATATATTAGTTTTGAAGTATAAAATTTAAAGTTTTTCCTTAAAATGTAGTTTTACTAGCAGCTCATAGTTTTTAATGTAACGTCCGTCCCCGGGCCATGTAATTTGTGTATTAGTATAACAAATTCAAATGGAATAATTTCAATGAATGTGTGACAAAATCACGATTGAGCATTTTTGAACAAATTTCAACATAAAACTTTCAAAATTGCATATTTTCTCTAAAATTATTAGAAGCAACATTTCTTTTACAACAACAGCAATATTATGAACTCAAAAAAAGTAAATAATGTTTAAATTAAATGTAACGTCCGTCCCCATATAATGTAACGTCCGTCTCCTGAGCTCCTGGGTTATGTATATGCTATTTATTAAAATCGGTATAAAAAGACTGTAACGGTTATAAATGTTCATAGTATGTTATGTTTATGTCGGATCGTTATTTTAATGTTAATTTTATATAGGTTAAACATGGAAAACCTTATTTTTAAAAACGGATAAATTATGCTTATATTCATTTTAATGAATAAGATCTACATAACAACAAAAGAAATACATTAAGGCAAATCTTTTGAAAATTATGCTTATATATTGATACAAATACCCCAGATGAATACATTTGTCCCTTTTTAAAGATATGGAAAACAAGCACATATATTAACATAAATCATGATGCTGTAACGTCCGTCCCCTTCGTTATCTCTTCTTCGATTGTTTTACATTCTTGAAACATAAACTTATCAAAAAAAAACAACAAATGAATAGCTTAAACTTTATTTTTTTACTTTGATGCTAACCTATTTGGCCCATTTACTGTGCAATAGGCAATATGATTCATAAATGGGGTAATGTTTCATATAAGAATTCCATTTTATATATACCCAGATATTCAAAGGGGCCCGAGTGGTCTAAGGTGCTGACTCAATACCAATTACCTCTCATCGCTAAGGTTATAGGTTCAAGTCCCGTTCGCTCCAAAATATGTATGTGAGAATGTTTGCCAGTTACTTGCGGAAGGACAGTGGTTCTTCTCAGATTGATTCTGATGTCTTCCTCCACCATTAGCCTGGCCCGATTAGCTCTGTCGGTTACGCGTCTGACTATCAATCCAGGGGTCGTGAGTTGGGGTGTGTTAGAGTATTGGTTAACCTTTTAGGATCCAAGGAAACAGTGGTTAGGTTAATTGATCGTCTGATAGCCGTCGATGGCATAAAAATGACGCTAAATATTCAATCAATCAATCTATTCAGTCCTCCGTCATTAAAACTGACATGCCATATATAATCTGAAATGTCAAAAATGGCGTTAAATCCATAAAAAATATATCTAACACGGTCTTACTACGTACTGACTACATACTGACACGGTTTTTCCTACGTCCTGTCTACATACTGACTGAGGTACTGAAGTGTGCTGACACAGATATTACTAGTCCATCTTATAAAGACCATCAAGGGTATTTTAATACCCCTTAACACGGTCTTACTACGTACTGACTACATACTGACTGAGGTACTGAAGTGCGCTGACACAGGTATTACTAGTCCATCTTATAAGACCGTCAAGGGTATTTTAATACCCCTTAACACGGTCTTACTACGTACTGACTACATAATGACTGAGGTACTGAAGTGCGCTGACACAGATATTACTAGTCAATCTTATGAGACCGTCAAGGGTATTTTAATACCCCTTTAAACGGTCTTACTACGTACTGACTACATACTGACTGAGGTACTGAAGTGCGCTGACACAGGTATTACAAGTCCATCTTATAAGACCATAAAGGGTATCATAATACTCCCAAAACACGGTTTAACAAGTACTTTTACAGTAGAGTGATAAGCCTCAGTTCCATTGCTGAAACACGTTGCTACTGATTAACTTTTCCGCTGTGGCTTACCGCAGACTAATATCAAATTTAGGGTGGCAACATAGCATTTCATTAATAACTATTTGAATCAATGTCTGAACTTGTTAAGGGTGGAACAAAATTAAAGCTACTCAATTAAACATTTTAACAAAAAAGAACTACGGTAGTGTTTGATTGGTTGGTTTGCTAATTAGTGTCATTGTTATGCCATCAAGGGCTTACAGGTTATACGTTAACCTAACCCCTGGATTGACGAATGACAATATTAAGCAACCTCGTATATCAAACATCACGGAGACTCTGACAGGGTGGAGTTAGAAATCATAACCCCTGGATTGATAGTCAGACGTGCTACCGGTCCCGAACCTAAGTTAGTGTTAAAGTGTTTTGCAAATAATAAGAATAGAATTTTTACGTAGAACTATAGTTTTTATAGGCAGTGCACCCATTATGCAAATATTCATTTATACATTTGAAAAATAAATTTCTATTATAATTTTGTTGTTTACCAAGTAACGGTTTAACAATTAGATGTGTTTAAAACCGTCGTGACATGATATCTTTAATACTTTTCTTTGAAACGATCCAAAGCCACACAGTGCGCAATGGCTCTGAAATAAAATTATTTAAAGATTACATATCACTTTCATTTAAAAGCAATTCATCGCCAATACATTTATTAAGTGTTTATCTAATAAATGAAATTAAGCTATTAAATTTTAAATTATCAAAATTTCGATACTTTACTCAAATGGCGTTCTGACGAAAAGAAACAATATTCATTTAAAAGCAATTTATATCCGGTAAATATTTATATCATTTTTTATACAATGCACATGATTAACAAGATGAATAAAAGCTAAATTTATTTAAATATTACATATTACATACTGTACCTATTACCTGTACCCCCTTTTTAAGAGATTAAGACTTGCGTATGTCGAACACAGCATGCCATGAGGTGCCTGCGGCGGTTTCCCGCTGTGTCAAAACTGCTTAGACTATGATAAATAATGCACACGGACGTGTTTAAATGATAAGAAACAGAGGCACGTCATGCTGTGTTTATGACCAGTCGCAAACAAAAGCTATGTCGGCAATTCATTGATTTAAAAAGAGTTCGATCCCCGATTAAATGAATTTGTCGTAATGTGTATCTTATCTTAGGGAACCATTAAGTCTGGGATGGAGATGAAGTCAGGTCTGGGACGTCGTGAGGTTGGATTTGAGAGGCCGGGGATGGGTGGGTTGAGGGTGTTTAAACGTATGTCGTGTTTAAGTATTGACCATTACAGTTTAAATGAAATATGTAATAATATAGAATAAATATATATCGAAAAGGAACTGTGCTTTCTGTTAGTTTGTGTACGATGTTTGAACACATTACGGCAATGCATTTACTTTATCAATTACACAGTAGCAATTACATTATATATTTGACTAACATAATGAATGTTATTAGTTTGTACAACTTGGTAAGAATGTCATGATCTGCACCAGGACTTGAACCTCGAGTTCATTTCATACAGAAACGTGTTTTTGCTTACAATAACGAGATTCATCCCAACACAACAAACGAAGTGTAAATTGTTTGTTATTTAAAAATGTGATATATATTCACAGCAAGAAATATTAAATGAGTGACATTAGCCCAAATGTCAACTTTCAAGTTATTAACTGTACCAACCAACTCGTGAGCGTTTTAAAGAATAAAAAACAAAATTGACTTCTAAAGTAGCATCTGCTTAAAACATGCTATGATGCAAAACATTTTGTAATTTGAAATGGAATTAAGACAGTTACATTTTTAAACATAGATGATCACTTCAAATTCTATACTGCTGTGGCACTGAGTAGTTTAATGCTGCGTACTTGTATTGTCATACGCTCAAATAGAATATCACTTCAAATGCTATACTGCTGTAGCACTGAGTAGTTTAATGCTGCGTACTTGTATTGTCATATGCTCAAATAGAATAGATCACTTCAAATGCTATACTGCTGTAGCACTGAGTAGTTTAATGCTGCGTACTTGTATTGTCATACGCTCAAATAGAATAGATCACTTCAACATAATTATTCTTATGAAATAAAATGCGATCATTTTGCATTTTCATACAATCTGATAATTTATGTTGTTGATATAATAAAATCGGTAGGTAAGCACGATCAAATGGAAAAAAATGACTTGTTTTTTTTTATTAGACACAGTAGTACTCGGTTGGCAGTTTCAAAGTACAAAACCAAATAAGAGACACTGACATAGCATACATAATAGTTACCTTGGCTATTAGAAGTCATAGGTTGGTATATATGAATCAACTTTTTACCATAACTACATATGAGCATTTCATTTTAATACAACGAAGAAATCGACAGAAGAAAGATGATTTGTAGAGTAATAAAAACGTCACAGTCAGTTACTATGCTGTTAACAGGTGTCAGGTGTATCACTAGTTGTCGAGATGCCTCGGTTCGGGGCACTGACACAGTCATGTTTTACTTCACAGTTAAGTAACTTAGTTATTCAACTATAACTGTACGTCGAAGGACCATCTGTTAGTGAGAATAATATTGTAACAGTTATGCTTTTATATACATTTAACCTGTGTAAGCGGCCCCCTCTATTAAGCAGCCACCTGTCTTAAAGCAACCATATTAATTTTTTTCTATTTCCCATTTCTATGCTTCCAGAGTAAATTAACCTGTATTAAGCAACAACCTGTATTAAAAGGCCACTTTTACTTATTCCCTTGACAGTCTGCTTAAGACTGACTGCTTCAGTTTTACTGTATGTAACGTTTGTTCGCTGATCTAAGTATAGGTGCTATGTCTTATTTGATGGAAATTATAGGGTAACATTACAAAATTAGTGTAATAAGCATTGGTGCTATGTCTTATTTGATGGAGATGATACGGCAATATTACCAAATTAGTGTAATAAGTATAGGTGCTATGTTTTATTTGATGGAGATAATATGTTAACTTTACCAAATTAGAATAATAAGTATAGGTGCTATGTCTTATTTGATGGAGATTATACGGTAACATTACAAAATTAGTATAATAAGTATAGGTGCTATGTCTTATTTGATGGAGATGATACAGTAACTTTATCAAATGCGTATAATAAGTATAGGTGCTATGTCTTATTTCATAGAGATGATACGGTTACATTATCAAATTAGTATAAGTATAGGTGTTTTTTCTTATTTGATGGAGATGATACGGTGACACTATCAAATTAGTATAATAACTATAGGTGCTATTGTTTGATGGAGATGATACGGTAACATTACCAAATTAGTATAAGTATAGGTGCTATGTCTTAGGTGATGGAGATTGTATGGTAACATTACCAAATAAGTATAATAAGTATAGGTGATACGTCTTATTTGATGAAGATGATACGGTAACAATACCAAATTAGAATAGGTGTTGTGTATTATTTGATGGAGATGACACGGTATCATTACCAAATTAGTATAAGTATACAGTGTTTTTTTTCGGCCATTTTTATAGCCGTTATTGGGTCATATTCCCAATGGCGAATAGTATCTTTTTTTCCCAATTGAATGGTAAAAATTCCCAACTGAAAGCTTCAAAAATGTAAATTGAAACTTGCCATACTTCCTTGATAAAATAAAGAAAGTTTTCCCCATTCTGAATTTAGTATGACATTGATTATTTAATTAAATGGCCTGATAAGCAAGTGTACACTTTTTATAAATATATAAATATATTTAATGCAAAAAAAAATCCCAATGTTAATGAAAATGCCGCTAAAATTCCCAATTCCAAGGGTATGGGTCATCTTCCCAAAATGGTGAAAAAAAACACTGGTATAGGTGCTACGTATTATTTAATAGAGATTATACGGTAACATTACCAAATAAGTATAATAAGTATAGGTGCATTTATTTGATAGAGATGATACGGTAACATTATCAAATAAGTATGATAAGTATAGGTGCTTTGTCTTTTTAGATGGAGATGATACGGTAACATTACCAAATTAGTAAATTAAGTATAGGTGCTATTGTTTGATGGAGATGATACAGTGATATTACAAAATTAGTATAATAAGTATAGGTGATATTATTTGATAGAGATGATACGGTAACATTACCAAATTAGTATAAGTATAGGTGCTACGTATTATTTGATAGAGATTATACGGTAACATTACCAAATAAGTATAATAAGTATAGGTGATACGTCTTATTTGATGGAGATGATACGGTAACATTACCAAATTAGTATAGGTGCTATTATTTGATAGAGATGATACGGTAACATTATCAAATGAGTATGATAAGTATATGTGCTTTGTCTTATAAGATGGAGATGATACGGTAACATTACCAAATTAGTATAATAAATATAGGTGCTATGTCTTATTGGATGGTGATGATATGGTAACATTACCAAATTAGTATAATAAATGTAGGTACTATGTCTTATTTGATGAAGATGATAAGGTAACATTACCAAATTAGTATTATACGCATAGGTGCTATGTCTTATTTGATTGAGATGATACGGTAACATTACCAAACTAGTGTAATAAGTATAGGGGCTTCAATTTCATGGAGATAATATGGTAACATAACCAAATTAGTGTAATGAGTATAGGTGCTATATCTTTTTTGATTGGGATGATACGGTAATATTACCAAATTAGTATAAAAAGTAAAGGTGCTATGTCTTATTTGATAGAGATGTTAAGGTAACATTACCATATGAGTATATCAAGTATAGGTGCTATTGTTTGATGGAGATGATAGGGGTACATTACCAAATCAGTAAAATATGTATAGGTGCTATGTCTTATTTGATGGAGATAATACGGGTACATTACCAAATTTGTATAATAAGTATAGGTGCTACGTCTTATTTGATGGAGATGATACGGTAACATGACCAAATTAGTATATCAAGTATACATGCTATTGTTTGATGGATATGATACGGGTACATTACCAAATAAGTATAATTATTAAAGATGCTTCATCGTATTTGATAGAGATGATATGGTAACATTACCAAATTAGTATATAAGTATAGGTGCTATTATTTGATGGAGATGATACTGTGACATTACCAAATCAGTATAATTATTAAAGGTGTTTCGTCGTATTTGATAGAAATGATATGGTAACATTACCAAATTAGTATATAAGTATAGGTGCTATTATTTGATGGAGATGATACAGTTACATTATCAAATAAGTATAAAAACTATAGGTGCTATGTCTTATTTGATGGAGATAATACGGGTACATTACCAAATTTGTATTATAAGTATAGGTGCTATGTCTTATTTGATGGAGATGATACGGTAACATTACCAAATTAGTATATCAAGTATACATGCTATTGTTTGATGGAGATGATACCGGTACATAACTAAATAAGAAAAATAAGTATAGGTGAAATTGTTTGATGGAGATGATACGGTAACATTACCAAATTAGTATAATTATTAAAGGTGTTTCGTCGTATTTGATAGAAATGATATGGTAACATTACCAAATTAGTATATAAGTATAGGTGCTATTATTTGATGGAGATGATACGGTTACATTATCAAATTAGTACAATAACTATAGGTGATACGTTTGATTTGATGGAGATGAAACGGTAACACTATCAAATTAGTATAAAAACTATAGTCGCTATGTCTTATTTGATAGAGATGATACGGCAACTTTACTAAATTAGTATAATAAGTATAGGTGCTATTGTTTGATGGAGATGATACGGCAACATTAACAAAATAGTATAATAAGTATAGGTGCTACTATTTGATAGAGATGATGCGGTTACATTACCAAATTAGTATAATAAGTATAGGTGCTTAATCTTATTTGATGGAGATGATACGGTAACATTACCAAATTAGTATAATAAGTAAAGGTGCTATTGTTTGATGGAGATGATACGGTCACATTACCAAATTTGTATAATAAGTATAGGTGCTATGTCTTATTTGATGGAGATGATACGGTAACATTACCAAATTAGTATATCAGGTATACATGCTATTGTTTGATGGAGATGATACGGTAACATTACCAAATTAGTATAATAAGTATAGATGCTATTGTTTGATGGAGATGATACGGTAACATTACCGAATCAGTATAATTATTATAGATGCTATTGTTTGATGGAGATGATATGGTAACATTACCAAATTAGTATATAAGTATAGGTGCTATTATTTGATGGAGATGATACGGTTACATTATCAAATTAGTACAATAACTATAGGTGATACATTTGATTTGATGGAGATGAAACGGTAACACTATCAAATTAGTATAAAAACTATAGTCGCTATGTCTTATTTGATAGAGATGATACGGCAACTTTACTAAATTAGTATAATAAGTATAGGTGCTATTGTTTGATGGAGATGATACGGCAACATTAACAAAATAGTATAATAAGTATAGGTGCTACTATTTGATAGAGATGATGCGGTTACATTACCAAATTAGTATAATAAGTATAGGTGCTTAATCTTATTTGATGGAGATGATACGGTAACATTACCAAATTAGTATAATAAGTATAGGTGCTATTGTTTGATGGAGATGATACGGTCACATTACCAAATTTGTATAATAAGTATAGGTGCTATGTCTTATTTGATGGAGATGATACGGTAACATTACCAAATTAGTATATCAGGTATACGTGCTATTGTTTGATGGAGATGATACGGGTACATTACCAAATTTGTAAAATATGTATAGGTGATACGTCTTGTTGGATGGAGATGTTACAGAAATATTACCAATTTACTTGAATAAGTATATGTGCTATTGTTTGATGGAGATGATACGTTGACATTACCAAATTAGTATAATAAATATAGGAGCTATAGTTTGATGGAGATGATACGGTAACATTACCAAATTAGTATAATAAGTATAGGTGCTTATATTTGATCGAGATGATACGGTAACAATACCAAATCAGTATAAGTATAGGTGCTACGTCTTATTTGATGGAGATGATACGGTAACATTACAAAATTAGTATAATAAGTATAGGTGCTTAATCTTATTTGATGGAGATGATATGGTAACACTTCCAAATTAGTATAATAAGTATAGGTGCTACTTCTTATTTGATGGAGATGATACGGTAACATTACCAAATAAGTATAATAAGTATAGGTGCTATTGTTTGATGGAGATGATACGGTTTCATTACCAAATTTGTATAGTAAGTATAGGTGCTATGTCTTATTTGATGGAGATGATACGGTAACATTACCAAACTAGTATATCAAGTATACGTGCTATTGTTTGATGGAGATGATACGGGTACATTACCAAATTTGTAAAATATGTATAGGTGATACGTCTTGTTGGATGGAGATATTACGGAAATATTACCAATTTACTATAATAAGTATATGTGCTTTTGTTTGATGGAGATGATTCAGTGACATTACCTAATTAGTATAATAAGTATAAGTGCTATTGTTTGATGGAGATGATACGGTAACATTACCAAATTATTATAATAAGTATAGGTGCTACGTCTTATTTGAGTGAGATGATACGGTAACATTACCAAATTAGTATTATAAGTATAGGTGCTATGTATAATTTGATGGAGATGTTACGGTAACATTTCCAAATTAGTATAATAAGCATTGGTGCTATTGTTTGATGGAGATGATACGGTAATATTATCAAATTAGTATAATAAGTATAGTTGCTATTGTTATATGCAGATGAAACGGTTACATTACCAGATAAGTATAATAAGTATAGTGCTATTGTTTGATGGAGATGATACGGTTATGTTACCAAATTAGTATAATAACTTTATGTGCTATTATTTGATTTAGATGATACGGTAACATTACCAAATTATTATAATAAGTATAGGTGCTACGTCTTATTTGAGTGAGATGATACGGTAACATTACCAAATTAGTATTATAAGTATAGGTGCTATGTATAATTTGATGGAGATGTTACGGTAACATTTCCAAATTAGTATAATAAGCATTGGTGCTATTGTTTGATGGAGATGATACGGTAATATTATCAAATTAGTATAATAAGTATAGTTGCTATTGTTATATGCAGATGAAACGGTTACATTACCAAATAAGTATAATAAGTATAGTGCTATTGTTTGATGGAGATGATACGGTTATGTTACCAAATTAGTATAATAACTTTATGTGCTATTATTTGATTTAGATGATACGGAATATTACCAAATTAGTATAATAAGTATAGGTGCTATGTCTTATTTGATGGAGATGAAACTCAAACATTACCAAATTAGTATAACAAGTATAGGTGCTATTTCTTATTTGATGGAGATGATACGGTAACATTACCAAATTAGTATAATAAGTATAGGTGCTATGTCTTATTTGATGGAGATGAAACTCAAACATTACCAAATTAGTATAATAAGTATATGTGCTATTTCTTATTTGATGGAGATGATATGGTAACATTACCAAATTAGTATAATAAGTATAGGTGCTATGTCTTATTTGATGGAGATGAAACTCAAACATTACCAAATTAGTATAACAAGTAAAGGTGCTATGTCTTATTTGATGAAGATGATACAGTAACATTACCAAAATAGTATATCAAGTATAGGTGCTATTATTTGATGGAGAAGACACGGGTACATTTCCATATTTGTAAAATAAGTATAGGTTCTACGTCTTGTTGGATGGAAATGATACGGCAATATTACCAAGTTACTATAATAACTATATGTGCTATTGTTTGATAGAGATGATACGGCAACTTTACTAAATTAGTATAATAAGTATAGGTGCTATTGTTTGATGGAGATGATACGGCAAACATTAACAAAATAGTATAATAAGTATAGGTGCTACTATTTGATAGAGATGATGCGGTTACATTACCAAATTAGTATAATAAGTATAGGTGCTTAATCTTATTTGATGGAGATGATACGGTAACATTACCAAATTAGTATAATAAGTAAAGGTGCTATTGTTTGATGGAGATGATACGGTCACATTACCAAATTTGTATAATAAGTATAGGTGCTATGTCTTATTTGATGGAGATGATACGGTAACATTACCAAATTAGTATATCAGGTATACATGCTATTGTTTGATGGAGATGATACGGTAACATTACCAAATTAGTATAATAAGTATAGGTGCTATTGTTTGATGGAGATGATATGGTAACATTACCGAATTAGTATAATTATTAAAGATGTTTCGTCGTATTTGATAGAGATGATATGGTAACATTACCAAATTAGTATATAAGTATAGGTGCTATTATTTGATGGAGATGATACGGTTACATTATCAAATTAGTACAATAACTATAGGTGATACATTTGATTTGATGGAGATGAAACGGTAACACTATCAAATTAGTATAAAAACTATAGTCGCTATGTCTTATTTGATAGAGATGATACGGCAACTTTACTAAATTAGTATAATAAGTATAGGTGCTATTGTTTGATGGAGATGATACGGCAACATTAACAAAATAGTATAATAAGTATAGGTGCTACTATTTGATAGAGATGATGCGGTTACATTACCAAATTAGTATAATAAGTATAGGTGCTTAATCTTATTTCATGGAGATGGGACGGTAACATTACCAAATTAGTATAATAAGTATAGGTGCTATTGTTTGATGGAGATGATACGGTCACATTACCAAATTTGTATAATAAGTATAGGTGCTATGTCTTATTTGATGGAGATGATACGGTAACATTACCAAATTAGTATATCAGGTATACGTGCTATTGTTTGATGGAGATGATACGGGTACATTACCAAATTTGTAAAATATGTATAGGTGATACGTCTTGTTGGATGGAGATGTTACAGAAATATTACCAATTTACTTGAATAAGTATATGTGCTATTGTTTAATGGAGATGATACGTTGACATTACCAAATTAGTATAATAAATATAGGAGCTATAGTTTGATGGAGATGATACGGTAACATTACCAAATTAGTATAATAAGTATAGGTGCTTATATTTGATCGAGATGATACGGTAACAATACCAAATCAGTTTAAGTATAGGTGCTACGTCTTATTTGATGGAGATGATACGGTAACATTACAAAATTAGTATAATAAGTATAGGTGCTTAAACTTATTTGATGGAGATGATATGGTAACACTTCCAAATTAGTATAATAAGTATAGGTGCTACTTCTTATTTGATGGAGATAATACGGTAACATTACCAAATAATTATAATAAGTATAGGTGCTATTGTTTGATGGAGATGATACGGTCACATTACCAAATTTGTATAGTAAGTATAGGTGCTATGTCTTATTTGATGGAGATGATACGGTAACATTACCAAACTAGTATATCAAGTATACGTGCTATTGTTTGATGGAGATGATACGGGTACATTACCAAATTTGTAAAATATGTATAGGTGATACGTCTTGTTGGATGGAGATATTACGGAAATATTACCAATTTACTATAATAAGTATATGTGCTTTTGTTTGATGGAGATGATTCAGTGACATTACCAAATTAGTATAATTAGTATAAGTGCTATTGTTTGATGGAGATGATACGGTAACATTACCAAATTATTATAACAAGTATAGGTGCTACGTCTTATTTGAGTGAGATGATACGGTAACATTACCAAATTAGTATTATAAGTATAGGTGCTATGTATAATTTGATGGAGATGTTACGGTAACATTTCCAAATTAGTATAATAAGCATTGGTGCTATTGTTTGATGGAGATGATACGGTAATATTATCAAATTAGTATAATAAGTATAGTTGCTATTGTTATATGCAGATGAAACGGTTACATTACCAAATAAGTATAATAAGTATAGTGCTATTGTTTGATGGAGATGATACGGTTATGTTACCAAATTAGTATAATAACTTTATGTGCTATTATTTGATTTAGATGATACGGTAACATTACCAAATTAGTATAATAAGTATAGGTGCTATGTCTTATTTGATGGAGATGAAACTCAAACATTACCAAATTAGTATAACAAGTATAGGTGCTATTTCTTATTTGATGGAGATGATACGGTAACATTACCAAATTAGTATAATAAGTATAGGTGCTATGTCTTATTTGATGGAGATGAAACTCAAACATTACCAAATTAGTATAACAAGTATATGTGCTATTTCTTATTTGATGGAGATGATATGGTAACATTACCAAATTAGTATAATAAGTATAGGTGCTATGTCTTATTTGATGGAGATGAAACTCAAACATTACCAAATTAGTATAACAAGTAAAGGTGCTATGTCTTATTTGATGAAGATGATACAGTAACATTACCAAAATAGTATATCAAGTATAGGTGCTATTATTTGATGGAGAAGACACGGGTACATTTCCATATTTGTAAAATAAGTATAGGTTCTACGTCTTGTTGGATGGAAATGATACGGCAATATTACCAAGTTACTATAATAACTATATGTGCTATTGTTTGATAGAGATGATACGGCAACTTTACTAAATTAGTATAATAAGTATAGGTGCTATTGTTTGATGGAGATGATACGGCAACATTAACAAATTGTATAATAAGTATAGGTGCTACTATTTGATAGAGATGATGCGGTTACATTACCAAATTAGTATAATAAGTATAGGTGCTTAATCTTATTTGATGGAGATGATACGGTAACATTACCAAATTAGTATAATAAGTAAAGGTGCTATTGTTTGATGGAGATGATACGGTCACATTACCAAATTTGTATAATAAGTATAGGTGCTATGTCTTATTTGATGGAGATGATACGGTAACATTACCAAATTAGTATATCAGGTATACATGCTATTGTTTGATGGAGATGATACGGTAACATTACCAAATTAGTATAATAAGTATAGATGCTATTGTTTGATGGAGATGATACGGTAACATTACCGAATTAGTATAATTATTAAAGATGTTTCGTCGTATTTGATAGAGATGATATGGTAACATTACCAAATTAGTATATAAGTATAGGTGCTATTATTTGATGGAGATGATACGGTTACATTATCAAATTAGTACAATAACTATAGGTGATACATTTGATTTGATGGAGATGAAACGGTAACACTATCAAATTAGTATAAAAACTATAGTCGCTATGTCTTATTTGATAGAGATGATACGGCAACTTTACTAAATTAGTATAATAAGTATAGGTGCTATTGTTTGATGGAGATGACACGGTAACACTATCAAATTAGTATAATAACTATAGGTGATACGTCTTATTTGATGGAGATGATACGATACGGTAACACTGTTAAATTAGTATAATAACTGTAGGTGCTATGTCTTATTTGATGGATATGATACGGTAACATTACCAAATTAGTATAATAAGTATAGGTGCTATTGTTTGATGGAGATGGTAAGGTAACATTACCAAATTAATATAATAAGTTTAGGTGCTATTATTTGATAGAGATGATACGGTAACAATACCAAATCAGTATAATAAGTATAAGTGATACGTCTTATTTTATGGAGATGATACGGTAACATTATCAAATATATATAATAAGTATTGGTGCTATATATTATTTGATGGAGATGATACTGTAACATTACCAAATTAGTATAATAAGTATAGGTGCTATTGTTATATGGAGACGAAACGGTTACATTACCAAATCAGTATAATATGTATAGGTGCTATGTCTTACTTGATGGAGATGAAACGGTTACATTACCAAATCAGTATAATATGTATAGGTGCTATGTAATATTTGAT
The DNA here is from genome assembly GCA_029582155.1 of Panopea generosa. Lineage (NCBI taxonomy): Eukaryota > Metazoa > Mollusca > Bivalvia > Adapedonta > Hiatellidae > Panopea > Panopea generosa. The sequence goes on from CM055904.1 coordinate 36,984,828, forward strand.
GAAGATGATACGGTATCATTACCAAATTATGTAAAATAAGTATAGGTGCTATGTCTTATTGGATGGTGATGATACGGTAACAGTACCAAGTTAGTATAATAAGTATATGTACTATGTCTTATTTGATGGAGATGATACGTTAACATTACCAAATAAGTATAATAAGTATAGGTGCTATGTCTTATTTGATAGAGATGATAGGGTAACAGTACCAAATAAGTATAATAAGTACATGTATAGGTGCTATGTCTTATTCGATGGAGATGATTCGGTTACATTGTCAAATGCGTATAATAAGTATAGATGCTATTGTTTGATAGAGATGATATGGTATCATTACCAAATTAGTATAAAAGTATAGGTACTAAGTCTTATTTGATGAAGATAATACGGTATCATTACCAAATTAGTAAAATAAGTATAGGTGCTATGACTTATTGGATGGTGATGATACGGTAACCTTACCAAGTTAGTATAATAAGTATAGGTGCTATGTCTTATTTGATGGAGATGATATGATTACATTATCTAAGAAGTATAAGTATATGTGATACGTCTTATTTGATGGAGATGATACGGTAACATTACCAAATTAGTATAATAAGTATAGGTGCTATGTCTTATTCGATTGAGATGATATGGTAACTTTATCAAATATATATAATAAGTAAATGTGCTACTTGTTATTTGATGGAGATGATACGGTAACATTTCCAAATTACTATAATAGGTATAGGTGCTATTGTTTGATGGAGATGATACGGTAACACTATCAAATTAGTATTATCACTGTAGGTGCTATGTCTTATTTGATGGAGATGATACGGTAACATTTCCAAATTAGTATAATAAGTATAGGAGCTATTGTTTGCTGGAGATGGTACGGTAACATAACCAAATTAATATAATAAGTATAGGTGCTATTATTTGATAGAGATGATACGGTAACAATACCAAATCAGTATAATAAGTATAGGTGATACATCTTATTTTATGGAGATGATACGATAACATTATCAAATATATATAATAAGTATTGGTGCTATATATTATTTGATGGAGATGATACTGTAACATTACCAAATTAGTATAATAAGTATAGGTGCTATGTCTTATTCGATTGAGATGATATGGTAACTTTATCAAATATATATAATAAGTATAGGTGCTACTTGTTATTTGATGGAGATGATACGGTAACATTTCCAAATTAGTATAATAGGTATAGGTGCTATTGTTTGATGGAGATGATACGGTAACATTACCAAATTAGTATAATAAGTATAGGTGCTATTGTTATATTGAGATGAAACGGTTACATTACCAAATCAGTATAATATGTATAGGTGTTATGTCTTATTTGATGGCGATGATACGATAACATTATCAAATGCGTATAAAAAGTATAGGTGCTATGTTTGATGGAGATAATACGGTATAATTACCAAATTGGTAAAATAAATATAGGTGCTATGTCTTGTTTGATGGTAATGATACGGTAACATTACCGAATTAGTATAATAAGCATAGGTACTATGTCTTTTTTGATGGAGAGGATACGGTTATATTACCAAATTACCAAATTATAGGTGATACGTCACATTTAATTGAGATGATACGATAACATTACCAAATAAGTATAATAAGTTTAGGTGCTATGTCTTATTTGATGGAGATTATACGGTATCATTACCAAATAATTTTAAAAAGTATAAGTGCTATGTCTTATTTGACGAAGATGATACGGTAACATTTCCAAATTAGTAAAATAAGTATAGGTGCTATGTCTTATTGGATGGTGATGATATGGTAACATTACCAAATTAGTATAATAAATATAGGTGCTTTGTCTTATTTGATGGATATGATACGGTAACATTACCAAATTATTGGTGATACATCTTATTTTATTGAGATGATAAGGTAACATTACCAAATTAGTATAATAAGTATAGGTGCTATGTCTTATTTGACGAAGATGATACGGTATCATTACCAAATTATTATAATAAGTATAGGTGCCATTATTTGATAGAGATGATACGGTAACAATACCAAATCAATATAAGTATATGTGCTACGTCTTATTTGAGTGAGATGATACGGTAACATTACCGAATTAGTATTATAAGTATAGGTGCTATGTATTATTTGTTAGAGATATTACGGTAACATTTCCAAATTAGTATAATAAGCATAGGTGCTATTGTTTGATGGAGATGCTACGATAATATTATCAAATTAGTATAATAAGTATAGTTGCTATTGTTATATGCAGATGAAACGATTAAATTACCAAATCAGTATAATAAGTATAGTGCTATTGTTTGATGGAGATGATACGGTTACGTTACCAAATTAGTATAATAAGTATATGTGCTATTATTTGATGGAGATGATACGGAAACATTACCAAATTAGTATAATAAGTATATGTGCTATGTCTTATTTGATGGAGATGACACGGTAACATTACCAAATTAGTATATCAGGTATAGGTGCTATTATTTGATGGAGATGACATGGGTACATTACCAAATTTGTAAAATAAGTATAGGTGCTACGTCATTTTGGATGGAAATGATACGGCAATATTACCAAGTTACTATTATAACTATATGTGCTGTTGTTTGATGGAGATGATACGGTGACATTACAAAATTAGTTTAATAAGTATAGGAGCTATAGTTTGATGGAGATGATATGGTAACACTATCAAATTAGTATAATAACTATAGGTGATACGTCTTATTTGGTGGAGATGATACGGTAACACTATCAAATTAGTATTATCACTGTAGGTGCTATGTCTTATTTGATGGAGATGATACGGTAACATTTCCAAATTAGTATAATAAATATAGGTATAGGTGCTATTGTTTGCTGGAGATGGTACGGTAACATAACCAAATTAATATAATAAGTATAGGTGCTATTATTTGATAGAGATGATATGGTAACAATACCAAATCAGTATAATAAGTATAAGAGATACATCTTATTTTATGGAGATGATACGGTAACATTATCAAATATATATAATAAGTATTGGTGCTATATATTATTTGATGGAGATGATACTGTAACATTACCAAATTGGTATAATAAGTATAGGTGCTATTGTTATATGGAGATGAAACGGTTACATTACCAAATCAGTATAATATGTATAGGTGCTATGTCTTATTTGATGGAGATGAAACGGTTACATTACCAAATCAGTATAATATGTATAGGTGCTATGTCTTATTTGATGAAGATGATACATTATCATTACCAAATTAGTAAAATAAGTATAGGTGCTATGTCTTATTGGATGGTGGTGATACTGTTACAATACCAAGTTAGTATAATAAGTATAGGTACTATGTCTTATTTGAGTGAGATGATACGGTAACATTACCAAATAAGTATAATAAGTATAGGTGCTATGTCTTATTTGATGGAGATGATACGGTAACAGTACCAAATAAGTATAATATGTATAGGTGCTATGTCTTATTCGATGGTGATGATACGTTAACCTTACCAAGTTAGTATAATAAGTATAGGTGCTATGTCTTTTTTGATGAAGATGATATGGTTACATTATCTAATAAGTATAAGTATATGTGATACGTCTTATTTGATGGAGATGATACGGTAACGTTACCAAATAAGTATAATAAGTATAGGTGCTATTGTTTGATGGAGATGATATGGTATCATTACCAAATTAGTATAAAAAGTATAGGTGCTAAGTCTTATTTGATGAAGATAATACGGTATCATTACCAAATTAGTAAAATAAGTATAGGTGCTATGACTTATTGGATGGTGATGATACGGTAACCTTACCAAGTTAGTATAATAAGTATAGGTGCTATGTCTTTTTTGATGAAGATGATATGGTTACATTATCTAATAAGTATAAGTATATGTGATACGTCTTATTTGATGGAGATGATACGGTAACGTTACCAAATAAGTATAATAAGTATAGGTGCTATGTCTTATTCGATGGAGATGATACGGTAACTTTATCAAATATAAATAATAAGTATAGGTGCGACTTGTTATTTGATGGAGATGATACGGTAACATTTCCAAATTAGTATAATAGGTATAGGTGCTATTGTTTGATAGAGATGATACGGTAACATTACCAAATAAGTATAATAAGTATAGGTACTATGTCTTATTTGATAGAGATGATACGGTAATATTACCAAATAAGTATAATAAGTATATGTACTATGTTTTATTTGATGGAGAGGATACGGTAACATTACCAAATTAGTATAATAAGTATAGGTGCTATTGTTATATTGAGATGAAATGGTTACATTACCAAATCAGTATAATATGTATAGGTGCTATGTCTTATTTGATGGAGATGAAACGGTTACATTACCAAATCTGTATGATAAGTATATGTGCTATGTCTTATTTGATGGCGATGATACGATAACATTATCAAATTCGTATAATAAGTATAGGTGCTATGTTTGATGGAGATGATACGGTATAATACTCAAATTAGTAAAATAAATATAGGTGCTATGTCTTATTGGATGGTGATGATACGGTAACATTACCAAATTAGTATAATAAGTATAGGTGCTATTGTTATATTGAGATGAAACGGTTACATTACCAAATCAGTATAATATGTATAGGTGTTATGTCTTATTTGATGGCGATGATACGATAACATTATCAAATGCGTATAAAAAGTATAGGTGCTATGTTTGATGGAGATAATACGGTATAATTACCAAATTGGTAAAATAAATATAGGTGCTATGTCTTGTTTGATGGTAATGATACGGTAACATTACCGAATTAGTATAATAAGCATAGGTACTATGTCTTTTTTGATGGAGAGGATACGGTTATATTACCAAATTACCAAATTATAGGTGATACGTCACATTTAATTGAGATGATACGATAACATTACCAAATAAGTATAATAAGTTTAGGTGCTATGTCTTATTTAATGGAGGTTATACGGTATCATTACCAAATAATTTTAAAAAGTATAAGTGCTATGTCTTATTTGACGAAGATGATACGGTAACATTTCCAAATTAGTAAAATAAGTATAGGTGCTATGTCTTATTGGATGGTGATGATATGGTAACATTACCAAATTAGTATAATAAATATAGGTGCTTTGTCTTATTTGATGGATATGATACGGTAACATTACCAAATTATTGGTGATACATCTTATTTTATTGAGATGATAAGGTAACATTACCAAATTAGTATAATAAATATAGGTGCTATGTCTTATTTGACGAAGATGATACGGTATCATTACCAAATTATTATAATAAGTATAGGTGCCATTATTTGATAGAGATGATACGGTAACAATACCAAATCAATATAAGTATATGTGCTACGTCTTATTTGAGTGAGATGATACGGTAACATTACCGAATTAGTATTATAAGTATAGGTGCTATGTATTATTTGTTAGAGATATTACGGTAACATTTCCAAATTAGTATAATAAGCATAGGTGTTATTGTTTGATGCAGATGCTACGATAATATTATCAAATTAGTATAATAAGTATAGTTGCTATTGTTATATGCAGATGAAACGATTAAATTACCAAATCAGTATAATAAGTATAGGTGCTATTGTTTGATGGAGATGATACGGTTACGTTACCAAATTAGTATAATAAGTATATGTGCTATTATTTGATTGAGATGATATGGTAACATTACCAAATTAGTATAATAAATATACGTGCTATGTCTTATTTGATTGAGATGATACGGAAACATTACCAAATTAGTATAATAAGTATATGTGCTATGTCTTATTTGATGGAGATGACACGGTAACATTACCAAATTAGTATATCAGGTATAGGTGCTATTATTTGATGGAGATGACATGGGTACATTACCAAATTTGTAAAATAAGTATAGGTGCTACGTCTTTTTGGATGGAAATGATACGGCAATATTACCAAGTTACTATTATAACTACATGTATATGTGCTGTTGTTTGATGGAGATGATACGGTGACATTACAAAATTAGTTTAATAAGTATAGGAGCTATAGTTTGATGGAGATGATATGGTAACACTATCAAATTAGTATAATAACTATAGGTGATACGTCTTATTTGATGGAGATGATACGGTAACACTATCAAATTAGTATTATCACTGTAGGTGCTATGTCTTATTTGATGGAGATGATACGGTAACATTTCCAAATTAGTATAATAAATATAGGAGCTATTGTTTGCTGGAGATGGTACGGTAACATAACCAAATTAATATAATAAGTATAGGTGCTATTATTTGATAGAGATGATATGGTAACAATACCAAATCAGTATAATAAGTATAAGTGATACATCTTATTTTATGGAGATGATACGGTAACATTATCAAATATATATAATAAGTATTGGTGCTATATATTATTTGATGGAGATGATACTGTAACATTACCAAATTAGTATAATAAGTATAGGTGCTATTGTTATATGGAGATGAAACGGTTACATTACCAAATCAGTATAATATGTATAGGTGCTATGTCTTATTTGATGGAGATGAAACGGTTACATTACCAAATCAGTATAATATGTATAGGTGCTATGTCTTATTTGATGAAAATGACACATTATCATTACCAAATTAGTAAAATAAGTATAGGTGCTATGTCTTATTGGATGGTGGTGATACTGTTACAATACCAAGTTAGTATAATAAGTATAGGTACTATGTCTTATTTGAGTGAGATGATACGGTAACATTACCAAATAAGTATAATAAGTATAGGTGCTATGTCTTATTTGATGGAGATGATACGGTAACAGTACCAAATAAGTATAATATGTATAGGTGCTATGTCTTATTCGATGGTGATGATACGTTAACCTTACCAAGTTAGTATAATAAGTATAGGTGCTATGTCTTTTTTGATGAAGATGATATGGTTACATTATCTAATAAGTATAAGTATATGTGATACGTCTTATTTGATGGAGATGATACGGTAACGTTACCAAATAAGTATAATAAGTATAGGTGCTATTGTTTGATGGAGATGATATGGTATCATTACCAAATTAGTATAAAAAGTATAGGTGCTAAGTCTTATTTGATGAAGATAATACGGTATCATTACCAAATTAGTAAAATAAGTATAGGTGCTATGACTTATTGGATGGTGATGATACGGTAACCTTACCAAGTTAGTATAATAAGTATAGGTGCTATGTCTTTTTTGATGAAGATGATATGGTTACATTATCTAATAAGTATAAGTATATTTGATACGTCTTATTTGATGGAGATGAAACGGTTACATTACCAAATCTGTATAATAAGTATATGTGCTATGTCTTTTTTGATGGCGATGATACGATAACATTATCAAATGCGTATAATAAGTATAGGTGCTATGTTTGATGGAGATGATACGGTATAATACTCAAATTAGTAAAATAAATATAGGTGCTATGTCTTATTGGATGGTGATGATACGGTAACATTACCAAATTAGTATAATAAGTATAGGTACTATGTCTTATTTGATGGAGAGGATACTGTAACATTACCAAACTACCAAATTATAGGTGATACGTCTTATTTGATTGAGATGATATGGTAACATTACCAAATTAGTATAATAAGTATAGGTGCTATGTCTTATTTGATGGAGATTATATGGTATCATTACCAAATAAGTGTAATAAGTATAGGTGCTATGTCTTATTTGACGAAGATGATACGGTATCATTACCAAATTAGTAAAATAAGTATAGGTGCTATGTCTTATTGGATGGTGATGATATGGTAACATTACCAAATTAGTATAATAAATATAGGTGCTATGTCTTATTTGATGGAGATTTTACGGTAACATTACCAAATTATTGGTGATACATCTTATTTGATTGAGATGATACGGTAACATTACCAAATTAGTATAATAAGTATAGGTGCTATGTCTTATTTGATGGAGATTATACGGTATCATTACCAAATTAGTGTAAAAAGTATAGATGCTATGTCTTATTTGATGAAGATGATACGGTATCATTACCAAATTAGTAAAATAAGTATAGGTACTATGTCTTATTGGATGGTGATGATACGGTAACATTACCAAATTAGTAAAATAAGTATAGGTGCTATGACTTATTGGATGGTGATGATACGGTAACCTTACCAAGTTAGTATAATAAGTATAGGTGCTATGTCTTTTTTGATGAAGATGATATGGTTACATTATCTAATAAGTATAAGTATATGTGATACGTCTTATTTGATGGAGATGATACGGTAACGTTACCAAATAAGTATAATAAGTATAGGTGCTATTGTTTGATGGAGATGATATGGTATCATTACCAAATTAGTATAAAAAGTATAGGTGCTAAGTCTTATTTGATGAAGATAATACGGTATCATTACCAAATTAGTAAAATAAGTATAGGTGCTATGACTTATTGGATGGTGATGATACGGTAACCTTACCAAGTTAGTATAATAAGTATAGGTGCTATGTCTTTTTTGATGAAGATGATATGGTTACATTATCTAATAAGTATAAGTATATTTGATACGTCTTATTTGATGGAGATGAAACGGTTACATTACCAAATCTGTATAATAAGTATATGTGCTATGTCTTTTTTGATGGCGATGATACGATAACATTATCAAATGCGTATAATAAGTATAGGTGCTATGTTTGATGGAGATGATACGGTATAATACTCAAATTAGTAAAATAAATATAGGTGCTATGTCTTATTGGATGGTGATGATACGGTAACATTACCAAATTAGTATAATAAGTATAGGTACTATGTCTTATTTGATGGAGAGGATACTGTAACATTACCAAACTACCAAATTATAGGTGATACGTCTTATTTGATTGAGATGATATGGTAACATTACCAAATTAGTATAATAAGTATAGGTGCTATGTCTTATTTGATGGAGATTATATGGTATCATTACCAAATAAGTGTAATAAGTATAGGTGCTATGTCTTATTTGACGAAGATGATACGGTATCATTACCAAATTAGTAAAATAAGTATAGGTGCTATGTCTTATTGGATGGTGATGATATGGTAACATTACCAAATTAGTATAATAAATATAGGTGCTATGTCTTATTTGATGGAGATTTTACGGTAACATTACCAAATTATTGGTGATACATCTTATTTGATTGAGATGATACGGTAACATTACCAAATTAGTATAATAAGTATAGGTGCTATGTCTTATTTGATGGAGATTATACGGTATCATTACCAAATTAGTGTAAAAAGTATAGATGCTATGTCTTATTTGATGAAGATGATACGGTATCATTACCAAATTAGTAAAATAAGTATAGGTACTATGTCTTATTGGATGGTGATGATACGGTAACATTACCAAATTAGTAAAATAAGTATAGGTGCTATGACTTATTGGATGGTGATGATACGGTAACCTTACCAAGTTAGTATAATAAGTATAGGTGCTATGTCTTTTTTGATGAAGATGATATGGTTACATTATCTAATAAGTATAAGTATATGTGATACGTCTTATTTGATGGAGATGATACGGTAACGTTACCAAATAAGTATAATAAGTATAGGTGCTATGTCTTATTCGATGGAGATGATACGGTAACTTTATCAAATATAAATAATAAGTATAGGTGCGACTTGTTATTTGATGGAGATGATACGGTAACATTTCCAAATTAGTATAATAGGTATAGGTGCTATTGTTTGATAGAGATGATACGGTAACATTACCAAATAAGTATAATAAGTATAGGTACTATGTCTTATTTGATAGAGATGATACGGTAACATTACCAAATAAGTATAATAAGTATATGTACTATGTTTTATTTGATGGAGAGGATACGGTAACATTACCAAATTAGTATAATAAGTATAGGTGCTATTGTTATATTGAGATGAAACGGTTACATTACCAAATCAGTATAATATGTATAGGTGCTATGTCTTATTTGATGGAGATGAAACGGTTACATTACCAAATCTGTATAATAAGTATATGTGCTATGTCTTATTTGATGGCGATGATACGATAACATTATCAAATGCGTATAATAAGTATAGGTGCTATGTTTGATGGAGATGATACGGTATAATACTCAAATTAGTAAAATAAATATAGGTGCTATGTCTTATTGGATAGTGATGATACGGTAACATTACCAAATTAGTATAATAAGTATAGGTACTATGTCTTATTTGATGGAGAGGATACTGTAACATTACCAAATTACCAAATTATAGGTGATACGTCTTATTTGATTGAGATGATATGGTAACATTACCAAATTAGTATAATAAGTATAGGTGCTATGTCTTATTTGATGGAGATTATATGGTATCATTACCAAATAAGTGTAATAAGTATAGGTGCTATGTCTTATTTGACGAAGATGATACGGTATCATTACCAAATTAGTAAAATAAGTATAGGTGCTATGTCTTATTGGATGGTGATGATACGGTAACATTACCAAATTAGTATAATAAATATAGGTGCTATGTCTTATTTGATGGAGATTTTACGGTAACATTACCAAATTATTGGTGATACATCTTATTTGATTGAGATGATACGGTAACATTACCAAATTAGTATAATAAGTATAGGTGCTATGTCTTATTTGATGGAGATTATACGGTATCATTACCAAATTAGTGTAAAAAGTATAGATGCTATGTCTTATTTGACGAAGATGATACGGTATCATTACCAAATTAGTAAAATAAGTATAGGTGCTATGTCTTATTGGATGGTGATGATACGGTAACATTACCAAATTAGTATAATAAGTATAGGTTCTATGTCTTATATGATGGAAATGATACGGTAACATTATCAAATTAGTAAAGTAACGGAAATAAGTGACATAATTCGATTACAACTTCCAGATTCATAATTAGAAGGCCAGTTTAATCCTACAGATCAAATACCAAGATTGTATATTATTATATTCTTGCTTTTTAACTTATTCAACACCTAGGTTATTTTGGAAATTTTACTTCAAAATGTGGAAGGTAGATCACGTCACGGAAACTACTCCCGGATTCTTAACTTGAAGGTAAAATTTACAAAAAATCTTAGATTTTATGGAAATTAGACCTGTGTTTTAGCGAAATTTGAAAACGAAGGCAATTTGATGGTACAGAAAATTGAGCCAAATTTGAAGGCAATTTGATGGTATTTATAATTTTGCAAAATTTGAAAATGAAGACAATTTGATGGTATAGAAAACTTACATCAATACATGTATACACATAAATAAGTTGTTTACTCAATTAAATTCACAATATTTCAGTGGTGGTCCCCGACATCAAACTGACGTAATTGATTCTGATACGGGTCACTATTCGAGAACACTTGCTACTAGGTACATATTTTTAGATTTCATTTGTAGCTTTGTATTTACGCATACAAACAAGATAACATTTTAAAACGAATGGACGGTCACGTATCCAATGTGGCTTCTACAAAAACAGGAGGAAACAATACCGTTAAAAAAGTGTTATTTAATATTGATTTGTAACATAATATGGACAATTTAACTAGAAGTTTTGTACATTTACTAGATGTAGTTTATTCAATATATGTCAATTATAGAATTTAGTAAAGGTCTCTCTACACATTTGAATTTTGTTCTTTGTTCTATATAAAATAAGGTCTAGGATTTCCATGGAAAAAAGAATTCCACATAGAATTTTTTTAAGTTTGTTTTTCATAGCGGGAATGTATACCTACATAAAATGCACAATAACTGGTAGGTTAACCACGTTGATTTTTTTTTTAAAAGAGGGTGCAGTGAAACCCTGAGATTTTTGGGAAAAAAAAAGTCCTCAAACACTCATAAATATAATGATGCATATGTTGAAATCCTATAAAAGTCACTTTTTTAGACCAGTGATGTCTTATTGCAGTATATGCAATACCAACTTTTGCATTAATCATCTGCAGCAAGAATTCACAACTACTATGAACCATTTTGAAAAATTTTCAAAACCAAATTAAACGTAAGAATCATGTAATCTTGGGGAAAAGGGGCGTAACTGTGTAGTGAGACTTAAAATAATCATCATAATGATTCAACTTCAACGCACTACTACGGTTAACACTTTGACGTATATACTCATGATTTCGTCCTGTGCAAGTATAACGCCAGTATGGAAATCAACATGCTTTTCTGACTTAGTTTGTTTGTTGTTTTTTTCAAAACCAGAAATTTGCAAGAAAAGAAATCAAAGCTAAGTGACATAATCAGGCTATTAGAAGAAAAACTACCGAGTATCATTGAAGCAGAAGACTTGCGAAAAGAGTTTGAAAAGGAATTTCCGTCGTACGAAGCTGATATAGAGCTTCACAAAACTCGAATTGCCGAGAAGTTGTCAGTTGTTGCAGTGGGTAATTATCATACATTTTACTATGTATAAATTACGGATTAAACTGATAAATATGAAAGACGGTGTATTAAAGACGGTTTATATCTGTATACAGTGTATTTAATACAGTTATGTCGATAGGCAATGTATACACTACAGTTTATGTCAGTAGACAATGTATAAAATACAGTTATGTCGGCAGACAATGTAATAATTATGATTTATGTCGGTAGAAAGTGTATATAATACGGTTGATGTCGGTAGAAAGTGTATATAGTAATGAATAATACAGCTACACTGCTAACCATTGATGTCATCAGCTGGGGGCCACCCGTCATCACTTGTTTCACTTCTTTAATCCCAGGACAAGCTCGGGTGGTGAAGCGATAGTGTTGGCCAAACACTACCCATCAGTGGTAGTCTTCCAACTACTTGCATCTCTTCTCAGCCATAGCCAGCTGGAGCTATTTTCTGCAGCTTTGGAGATTCTTCCAACTGCCAGCTTCTTCTGAAGTCCTGACATTCTAATGTCTTGGAGTAATTTCCACAGGGATTGAGCTGGGAATCCACGTGTCTCTATTTCTATGGGAAAGCTACACACTTTCCAACCTCTTCTCTACACTGCTGGACACAATCGTCGTACTAGTTCTCATCCTCTGATTTGCATAGTTGCATCTTTCCTCCCAAGGCACCGTCAGTTCCACAATCATCAGAACAATATATGGCCGTAGTGTTGTATGGACATTTGCTTGGAACTGAGTCGGTCCCGATTAGCTCAGTCGGTTACGCGTCTCACTATCAATCCAAGGGTTGTGAGTTCGAATCCCCGCCCGTCTCCGTGATGATTGATATATGACATTGTGTCTTATTATCATTCGTCTCTCACCACTGATTCAAGTGGGAAAGTTATCAGTTACTTGCGGAGATAGGGTGTGCTCGACGTCTCACACATCAATTAATTTTGTACTGTTCTACATATAGAGACATGCACTTCTGGAACACTGGATACATTACCAATGGTTCTAAAAGTGCCTTATTCCCATAGATAGTCCTCTGTTGGTCCAGATATGCAGAAAAAAACATGGGGTTGACCAGGTTGCTTTTTCACAATTTCGATGGTTTGATGGCACCCCTTCATTTTTGACAATTCTGCCCATTTGTTGCAGTGTATCACTACGCATCTTTAAACTGTTATAGCATCATCAAACAGTTCCCAGGGTCACCCAAACTTTGCAGAAATCATGAAAATGTTCCAATGTTCCCATATGCACAAAGAAATATGACATTTTATGCATTTTTTAAAAAAAAATTACCCAACCGCTTTACACAGCTCTAATTTCTTGGGCGTAATAATCTTGCTACCGTCATGTAAGGGAGGTAATTGTTCAGTGAGACCTCGAGTACTGGTTAATCCCAGGAAACAGTGGTTAGGTTAACTGATCGTCTGTTAGCCCTAGATGGCATACAATGACGCTAAATATTCAATCAATCAATCAATCAATGCTTGGAACTGCAGCTTCCTGTCACGAACCACCCTCAATTCCCAGTCGTTGGCACCATCCAATATGCTAGCTTGCTGTTTTGAATGTGTTGCTTTCTTGTCTTGACCTTGCTTGACACTTGTGATGTGCCTGCTGGCTGACCGTGCCCTGGGCTTTTTCCTCTCCTTCTCAAGAACGTCTGCGATTTCCTGGAGAACTTGGTCATATCTCCATTGATATCTTCCTTGTGTAAGGGCTTGCTGGCAGGATGACAAGATGTGTTCCAGCGTACATGTTTTCCCACAAAGTGAACATGAGGGCTATATAATGTATATATAGCATGTAGTTAGTCCCTAGCAGTGTAGATTACTTGGTGTGGGCAGCACATCATAGACAGCACGTATTAGGAATTTGAGTTGGAAATGCTGGTATTTACAGATGTCTGCCCATGATAACTTTTTCTCTGTTGATTGTCACTTTTTCCGATTTACTTGGCTTCCCATCTGCAACGATATAGTTCTGAACTGCCCTATTTCCTTTGAGTTTTCCTCTTTTGGCACATAATAACCTCTACTTTCTGCCATGCTTCTGATATTTCTCCTTTCCGCCAAATAAGCTTGATTTAATGCCACAGGCGTTTTAGTAGGTTTAGACATAAGGTATCCCATTTGGTCCAGATGCTGACTTAGTCCTGGCTTTTCTGACTACATCTTGGACTTCCTTCAATGTTGGTTCTTTAATTTCGAGGGTTGTGGTTGGTTTAGGTACTGGTTCTATCCTCCAATGATGTCTCTCTCAGAGAGTCTGAGTGAGCCAACCTTAAGTAGACCTCAACTTCCTCCTGAGAGCTCTGCAGGTGGCCAGACTCCTTGCCTTCCAGAATGCCCTTCGTGAACTTGTAGGGATCAGAAATATATGCTGCTCTCTTCTTAGCTTTCTCGCGGTGAGATTGCCTTATTCTCTCGGCTCGGCTTTCCTCAGATCTTGGAGTCAAGCCCGGAGTTGCTGTCGAAGCTCATGGAGTCCTATAAGTTCCATATCATTTGCCAGCTTGTACCTCTTGCCTAAAGACCTTATTTCTTGCCGGATCTTCTCGATTTCTCTTTGACGTCTGCTTGTTGTTGGAGCAACTGTCTTCTTCTGCAAATTGACTGTTCCAAACCATTCTTTGCCAACAGCATACACAAGACCGGGTATCATATTCAGGTCCTCATCGAATCTTGCCCATGACTTGTCGTTCATAGCTGGCCATTTCACTCGTCCAAGCTTCATTGGTTGGTCTGCTGTAGCAGAATCCTGGAGTTCAATATCAGTGTTATGCTGGTCACCAACTGCAGTCGGAGCAGAATATTGGAGATCCTCAGTACTATGGTGTTGTTCCTGACTATGGCTCTCCTGCATCTCACCAGATAACTCTGTGCGCTTCCTCTGTTCCAGTTCGTGTTTGCATCCCGCCTTTGACTGATGTATCTTCCGATCTCTACCATTTTCGCAAATCTTACCGCAGAAACATTGAACCTCTTCTACACTTACTTCTCCTGTCAGGGTCCGTTGTTCTAGCCTGATCGTTTTTCGTGAATCCGCCTGTTTGAGTCTTTCATCCGCCCCACCCCCACCCCACACCCTCTTGGAAGACACTGGGGGTATCTTTTTTGTTGTTTTTTTGTAGCCTGGGTGTGAGTGGTTTCTTACGAGACCGTCATTTCGGGTTGCCGACCCTCTATTTCCGTTCCTCTAGTCTTTCCTGGACGTCAACTATCTCTCAAGTAGTCACCAGACCTGGTTGTCATTCAGTCTATTCCTGAATGTCACTGGATACCCAGATGATACATGATGAATTATATAGCTAAAATGCTTATGTTGGTTTAAAATATATAAATTACGGTTTAACGGAAGACAATATTTGAACTACAGTTATGTCGGTTAACAGTGTATACAACACGGATTATGTCGGTTGACTGTGTATACAAATACGGTTTATGTCGGTAGACAATATAAGAAAAAAGGTTTCTTGTGTATAATTAAGGTGCGTTTCAATATATAAAAATACAGTTTATGTTAGTTCATGTTGGTACTGAAATGTCTAAAATACGTTATGTTGGTTGACAGTGTATACAATACGATTTATGCCAGTAGACAAGGTATAATATACAAATATGTCGGTTTACAGTGTATACAATATGCCTTATGTCGGTAGACTTTGCATAAAATACAGTTTATATCGGTAAACAATGTAAACATTATGGTTTATGTCGGTAGAAAGTGTATAAAATAGGTTTATGTCGGTTCGTGTCAAGAAACAATGTTGGCAGGACTTGTGGCCCGACCCCGTTTCATGATATATTGAAATAAAATACGTTTAAACTAAACTCAAAACAATGTGTAAAATACAGTTTATGTTAGTTCATGTCAGAAGACAACGTCTAAAATACAGTTATGTCGGCTGGCACTGTAAACAATACGGTTTATGTCGGTTGACAGTGTATACAATATGGTTTATGTCGGTAGACAATGTATAAACTACGCTGAAAAGAAGATACTAGTGTATATATTATGGTTTATATTCAACTAACTAAAATATTCTTGATGTGATACAATGTGATATGATTTGCGTAATATATGTTGACACCAAATTTATTGGTTTGGCAGAGGCCTTTATATTGTGTCTATGGTTTGCATTGTAGTTAGGCGCGCCTCCCCGTAGGCTGGTCTGAAAAGATCCCAAAAAATCGTAAATTCCGTTGTTGTGAATTTAATAACCTCCCTTTATGAAATTAGATATATATAAATTCACAGTATCTCTATGATCCAGTCGGTTTATAAATATGTCTTTTATATAGCATGTGAGTAGTCATGAATCCTTAATTAGATCCTACTCATATAAAGCTATCAGTTCATGTATGCAAATTGTCCGTCCAGTCCAGATGTGTTGCATGTAAATCCATAGTCATGGTCGACACCAACTTTATTGGTTTGGCAGAGGCCTTGATATTGTGTCGATGGTTTGCATTGAAGCAAGGCGTCGCTCGCCGTAGTCTGGTCTGTACATTTATGTCTTGGTTATTCACAAATGATTATCTTCATGTACCTGTATTTATATAACAATATTATTTATTACACTTAGATACAGAATATGTCGCACAAACGTATTCAGGAGTATTTAACAATTCTCATTATGAATAAAGAAATTCATCGGTGAAGTTCAATTTATTTATTTATGAAAGATATATATATATATCAATAACTTGTTTCGTTTTAACATTTAGATGATGTTTTTGTTTACTAAACAATAAACGAGTGCTTCTGAATCTTAAGAAATAGATCAATTACTAAGTGAGTTTAAATAAGGAAGCATCCATTATCAGGACAAAATGTAAATTATTTTTTTAATGTTTTAGGTGAAACTTGCAGTGGCAAGAGCTCTTTTCTGAATCTTTTATTGGACGCATACATCCTTCCCGTTTCTCATCATCATATGACTTCAAGAATAATAAAGATACAGAAAGGAGACCTTGCCATTAAAACAAACGATGCTGATCCTGTCAGAATTAATATACAAGATAAAGAGACGGCTGAAGAATTCATACAAGACGAATTGAAGAAAGTGATGACACCAGACACACAAGGCAACCCTATAGAAATTACAGTTTATTGGCCCTTTAAAAGTACACTTTTACAGGTAAACGATATTATTAAAACAAGTACAGCTTTATCTATCTTATCAGTTGATGAGAAATATCGTTAAATGATATTTGTTTCTGTTTAAGAATGTTTGAATGGTAACGATTGAACCAAGTCTTCCGGTACTTAGATTAACATTTTTATTATTTCTGGCTCTTTTGAAACAGTGTGATCTTTCAGATTTTATCAAACATAGTATACACGAAACCGCTCATTCCAGACGGTTTCTTATCACCATTTTGTGTTGAGACGTTGTAAATTTCCGAATCATTGATTCATTTATCAGCTTTCCTTGGTAGAATGGCCTTCGGTGATTTCGTTTAATAACCATTTAACTCTCACCGTTGAAATCGTAGGTTTGAGCTCCTCCCTGAACAAAATCTCTATGTGATAAAAATTGCCAATCACTTTTGGAAGGATGGTCGTTCTACTCAGATTCATTCTTAGGTGTTCCTTAATCAGTAAAACTGGATATGCCATATATAATCTTCCATATGTTGAAGCTGGCGTTGAACGCCAGTCATAAGCTAATAAGTCTAATTCTTATATTGAGACGCTTCCTTACATAATAACGTGTCCACACTTAAGATGAATATTGTAATAAAGATGTATATACGCAGATTAAAACGTATTGGTAATACTTGAAAACATCTTTCTGTGCTTATATTTAACATTAAGAACATGTATGGTCGAACATTGGACGTTTGAACAGAACTGTTAAACAAGTGTAATACATTATATCATGAAAACAACGTGCTGCATGTGATAATTAGTAACCATAAACATTTAGTCTAACTTAGTATGTGCAAGGAATCTGCCGAGTTAGTGTTCCTCTGACATAACAATTTATTACAAATGTCTATAATTTAATTTCTAAAGGATGACGTCATATTAGTTGACACGTGGGGAAAAAGAAGAGCTTGGAAGTATCCTCATGAACTACCTGCCAAAGGCTGCAGGATGTATTTACATTGTAAACGCTGGTAATGGCGGTGGGCTACAAGAGGACAGGGTACCTAGGAAACACTCAAATTATGAATTATAAATTCCAATTGATGTTCAAAAGATCAATCAGTGAACAACATTTAAGATCATAAATGCTGTGTTTAACAAATTGAATTTTGCTTCTGCTGTTTTGACAATTTGATATTGCTGACGTATTTATTTATTTATTTTTGTTATATAAGTCGTTCGAAATTAACGAAATGCCTGTATTGTACTGAGCATACTTAGTGAATTACCTTGGGGAAAAAAGAAGGAATTGCATAAAAATCTTGAGGAAAAATATATTTTTGCCCAAAACATTGTTTTGTATAAAATAATTTGATCTTTGGAATTTACCATTATTACAATAAATTAACCGGCCTAACTTGTATAGAAGTTTATAGACTGGTCCGCCATTTTTTATTGAATATTGCATAATAGTCATTGCATTTAGTTCCGGTTTGGCCGACTACTATTACAGTTGGCCACTATACTTTCTTTACCAATATGCAATGACCAGAAGGAAAGTGAGGACTCGATCGTGTTGTACACATTATTATATGAATGCTCTGTGGTCTGCGAAACTGTCGAGTACATTTACATAACTATAGCATTCAATGTTTATATAGATATGTATTAACCTCTGTGTATTCCTGACTTTTACACCATACACACGTTCATACAGTCGTATTTGTAAAATAGCAGTTCTGTGGTTATGATGTTAGTTTGGAGAGCGGGGCTTCAACTTCCTAGTGGCATCATTTGCTAGTGACCGTTCCAATGCGACCACTCTTGTTGTCACTTCAGATCTTCAATATTTATTGATTGAACTTGTCATAATAATTCTGTATATAGGTTGT